>CM062922.1:103588836-104166336 GCA_031878705.1 Tapirus indicus | reverse complement strand
GAGAAGTGAGGAAGAGGAGGGACTGGTACTCACCATGGTACCAACGCCGTAGGTGGGGGCTGGAGCAAGTGTGTGGTGGTAGGGGTCGGCAGCATAAACTCGTCCGTAACTGAAAGGAAAACAGAGATGGAGATTAATGCATAATATGTGACTATAAAGCAAAAATAACAAACACGAAGTACAAAATACCAAGACAGTGTGGAGGGGCCCTACTCCTCCTCAGAAGTAAGGAACATCTTCCAGTCTGTCACATAACATGAGAAAAGTCCATCTGTGCACAACGCATTCTTTCGTCCACTTAGCATGGCTGGTCACATAAATATGTATCTTATGTGTGTATATATACATACATATTTTTTTCCTCTCTCTCATAGAACTGTTTCTACACTGCTCATGGAGCTATCTCAAAGACTCAGGTAGGCAGAAGAAACAACTGGAAAGAGTGGTTTTAGGAAGCCCAGTATCCACAGAGGACATGTTATACTGAAGAGAGACTGTCCTTTTCTCCTAACTTAGCTGTCACCAATCAATTGAGACAGGGTGGATCAGAAAGGGTGAAGTGGTCTGTGAAGTTGGCGTCCAACCTCTAAGCATGGGAAAGAGCAAATGTTTTCAAATGGAAGCATCCTTGAAGGGTTTGTGGGACCTCCCCCAACTCAAGAATTGGAACCTGATTTGATTTTGATCCTGTCACCCCAGAACTTCTATCTCATCACTCTGTGGCCCGGTTCTGGGAAGGGACACATTTCAAACAATATTTCTTGATGACATTTCCTCATCTTTGAGTTTTTTAATCTCTGTTTACCATTCTCCTCCCTCCACTGCCATGACTTGCAGTACAGGCTTCGGAATGAAAATAAAGAAGGGATGGAAGCTGGATGCATTGGGTGCCTACTAAGTGTCTGGAACTGAACAATGCAACAAACCAGAAATTAGGGTTCAGAGAGCTTAAGTCACTTGCTCAAGGTCACAGAGCTAGACAGAGTCAGAGCTGACCCTTGACTCTCTCAGGGCAACTCAAATGCTCTTTCCATGGTAGTACACATGCTTACTTCAATGACCTGCAGATATCTTCTTGGAGACAGTTTGAACATTGCTATTTTGGTAATGATCAAAGCTAAGATGCAATCTTAAGTTAGGTTCCCTGGAGGCAGAGTCTGAAATGAAGATTCTTGCGCCAGTGAAGAAGGAGAAGGAGAGGCAAGCAGGTGGGAGCATGGGAAAAAGGAGAAGCAAGGATGCGGTCTGAGCTGGAGACCAGCTTCCACCTGATCCTGTGAGTTGTACCCAGAGTTGAAGTTTGGTTTTTTAATACCCGTGTAAGTTAAGCATTAGCTGTGGGCTTCCCTGAGGGGTAGCAGATAACTTCCAGGTTGAAGTGACTCCCTTTGGCAGAGGGTAATTCTCTGAAGAAAGGAGCAGCTGTACACCATTAGCAACCAACACTCATAGCAGCTGGGGGAATGGATGTAACAGCCACTAAATGGGCCACATGTGGATTACCAACTGCTTTTGACTCTTGGGCTTTCCTCTAAAGAGTGAAGGAACAAGGCAGGAAGAAATGGTTTGTTTGCACCATTAACCTTAAGCTCACCTCCCACCCCTTGGAGTCTAATTGGCATGCACTTCTTTCCTCTCCTTCTCTATCTTTTCCCCATTTGCCTCCCAATCTTCTTTCTCATAGTCGGTGGATAAGAATGTACTGGATGGGTCTGACTTTGTTGCTCATACATGGGGCCTGGGAAGGTAGGAAGAAACTGAGTGAAGGGCTTTCTAACTCTTAGGCTCTAAGTTAGACTCCAGGTGGAATAAAAATCTGATTATACCAAGCTCTCATTGGATGTC
Organism: Tapirus indicus; assembly: GCA_031878705.1. Taxonomy (NCBI): domain Eukaryota; kingdom Metazoa; phylum Chordata; class Mammalia; order Perissodactyla; family Tapiridae; genus Tapirus; species Tapirus indicus. The sequence goes on along the minus strand of CM062922.1, from coordinate 104,164,491 downwards.
CTACTCCCAAGCCCTCCTTGCCTATTTCAAAAGGCAATGAGCTCAAATAATCTAAATGAGCTTTCAGCTTCAACACAGATCCTCAAAAGCAGTGACAGGATTGGTTGCTTCTTTTCTGAGTGAATCTCTCAGTAAAACTAACAGATAGTCGTTTGTTTCTTGCTTTTCATTCTTTGGGACACCGTTTATTCCTTTGACTCATCAAAAATGGCCTTCGGTCAAAGATTCTCCCTCTCTCTGGGAGGAAAAACAGATGTAAGTCCAAGACAGAGGGTGTGTTAAAACAAGAAGAATGATAACGTTTTGAAGAAATCATTTATTCACAGAGGTCACTCACGAAAGCCGAGCCTCTACGCAGAGAACTAGAAGTAGATACTAATAGGGGTAAAAGGTCATGAGATACAACTTTTGGCATTGCTTTTCATTTCATGGAAAATAAAGCCTGTCATTGGTCTAGAGAAAAAAAAACTATTAATAGAATTATTTTTAATGTACTTTCACCCAACAAAGCTTGTTGTATGAACAGGACATAAATTGCAAAGGCAAACTGAAAATCCTTGGAAATTTACTAAGTGATGCCACAGTATCGTATTCCTTCAAAACGAGTGTGAAGATGCAAAATCAGAGCAATTAATTTTTTTTTAATTTGGGGGGCTAGTTTTACTGTGGCAAAAATTTCCTCTTTTGGGGAGGCAACATTGGTGGTCTGAATGCATTCAGTGAAAACGTAGCTCCCACCTTTTCCTTCCACACACTTTAATGGTAAATTCTTATTTGTCTATAACACTGGGCAGAGCTTCAACCTTTGTGGAAAACCCAAGGTAACAATTTGGCAGTGTTCTCTTCCAAGGCAGCAGAAAAATACAGCAGCGCTGAACTATTCCTCGTAAATGAGCAGGCTCCTTTTCTCCTCAGGGTGACCTCTACCTTCAGAATCCGATGGTTTTATTATGATTAATAAATTTCATTTCCACAGAGGAAAAGGGACCATGTCAGCTCAAACTGAGAGCAAGGAGGCTTCTTTTCAAATGCTAATTTTTAAACACGCCCTTGTGTGACACTACAATTTAGACACAAGGTTATTATGGAAGATGTGGACTTGAGCACTACTCTTGCAGCGAATATGCCAGGCACATCAGCGACCTAATGTCCTCAGAGCTGGCTAAGCACAGCCCAGAGGAAGAATGGCAATTCCCAGGGATCTCTACGGGAATGATGGGAAAGTGTCTTATGACCGCCATGTTACGACTGACCTGCACACATGGTCACCATCCATACCACCCATCCCTGACCAAAGTAGACAATAGTGCAATCAGGTCATGATGCTCTTGTGTCCCTACACCCTGTCCATCAGAAATTACAGATGAAATCTTAAACGTGTCCACTTCACTCCATTCATGCTATTACCACCCTAATATAAGCCACCAGGATTTCATCAGAACCAAATCAACAACAGCCTTAAATCTTGTCTCTTTGGTTCTACTCTTGCCTCTTGAAACAACCAGCCATTTATATCTATGTCTGTCAAATCTATCTGTCTGTTGGTCTGTCTGGATGGGCTCCATCCATCCATCCATTCATTCGTCCATCTGCCTATCTATCCATCTATCTATCAGTCTATCTAGTTAAATATTAATCTATACAAATCTAATCGTATCACTTCCCTGCTTAAAACCCTCCAATGGTTATCCATTGATCCTAGAATAAAACCCAAACTTGATGAGTTGCCCCTGCCCCTCTTTCAATCCTATCTTACTCCTCTCTACCCCTTGCCCGCTGTGCTCCAGGCACACTGGCCTCATCAATATTCCTTGGACACATGCAAATTCATTCTCTCCATAGGGCCTTGGCACTTATTCATCCTCCATCTGAACTGCTTCCTTTCCTCCTTCATGTCTCAGATCAAGTCTCACCTCCCCAGAGAGGCTCCTCCTTCCCTGAACCACTCTTTCTTAAGGAAACTTTCCAACTCCATCCCTACCCTTCATGTAATGAAGCACAGCTCTAATAATGTTGTTTACTTACCTCTCTACCCGATGGTTTACCTGTCCCCCTCCTGGAATGTCAGCCCCAGGGGAACCAGGGCCGAGTCTGTTTTGTTCATCTTTTTATCCTGGTGTCTAGCACAGCAGCGGCCACAGTGCAGATGAACAAGGGGCCAAGTCAATAGCACTGTGTGAGTGCAGGCAGCAAGAGGGAGGAGTGAAGACCGAGAAGCGAGACTGCTAAGACCCCTGTATCCATCATTACGATTCTGTCCATAGCGAAGACTCTTTCAGATATACTTTCTGAAGATTCTAAGTCAGCTGCTCCCAAAGACAGTCAAAACCCTTCAAGACACTCAGAAGACACATTTCCGGGGACTCTAGAAATACAGAGTGTCTAATTTCACATTGCTCCCAAGAGTTCACAGGTCACTGGCCAAATTGCTATAAAGCTCATCAAAACCCTTAGGGAAAAACCAAGCAAACAAAGAAACACAAGAAAACTGCTTTGCTGGCAAGCTGACCACAATTTGAGGCCTTCATGAACCCTCGTCTCTTCTGACCTCAGCAACAAGTTAAAACCGGGAGGTCACCCCTGACCCTGGAGAGAGCAGAGGGCTTGAGGCAAGAAGATCCATGTTCAAGTTCTGCTTTGCAGTGTCCTCGCTCAACGACTCAGGCAAATCACCCTGTCTGAGCCTCACTTGCCTTGTTGCTAAAATGGTATTGTTCTGTCTGAGCCCTGCCTAATTCACAGATAAAGTGCATGAAAAGAAACCGGATACATTTTAAAGCAGTCTACAGATAGAGGCAATGATGATACAGGGTTCTTACGTAGAATTTCACAAGCCTACCTCTCCCTCCTGCCCAGATTTTTGGCCTGTAGAGGCGACTGAAAGATCTTATTCTAGTGTGATCACATGTAGCTCTAGCAATCGACTTACAGATGATTTTGGAGTCAAGATCTATCTAATTTATGAGTTACAGATGCAGTCTAAATTGCTGCATTTGAACTTAAGATTATGTTGGAGTAAAATGAATAAGCATGCTGCCTGGTGAGTGGGAAATATGAATCTGTGTTTGTGAAAGTGCTTTGTCAACTCTACTGAGAAATGCAAATATTACTTATTATTAACATCTTCTAAATCTAGCTGAAATAAGCTGGATGCTAATAAAATACAATGGGGCCATGGTGGTACACCATAGTCAAGTGATTTTCTTATAGGCACATAGTAAGAACACTGTAATTAATTTTACTCTATATATTTCAGTTAAGAGCCTTTATGTCCTGGGGCATTTTATTCTTCCTTTAGCATCACCTCCCCATGTCTCCTGTCCCAGAGGTAGCTGGGGGAATCCCTGTGGGGCAGAAAGATGAATAAAATATGCTCACTTCTCAGATGACAATCACAATGTGGTGTCAATCTCCCAAACAGCCCAACTGCAGCAAGAAGGTGCAAAGACTTTGCCCCACCACACAGAGAAGCCCTGCAGAATATGCATTCAAAATAGGATGCCTCTCTGAGGATCAGAATGAGTGGCCCCAGTCTCTGCAACACCATTAGGGGCTACAGTGCCTTCCCAATTATATCTAAGATATAGTCTGTAAGATATTTGGGAAAATAAACCCATGCAAGTCACATACTTACCACACAGTATACAAACAAGATAATACACCATGGCCCCACGGTTCTAACAGCCTACTATTTGGAGTGCAATGGTTTAGCTGGGGAATGTTCCCTTTCACTTTCCTGTAGAGGGTCAATTGAGGTCTGGATTTCAACAAGGCCCACCTGGTCTGGGCTGTCTGCAGCACCCAGTGAGAAGTGATTGATAAGAAGCTAACTGTGGCACCCAGTGAGAGGGGATCGATAAGAAGCTAACTGCAGCACCCAGTGAGAGGGGATTGATAAACTGCACCCAGGAAGAAGGGATTCTTCTCCCACTCAGATATTCATCCTATTTCATCAGTCTCATTTTTTGAGCTTTTCTAAATGAAAACCAAATAACTTTAAAAAAATCCTTTGGTTTTCATTGTTGCTGGAATAATTCACTGATAATGTTGTTGCTTTCCCCCATTCAGAGGGAATGCATCTGAAACACGTTGCAGATCAGGTGTTCCTTGTGTTTGGGTGAAGTGCTCTGCTCTCAGCAATTCTCAGCAGCTGGAAAGGAGTCACAGCCAACATCAGTGAGGAAGAGGAAGAAAAAGGCCAGGTGGAGGGCACCTGGGCTTCTGAGTCCCTCAGCTCTGCTCCAGCTATTGCATTAGTTCCTTCCCTGATCCAGCTGCAAATCAACCCATTTTCAAAAAGAGAGTGTTGTGGACATTTACACTTTCCAACTCACCACTTTCACACTCATCACTAAATAAAAGTGGAGCAAAACACAATAAGATCCCACGGTCCTACTGAAAGAGGCAGAAGGCTTCTGACAAATCCCTTGGCAATTTTGGGACTGCAGAATCTGACAGGTTGCCTTGGTTTGTGGGGTTCATGTTAGTGCAGGATGGAGACAAAATCCCTCACCTCAAAGGATGAAGGGATACAGCCCAGAATATGGGATCCCACAGACACCTTGGGATAGCCTTCAGATGAAGGGACTCCCACCTTCATGCAAATAAACGCCTACCAGACAACCAAGAAGACTCCAGATGCAGACCTTCCAATTTCACATCGCAGAACCCCACAACTTTCAGGGCTGTGGTCTGGGCTAGTACAGTGTGTACCGGTTTGAGAAGATATTGGGATAATAATGGTTATAATGGCCAAGATTTGGGGCAAATCTTCCAGGGACCATTCACAGCAAGGACAGTGAGTTAATCTCCGTCCACCATGCAGGGACATGGAATGACAGCTGGTGCCTATCACCCTGCTTCATCTCCACAGGAAGAAATGAGAGGATTCCCAGGACTTTGGGCCACACATCTTGGTTTGCCACAAAAGAGAAAAAAAAAAAAAACCCTCCTTGAAAATATTAAGATGGGAACTACCTGAATGTATTGGGAAAGAATGTGAAGAGAGCTGGTTTAGCTAAGGAGTGTTCTCGTTCACTTTCCTGTGGAGGGTCATGGAGTTTTGGGCCTCAGACCTCAGTTACTCAGTTGGCCTTAGTGAACAAATTCACTAAGGAGTGAATGACTACCATAGCCTTCTTCTAGCTTTAATCTAGGCAATGACTTACACATGTGTAGACCACAGGGGTGACCAAGCTTCATTCTAAAAGCTTCTCAAGATACATCAGTATAGGAACTGAACCAGTCCCATAACTCAAAATATCTATAAGACCGCTCCCAAAGCAGCAAGACCTCTAAGAAAGACACAAGTGGAAATGGAAGAACTTCTCCAGGATGAACACCATGAAGTTTTCTCAACTTGGCTCTGGCAATTTCTGACATCTCTGAGGTCTACTGCTGCTCTCTTCCTTAGCTTGGATTTGAAATGACCATCATCACAAATCATTCAGCACCCTTTTCAGCTTCATGATTTTTCTTCAGAAGTAGGAAGGAAAGCATCTTCCGGGCTCTTTAGCTTCTAAATGGGAAGTCATAGAGTTTGCTTTAGTACGCACATAAATCCAGCACCAGTAGAATCTATCAGAAGCACACCACACCACCCATGGTACATCAGACAGCATCATCCCTTCTATGCTCTCTCGGTCCAATTCAAAACCTCTTCCTCTTCTGAATCCCAACAGAGCAGGTCTGAGATAGTGAACCTTGATTCTGGGTTCATCAGAGCAGAGTTGCAGCCACTGCCTGGGGGTTTAGAAGACACAGTAAGTCCTGCTTTTGGCGATGCAGCTCCTCCACTCTGGAATGTCTCCTCCAATAAAGACTCATAGCCACACTCTCTTTAATGCCAAGCCCAAGGTTATCCTCCTCTTAGGAAGTCTGTTTCACCTCCTTTGCATCTTGACTACTGCTCTACCAAAGTCACTAAGAATTTCCCATCATGCTTTGAAATCAACACGGCACCCCAGCTATAGTTTAATCCACTGGGGAACCACAAAGGTGGTTCTGTGTTTGTATCCCTCATGGGATCTTCAATACCCCTGCAGAGAAGCAGGGTTGAAGAGCAGCTAAGGATTCCTTATGGTCGGAATTCCTAGAGTCAATCCTGCTTCTGCTACTTCCTTGCTACGTAATCTCAGAAAGTTTATCTCCTCTCTGAGCCAGTTTCTCCATCCATGAATGGAGATAATAATGGTGCATAATGACTGTATTAGGTTGTTGTACAGTTGAGATGAGGGTTACTGGTTACCAGTTAGTCAGCACCAAATGAGTGTCAGTTATTGATGCTATTAAGATTGAGAGGACTGCGGTTCTTGCCCTCTCTCTATTCCACGTGGGATCACTACAGTAAAGCCCATGGGACACGTGTGTCAGAACTACCCCTGAAGTGTGTTACCACCTGAAACTCTGTGTACTGGGATCCTCATGCTCATGTAAGGAGCTCAAAGATTCTGACAGGTTAACTAGCAGGATGAGAGAGAGGTACGTTCTGGGCCCTGTACCCCAGGAATGTCCTTCTACAGCACACACACACACACACACACACGCTATACTCTCACTCGGAGGCAATATTAAAACAAAGTCAGGACACATTGCCAATGTCCAGACTATCTGTCACAATGCCTTAATTCCAGGTCAGTATCCTTCACCTCTAAGAGAACAGTTATTGGGGCACACAAACTCTTTCACTATTCATTTGAGCAAAATGAATGAAAATATGGCTCTAGAATAGTACTGTCCAAGGAAATATAATGAGCCAAATATGTCATTTTAAGTTTTACAGTAGCCACATTAAAAAAGTAAAAACAAACAGGTGAAATTCATTTTTATATTTTTATTTAATCCGATATCTTAAAGTATTATCATTTCAACGTGTAATTGACTTAAAGGTTATTAATGAAATATTTTACATAATTTTTGTACTAAAGTTTTGAAATCTGGCATGTGTTTCACACTTACAGCTCATCTCCATTTGGACCAGTCACATTTCAAGGGCTCAATAGCCACATGTGGTTAGTGGCCACCATATTGCAGAACGTGACACTAGACAAACTGTCATACGTCCTCCTTACCACTGAAATAGAAAAGATTCCTAATTGATCAGCTCAGTGTTTCCTAAAGTGTGATCTGAGGACTCCTCTATTAGAATTACCTGGGGGAATTTGTAAGAATGCAGATTTTCAGGTTTCCTTTCCAAAGCTATAAACGAGAGTCTCTGGGGCTGGGAGAGGGGAGGATGAAATGGAACCTGCGTTTGTGATAAGTTCTGCCAGTGATTTTCATGTACTCTAACATTTAATAACCACTGTTCTATCCCTTTTTAAATTCTGCACTGATACAGTACTCCCTCACTGAGGCTAGTTCAGAGCTATCTAGATAACTTTAATTTTCATAAACTGATAAAGACATTTGCCTTTTATAAGATATTGTTATTCTGTGTAACAAGCTTTGAACTATGCCTAAGACACAGTAAGCTTTCAGTAAATGCTTTGACTATTTTTACAAAGGTCCTTTGCTTATATGTTCCCTTAGCACCCTGCACTTCCCTTATTAAAATACACATCACATTTTATTGGAAACAGACCAATTAACTACAAATCAATTCACTGCATGACAACTTTGCTGAATAATCAAATCATCAAAATGCAAAGAAGACAATTAGATGAAATTTGCTGAAGGATCAATTAGAGGAATGGCCAATTTGGAAGTTTCTTCTAAATTTTATATTAGTGCAGCTGCATGGATGTGCAAGTTGTGTATATGTGCATGCATGCATGTGTGCAGGTTGGGGGAGATAGAAGGATGGCAGGGGGTGGTGGTACCAGCCCTTGTGCCCCTGAACTTCCCCAATATTGCTACTAATAATTCCTCAATAAGGTGTGGAGCAACCTGTCCTATAGGGACTTGTTTCAACAACTTCTGCCGATGTGTTTGTTCATTTGGCCAAGACTTTTTCACAGGCCCCCACCCTTACCCCCATGTCTGTGTCCACTGCTCATAAGGAACTGGGGATGTGTCCCCAGGTTGGCTTCCTATGCCACCATGATGGTACCTGGTATGGGGGGAGGGGTGAGACTTGCTGCCAGACTGAGACCTAGCCTCCACTTGCACCCTATTAACACACATACACACACACACACGCATGCTTGTGTGCACACACACACTGCCCTGTGCAGAGGGCAGCTGGAAGCCTGGACTCTGCAGCCAAAATGACTAGTTCAAATTGTCTGGTAGTTTTTAGGGAATGGGCTATGCTGTTAAATGATTTTCAGCAAAAAAAGATTTTTGGAGAATTGACCTAGAACACACTTGGCTTGTTTAACCCTCTGTCTCCTTGGACACGCAGGATGCTCCCTGACAAGGCCTCTGCTCCCTTCATCACTCCATCCCCACACCTAGAACAATACCCAGCACATCACAAAACTCCACATACATCTGCTGCATGAAGGGGATGGACCAAGTCAAATAAACTCCCAGCAGAACAACTGTTTAGAGAATCGTTCGGTTCCCTCAAAATTTTAACAACTATGCCTCTCAACTCACAAATACTAGTTTTCTAGGAGTAAGATAGTACAACTGAAGAAAGCAGAAGATTTCCATTTGGAGGCCAAGGTCAATGATCCAAGGTCAAGATAAAAGGAGCCTGTGGGGGCAGTGTGGTCTAGTGGAAAAAGCTCTGGCATCAGATAGACTCCACTGTGACTATGGGCAAGTTATCAAACCTCTCTGAGCCTGAGCAATTTCTTTCTTTTTTAACCTGCAAAATGAGGATGATATTAACACCTACCTCACTGAGTTTTTGTAATAAATTTTATATATATATATATATACACACACACACACACACACACATACATATGCATATACACATGCATGTATATACATAATTTATCATACTGACTAGCACACAGAATTTGTGGAGAATTCAATAAAGCCCATATGAGGGACAATTACGGCAGGGATGAAAGGCTTGCTTTCCGCAGTGACAAGAAGCTTCCATGGAAATGATGGGTACACCCTTAGAGCAAGAGGGAGGGCATAGACGTTTAACACAAACTGGACCTTGAAAGTTTCTAATTGGCCAGCATATCCTATTTGTTCTCCCATCAAAATACAGCCCAAAGACAACCACTCCTCAGCTCTTGCATCACCCTCCAGGCCATTGTCACCCCTCCCTGGACTGCTGCAAGAAACTCCCAACCAGTGTCCTTTCTTCTGCTCTTAGCATATTGCAATCCATTCTCTGCAAAGCAGTCCAACTCCTCATTTAAAAAATACGTCAAATCACAGCCTATCCTCCAACACCTTCCCATCACACTTAAAATCTCAATGGCTCCCCTAGCCTCTAAGTCCTAATTTGCTCTGACCCTTGGCTACCTTCCTGATATTATCTCAAATTCTCACTTGTACTCGTATGCTCTGGCCACAATGGACATCTTACTGTTCTGGACACCTCAAGCATGCCTCAACCACAGGGCATGTTGTATTTGTTGCTTATTCAGCCTGAAATGCTTTCAATTCCACAATTACTTACCTGGCTCACCCCATCCCTTGATTCAGGTCCCTGCTCAATGTCACCCCCTCAGAGAGGTCTCCTCTGATCAGTGAATGTAAAGCAGCATCGCATCTTACGTCCTATCCCACCCCCCTTTTTGATTCATTTCAGCTATTGTATAACTTTATATGCGAGTATATTATATGCTTATTCGTCTGCATGTTTGGGGTCTGGTCTGCACTAGAATGGAGTCTCTTTGAAGGAAGGGCTTCTCCTGACTTACTTATGTCTCAGGGGCTTAGAACACAGCAATGACTCACTACGTGTGAATTAACTGAAATGAATTTCCAGCTGCTCTGTCAAAGTACGTAACTTGCTTTTCAACTCCATTCTTGTACAAGACTCATATTCTGCTTCAACTACAATCACTAGCCAGTCCTGGGAAACTCTAATGAATCACAGCAGCAGGGCAGCCTCGAGTCTAAGAAGAAGGGAAAATCATCTTGCCCCTTTTGCCATCTCATGCAGAATCCAGCTCATGAAAGATTCTTGATGTCACAGAATGAGAAGCTAGTGGAGTGTTAAAGGTGGAGGTATGAGATGTGACACCCACATAAGCACGTGTCTTTCAGGAGCAACCAAAACAAAACAACGAAGACCACTGTTGGAGCCACTGAATAAGAAAAGAAATTTCCTATAAATAAGTCTCATAAACCACACACACTTATGAAAAACGTTTCTTCTATGCGGCTAACAAAAGCAGAATTGACATTTTGGCATCCTCTACAAAAGACCCAAGTAAAAATCATCACTTTTCCTTTGAGAACTGAAAAAGACTCCTTCAGTGCTGCTGGTGCTACTGTTTGCTGATTTCCAATTCACCATCTCTACCCCGAGCCACAGGCAAGACTGTCAGGCCGGCTCTGCCCCGCCAGGCAGCCATGTCAGAATAACACATCTTTGTAAGAATTTCAGTTATAAAATCCATCAAGCCCTCAAAACTGAGATTTTAAGTATCTTGTTGATTTCTGTCTTCATTTAAAAAGGGAGAAGTTGCCTTTTGTTAAACACTGAAACCCAGTAGACACCAGGATGCAACAGACCCACCCCAAGGCGTGTTGTTCTGTGTCTGGAGGCGAGACCTGCTGATGGCTGTGATGGTTAGAACGTGGGTGCCCTGGGTTTTTCCAGCATGTGGGAGACAAGGCCCTGGAAGACCTCACTGAAACTGTGAGTCACAACCTTTGCTGACCGAGCAGTTCTGATTTTTCATTTTCTGTCTACGAGGAGGGTGGACTGGCTGGGAGATAATTCGATGTTTGATTGATATGGGTGTCTCTTTTTTCATGCTTGATTCAAAATTCAGAGTTCAAATTGAACCTTATGAAGCATACAACATGTTATTAATATGGCCATCAAAGCAACAGCAATATCTCCCTCAATTTGAAATTTGATCAATAGCAATTCATTAAGAACTTACTGAGCAGCCATCCTAAATTAGATAAGGTAGGTGAAAACACTTACTCTACTCAAGCAAACTTTCATTATCTGCAGCCTCTTTTAGGAATATTGCGTGTGGACCATTTGCTTACAAGGCAGGATTTGTTAAGTCACGGGACAAAATCAATATCTACCTTTCAGGATGCAACTTTGCAATGTTTGATCTATGATGTCAAAATATAACCTAAGACACAGTGGAACATGCATACAGTTTAACAGGGAAGATAAAGGCTCTGGAAGACCAGCATCCACAAACGATGTCTATGAACATTTTGAACCAACACTCCGCTCCACCACAAGCAATTTCCTCTTTCACTGCATTCTCCATTCTCTTAAGGTTCTGCAAATGCTAAATGACTCTTGTATCCTAGGAACATTTCCCTGCCACCCCCAGCAATGCAACGGTCCATCTTCTACTATTTGGCATCAGTGAAGTGTTATGGACGTCACCACCTCTCACAAAGAGAAACAGAATTATCTGAAGCTAAGCTGTTGCTTTAAAATGGGAGAATGCATACCTCTTGAACTCCCTGGGTAAGACTTTAAACCATTAAAGATGTTGAGACTGAGTGTTTCAATGAAACTGATGTAGCGTTTTCTTTCTGTGGCCCTGCCTTTTAGATCAGAGAGGGCTGAGGACATGTTCCCAGCTCTCTGTCCCTCCTTTAGTTCTTTCTCTCCAAAGACTGTAAGTCGGGAGCGAAGCATTGGCAAATAAGCCTTCGTTTACTGCTCCATTGATAAAATGTTATTGGTAACAGATGAAGGTCTGTTTGTAAGGTTCAGCTTAACGTATGTATGCCTTTGAAGGTCATATAGCACACTCAGCTACACGTGGATGAGCTGTAAAGTTCCCCTTGTTGGCTCAAAGTAACATATTGATAAGATCTCCTAATAATTGTTTTGGTCATAGTTTAGGCTTAAACTTAATAAATAAATAAATAAATAAATCCGTTGTTAGTTAAGGCACTCACCTATCTTGACATTTAATCAAGTAATTCCATGCTAGTGAAAGTCCAAATATAACTGTTCTGAACCACATCAAAGCAAAAAGACAAGCATTATTTTGATGGACACATCATGCAACTATGCAATTTCCATTTGCTAATGCCCTGACTTCAAAAGCAGAAGACTTTGTCTGAGTCCTGCTACTTGTAATATATGTTTTAAAAGAAAGGAAATTGAGGATCTTCAACTAATAGAAGGAAGATCCCCTTCTTATCAGACAGATAATTATATTCTCCAATGTCTCTAGCTTTATGGATTCAATCTTTTAGGGCCTCTAATATATACCAGTCATTCCATAAAGATCCCCAATAATTCACATATAAATCTGTGTGAACCCAGACATAATATGTCAAAAATCATAGAAGTCACATGTCTGTGTCCCTAATCTCCCCTGTTCAGTATTTCAACATAAGAGCACTGATTATATCATAAGATTTTACTGTGGCTTCATTCAACATAGTCTTACTTTTCTGGATCATGTATTATTAAAACTGGGAATAAAATATCAAAGTTAGCAAAATGCCTAATGTCTTTTTAGACAGCAGAGCCTAGAGGCTTCGGCTATACTCCGAAGACATATGGACTTTGTTATTGTTTTTATAACTAAGCTTTCTAGAGTGACCAACTGCAGCATGTGAAGGAAAAAAAAAAAGGATATTTAGACTTGGATGGAGGCATCAAGAAGTAGCAATGTTTGTTACCTGCAGAGGTGTTACAAGAAATTTCATCTGCTGCAACGAAGACGAACTGATTTCTGGAAGAGAAGATAAAATTCACAATACTGCTCGCTCAGGGGGAAATGTGCTCTCTGCCAACTGGTTCGATGTATTCAGATGAGGGGAGGGAAGGGTGCTGCGTTTCAATGGATGTTGTAAGGAAATATGTTGATAATTCTGAGACTTAGAGAGTTTAGAAAGATCATGAAATAGGCATGCGGGGACCTCTTCAACGAAATCATCGTGATGGCAGAACACGGACCATGTACCAGCTGTTGCATTGGAATATTAATAGTATGTGTTACCAAAACATCATGCCAGAATATGTTTCTAAGGCTAGGGCGTTTCAAACAGTGCTTATATGGATTTCTATGCTAAAAGGAGATTATATTAAAAAAATATATAGACTATCTATTAGGAAAAAGAGTATACTGCAACTAGCTAGGAAGATCATAAACTCCTAGACTTTATTATTATAGTATAATATCAAAAAAACTTTTTTATAAGGAAAGAAAAAGAAATGCTCTCATTTAAGAAGAGAATATTACATGGTGTCATGTTACGGATAATAATTTCCTCACCAAAATAGGTTTGCTACATAAAGAAGGTAAGACAACTCATTAATTGAAATAAACCCTGTCTTGCCAAATTATTTTTAAGGATGCAGTATATAAAAGAAAATAAAAATGGAAAAATAAAAATTTTACTTTGATCTAGTAAATCCAGAGAGATGATAAAACTCTCTTAAGATGTTTCCAACTGTGGCATTTCCACAATGTAACGTGTTCTAATGGTACTGTTTATTTTTCTAGAAATAAGAAGGTCTGTGTCAGGCAGATTAGAAAAAATGCCCCAATAAGATTGGCTAAGCTCTTAAATGCCTTAGAAACATCAGTACAGAGCCCTCTAGTTCTCACTTGTTAGATTTTACTGTGCATATGCATCATCAAGAACCAGGATAAATGTTTTTTTTGGTCTTAGTTTGATTGGTCTTGTTCAAATGTTTCCATGTTTCAAAAAGTATCTAGTGATTGAGCATTTCTTAAAACATCTTAAGAAAGTTTTACTGTTGCAAGAGGTACAGCCTAGAATATAAATAGAGCCACCATTTGAAAAATCACTAGAATTTAACATTCAGTTGAAAATTCTAGTCATTTCCACACCAATGAAATCTAAACAAAATTATAATTGCTCTGAGAATAGTATCTTTTATGTTCCTCTATGTGGACTACCATTCATGCACGAATTACATAAAGTGTGCCACATAACAAAAGTCACAACTAAGTTCATTTATCACCTCTCTTAAAACAATAAAGTTATGTCGTCAGATTTTTGCTATCTTTTTGCTCTGATGCAAACTTTTCAAGTCCCATCGATATCTGGCATCAAATTTCCACAGTTTGAGGAAAAGTAAAATTAATATCCCTGAAATAGAATATGTTTGGGCTGAATATTTGTTTTGACTTGCTCATCTTTGACTTCCTCAAGGGGTAGTAAGATACAGACATCTCAAATTACAGGTATGATGTTCTCAGAGCGGAAGGACCTCTATTTACAGCATGCTTGCAAGAAGAACACTACCGTAACGAAGAGTCCAAAGGGGCAAGCTCTTCGGAATAACCATTCACTTATCTGCGAGGGGGTCCTCATTATTTGGGGGGCTCTAACACTGCTACCTTGCATCCCACTTCTGCACTGTCCCTAAGGAACTGTCCAGCCTGCTAGCCATGAGGAAAGCCATGGGAGGCAATTAACACAGATATAAAATAGAGATTGAATGCAGAGGGAAAACTTGTAAAATGCAACCTATAAGTATGATTACAAAGAAATTATATCTTTTTCTTTAATTGTTCCAGAACTTTATAAAATATGATGCTTGTCCACAGCACTTTTCTTCTTGACACTAAAAATGCTATTTCTCCATTTCCTTCCTTCTTTCCTTTTTTGGTAACCTATGTATTTTGGATTATTTTTCTCTGTCTTTATGACTCCTGAGCGAATTTCTAAACAAAGGGAGTTACCCCCTTTATGACTCACTGTCTTCAAAAAAATTGGCTCATATGACTTCTGACTATCAAACCAAATCTACATCAAAGCCTGAAGAGTTATCACCAATAGTGATATTGTAAAGACTATGTCAAGGAGTCTGTATAAATGCCAAAAAGGAGTTACAAAAGTGTTTGTAAAATGATGTATCAATTCTGTACCGATTTTTTAAAGCCACACAAGCAATCCCACTAGGGTAACCACCAGGAAGGTTACCCCAATGTCTCAGAAAAGTGTCTTTCTATACAGCTAATTAATTCCACAGACTCAACCCGTATCCTCACCCCTCCCTCTAAACTACCCTTTTATCAACTGATTATAAGTAAAATGGACATAAGAAATGCCTGCCAAATAATAGCTTGACGAGGACTATCCCACATATCAGGCCAACAGAGGAATTTGGGTAGAGTTGTAAGGGTCGAGTTTCATGGTGGTGTCTATGTCCACTATGTTATGCCGTTTTTATATATGGTTCTGTTTCTCCCCACTTGACCGTTAAGACAAAAGATCTATCTTAGCCCATAAATGGATCATCTATGACCCTTTCTGTGAAATCATTTACGCCAAATGACCAGAGAGAGGTATGATCCAAGAGATTTATGATGTAGCTGAGAAGTCTGCTACCACCCAACAAATTCAGGAGAACTAAATGATCAGAGCAACATGAGTGTGCTCTGGAGGCCGGGGTCACTTCTCAAGGGGAGAAAGGAGACTGGCACTGGGGCCTGTCCCCTTATGCTAATCCTGGTCAGCTCTTCACTCACATCTCAGATCTAAGGATTTAAACTTCAAAGGCAGTCACACCTGATTCTCAGAAAACTGGTTTGTTCAGTGGTTGTAGATGATGAAGAAAGTCTGGCCTAGTAGTTCTCAACCTTGGCTGCACAAGGTAAACACCTGCTGTGCTTCCAAAATTCCTAGTGACCAGGCTACATCCAGGGCCAATTAAATGGAATCTCTGTGAGTGGGTCTCAGACATCAGTAGTTTCTAAAGACCCCTAGGTGATTCTAATATGCAGCCAAGGTTGAGGACCACTTGTCTAATTGAATGGTTCTCACCTTGGCTGTTCCTTGGATTCATAGGGAGAGTTAAAAGAGTGCTAATGCCACGCCCTACTCCTACGGGTTCTGGCTTAATTGGCCTCGGACAGGGTCTGGAAAGAGGTAGTTTAGAAAATGCTCAGCAGGTAACTCCATTATCGGCTGTAGCTCAGAAGCAGTGGGTATGGTACAAATGCAGAGTGGAGATGGAGTTGAATCACTGAATCTCTTAGCTTTTGCTGCTTCTTGCAACTTCTATTTCACCACCATGCTATCCTCTAGGGCAACTGAGCTATGTGGCTGCCGAGGAGGCAGCCACGGAAACACCATCCATCTCCCAGGAATGGTTACTTCTAGTTTCTGGAGGCCTTCTAATAGAGTGGACTTTAAACCTCTCTCTGAAAGAGAAGCTGTCTACAGTGGCCACAACACCATGCCCTCTGTATTTGCTTCCGCGCCTGTTCCTCTTATTTCACCATCTCCCATGGATTGACTCAAGATCATCTTTGCTTTGGAAATGCAAATGGAAAAAAATGGAAACGGGTCTTTCCATTTTTCCTTCTCAGTGTGCATCTAATTCTCTTCACCAACTTTTTCACCTAGAATTCCTTTCTATTTTCTACCTCTCTCTCTACTCCAGAGTTTCTCAAACTTCCCTGAAGACAAGAATTACCTGGAATGCTTGCTAAAAGTAGAGATTCTTGGGTTTCAACCCTGAACATCTGAATCAGAATTTCCAGGTGAGAAGTCTGATAATCTGTACATTTAACAAGGACCCATGCCTGGCTATTGACCAGCTCCAGGGGATTCCATTCTTACTCTGTCCTAAGTGGCTGGTGCTCCTGGGAGGGAATCGTGGTTCCAGGTGATTCTTACCATGGAGAAATTTGGGAAACCTTGCTGAGAAATCTCCTGCAAGTTAATTCTCATTTTTATTTCAAAGCCCACATTTCCCAGGAAGACTGTTTGACGGGGGAGGCTGTGTGAGAGAAGGGAGGATTACCAATTTAAGAAAAATAACGAAGTGGTAAATTACTGAGCACAAGGGAGAAGGCTACGTTGGTCTTGACTCCTTGGAATGTTGACACAAAAGAGGTATGACCTAACGCCAGTTGAGCACTTATCTATGACAGGTGGTTTCCAAGTGCTGTACCTATGTATTAATTCATTTAATTTTCCTCAGAATCCCTCTTACTATCCCCATCCTTATAGACGAGAAAGCTGAGGCATAGACAGGTTATGTAGTATGAGCAAGCTGGCAAGTGGTTGAGGTAAAATCTGAATACAGTTGGGATTTAAACTGAGTTGGCTCAACCCACAGTTGGGTTGGCTCAAGACCCTGACTCTTATTCACTCTCTAAGATTCTGCTCGGGCACTCACATAGGGGTATTCAGTCAGCAATGAGGTATGCTGTCTTTATGGAGGAATTTCCTAATATTGTTCTAAATCTTCAGTTCCTCCGAGACAAAATAATACAGTATTTGGATCCCCCTTTTAATATGATGCAATTGAGGCTTGAGAGGGATCATTATATTCTGCTTTAACAATAACTTGGGGTGGTGGAATGGCATGTGCCATGGTCTTTCTCTCTTTTTATTCTATTGCCGGACTTCATTATGTTTTACGATGGTTTTCATAGACCAACCACCTAGACTCTGGATCTGACTCGGTTGGTGGTACATTTAAATTAGTCCTGTGACCTGCCATATCATCCTTATATCCTGCTTTTCTTCTTAGGCTAAATGTCATCTCATTGCAATTTACCTTCTTCTGAAAATCACCCATGACTGAATCCTAAGTCAAATTATGATAACAACCAGTCAGAATTGCTGGCGAGGATGTAAGAAGCTGGATATCAAGACACAGAGTAAACTTCTGGCACTGGTGGGGTTTGGGGGGGAGGGCAGAAGGGAAACGTTCTCCCATCAAATAATACTGGTTTTACATTTTACTGTTAAGGATTCTGGTCATTTCTCATTCTTTGGCCTCTTAATTCTGTTATGTCACTATCGTGACACACAACTCAGGACTGATATCACCCATAGCAAGTTTCTTCTTGTATCCAACTCCAGGCATAGTGAACCTAACACACACACACACACACACACACACACACACACACACACACACACTGATATGTGATTAACACCCTCCAAGGCTATCTACTGAAAAATCCCTACAGTTGAGAAGTTGGTCTTCTGGTCTGGCAGATGGCAGCCAAGGTGGCAGCCAAGATGACAGTGGGACAAAGTCAAATTAATCCTATCTGTAGACTTGGAGGCATCTGTTGGTTACGAGGCAGAGATTCTCAACCTTGACTGCCCATTACAGTCAGCTTAGATATTTTTTTAATAAAATAGCAATGACCAGGTTCATTCCCCAATCATTTAGGTCAGAATCTTTGAGAATGGTTCCCAGCACAGGTATTCTTGGAAAGCCACTCCGGTGATTCTCGTGTGTCAGCTAACACTGAAAACTCACACCACACAGTATGAATATTTCTCTGAACGTATGTCTGCAGGAAATAGAGTTGTGTCTTCTGGCTCTTTAATTAAGTGGCACTAGTGTTGATCTCCACAGCTTATAATTATTAACATTTTAATTATTGATAATTATAATATAATAATTATATACAGTCATGTGCCATATGACCACGTTTTGATCAACGATGGACCGTATATATGATGGCGGTCCTATAAAATTAGTACCATATAGCCTAGATGTGTAGTAGGCTATACCATCTGGGTGTATGTAAGTACACTCTATGATGTTCACACAATGATGAAATTGCCTAATGATGAACTTCTCAGAAAGTATCCCCATCATTAAGTAATACATGACTGTATGTTAGTAATACATTACTTACAATTATTAATTTTTGAATTACCAGGATGCTTCCCTTTAGACATGTAAATTAAGGTGGAAATGAACAATAATCAGGTATTCTTGTTGCTCATCTTAAAAAGTTGCTGGGGGGCCGCCCGGTGGCGCAGCGGTTTAGTTCGCGCTTGGCAGCCCGGAGTTCGCATGTTCGGATCCCGAGCGCCTGCTGACGCACTGCCTGTCAGCCATGCCATGGAGGCGTCCCATGTAAAAGTGGAGGAAGATGGGCACGGATGTTAGCCCAGGGCCAGTCTTCCTCAGCAAAAAGGGGAGGATTGGCAACAGATGTTAGCTCAGGGCTGGTCTTCCCCACAAAAAAAAAAAAAAAAAAGTTGCTGGAAGGGTCATATGGAATCCAGCCATAAGTGTTTTCTGAATAGCTGAATATAACATGCAGAAATAAGGTGCTCCGATTAAAATTCTTATTGATGACATTACTGAAGAGTTTACTCATGTCATTCATTCAATCCTCAGATGGTTAACGAGGGCTGGCTACACACCGAGCACCCAGCTAAGCCTGAGGGACACGATGCTGTGCTCATGTCCCTGATATCAACATGGAACATCTATCTTGGGCTTGGCTGCCTGGAAGTTCATAATCTAATTTATATTTCAGTTTTACCACCTAGAAAGGAGGACTTCCTTGATTTCCATCAGTATTTTACCTCCCTTCTCCCCACTCAGTTCTAATACTCTAGAATTGTACAAATCCCATTCAGATCCATATTCTTCCCTGCCCCATGGTTATTTTTATTTATATTTTAGTATTGTATCATATGTACTTAAAGAGGCTGTGGCAAATTGTAGAGTGAGATGGGGTGTAAACAAACAAGCAGCAAATAAACAAAGAGTTTGACTAGAGAATCCTCTGAAACTTTCCTGATCCTTTTTATTTTAAAAGGGGACTGCGTTAACATACACTTACAAACATTTCATTTAGCCACAGTTCCTATTGGTAACACTTCATACATAAAAAGGTTAAATGGAAAAGGAGATAAGAGCTGTAAAGCTGTCCCCAATTTGAATATTCCACCAAAAACCTCTGAGTTTTGGAGATTTAAATCAAAGGGCATCTCCATCACCCTGAGAACACTCCACTTTTGTCATTTTAGTTTCTCCAACATTTTAATAATCTCCCCAATTCCCACTACACTTCTTTTCTTGGCTAAAGTGAAGGGGAACTGTCTGAAGCTGGAGGCCAGGCCCTGTCACGTACACGCTGTGCTCCATCAGAAAAGTCATTTCATCTTTCTGGGCCTCAGTTTCCTCATGTGGAAAATGGGAACAAAAATAGCGTATGCCCCTCTTAGATTTTTTTGGTGCAGATCAATGAGAATGACTGTAGAAGCACTTTATTTGGGAGAAAAAAGGTCATTTTTTTTTTTGGCTGCGTGCACTCATGAAAGACACAGTCTTCTTCTCTCCCCACCCACAGAGGCCAAGCATTTGTATTTTTAAGTCCTAGGCTTCTATGGTTTTAGGGCAAGAGGGGGATAGTAAGGAGACTTCTGAGGTTACAGCTCATTTTAAAGAAGGGCTGGGGCCTCCAGGAAGACACAATCCCACCTCGGCTTCAGTTGGGCAGAGCAAAGGAGAGCAAAGAAGGAGCCCTAACGAGAGTGAGTATCACAGGGCTGGAAATGGGTCTGGCAGGTTCTCCAGGGGAGGCAGCACTCATGGGGAAGAGGAGTCCCGTGACTATGGAGGCTCGGGGGGAGTGCAGGGTGCTCAGGCGAGGCTCTGGAGGCTGGAGAAGCCACACTGAAAAGACCTGGGCCCGCCTACCAGTTATGTGCAAAATGAAGTGAGCATGATGGTGGAAAGTTCCAGAACCTTACTAATCCCCAGAGGATTCCAATAACCTGTTACCACCACAAGCACTGGACTTCTTGCCATTGAGATGGGAGAAGGGCAACACAGGCAGGTTTGGTTTGACTTTTTGAAAAGTAACTCCTTGTGGAGCAACTGGTTTTACAGAAATCTAAAGCAGTGATGCTTTAAGGGCTGGGTTCACACTGGGAGAACTGGTCATTTTTCCGATGAAGCTGACAGCCTGAGCTCCTCCATGGACAGAAAAGAGAATAAATACCAGGAAATGGAGGAACAGAAGGGCAAGCTGTTTCATTTCATGGTTCGCAGTTGCTTATTCCTTCAGAATTTTTTTGTCCACCCTATTTTTTCCTCTAATTTTATTGAGGTATAATTGACAAATAAAATCATATATAATTAGGTTGTACAATGTGCTTTTTTTTTTTTTCTTTGGCACAGAAGATTAGCCCTGAGCTAACATCTGTCGCCAATCCCCCTCTTTTTGCTGAAGAAGATTAGTCCTGGGCTAACATCCGTGCCCATCTTCGTCTACTTTATATGTGGGACGCCTGCCACAGCATGGCTTGATAAGCGGTGCATGGGTCTGTGCCCAGTATCCCAACATGCGAACCCCGGGCCACCAAAGCGGAGTGCACAAACTTAACCACTACGTCACCGGGCCAGCCCCACAATGTGCTTTTTTTAAAGGTATAAAAGTGATGATTTAATATATGTATACACTGTGAAATGATTACCACAATCAAGCTAAGTAACACATCTACCACTTCACATAGTTACTTTTTTACGTGTGGTGAGAACACACAAGCTCTATTCTCTTAGCAAATTCCAAGTATATCTATTTTTATATTTCTAGGATGCAAGTCAAGATTTAAAAACAAACAAAAAAACTTCTATAGTCAAAAAATTATTCTAACTCAGAAAACCTGCTTCCACAAGAAATTACCCATTTTTTGACTCAAGAACAAAACAAAATACCCCCACAGTTTAGTGATATGGATGATGATGATAATAATAATAATAATAATATCCTGCATGCTATTAAATGTCAGGAGCTATTCGAGGAGCTTTCTGTTCATGACCACAGTTGATTCTCACAACTCAATGAGGCAGACACCACTCAAGAGCCCCACTTGAAGGAAGAGGCAGTTGAAGATCAAATAGGTCAATTAGCTTCCCCGTGTCATGTAGCAAGTAACTGTGCTGAGATTCAGACCCTAGTCTAACTCTAAACCTCTGATCATATTCTATAGGTGAACAGCAAAGATTTGCTAATGCATGTATCAGTCAAGGAGGAGGTACAACGAGTATAAAATATCCCACTTCGAATCCCGACCAGGCCAATTATAAGTTGTGGGCTGTTGAGCAAGGCACAGGTTTCTAGAATGTTAGTCTTACAGTGGGTCCTAAAGATCCTCTAGTCTTAAAATGACTCACACTTTTAAATGGATTTAATTTGCTTGCTTTTGCCTGTATATATTCAACGCTTTCCAATAATCTTATGCAGTCTAAAATATCTGTCAATCAGCAATTGAGTTATTGATAACCCCATGCACTTTCACCACCCATTTCATTTTATAAAGTAATATTCCCTTTCATCTCTTTCTGATTCTGATTGGTATTAATCTCTCCATTCAGCAGATGGGAAAACTGAGGCCAATAAATGTAAGAGAAATCAGATGGGACTTTTCCAGGGTACGTGTCACATTAGTGTGAGTCTATTATGCAATCAACGAGAAGATATTAGCATAAAATCACTTTTATAACCCGTGGATCTTTAGGGTAGAGAAAATGATTCATTGTGGCCCTAGGCTAGTTGAGGGAGGAAGTCACAACAGAATAGATTGTGAGGAACACCAAACCATTGACAGCTCTTACTTTCTCACTGAGGAAGGAAGAGAGTAGAGAGGAGATGTTACAAACCAATAATTCTCTTACAAATTCTCTTACATCCTGCAAGGTTTGTGAAGGGAGAACCCAGCGTCAATAGTGTTGACTGCATATTGGGGTAGAATTGAAGCCTGCCCTCCAGGGTGGCACTTCTCCGACCTCACTCAAATCGCCCTGGGATCTTGAAAGTGCAGAAGCTGATTCAGCAGGGCTGGGGTGGGGCTTGAAATTCTGCATTTCTCACAAGCTCCTGGTGAGGCCAATTTCATTGGTCTGGGAACCACACTTTGCAGACCAAGGCTCTAAGGGCCCTCAAAATGAACCACTCCAATTTTGAAATTTCAGAACAGAATAAGGTAACCATTTCTTTCCCTGTTGTTTATTTATTTTGTTTTGTTTTCAGTTGGAGATAGAGAAATTAAAGAAAACAATAAAAAGACTAGCAGAGAAACTATGATCCTGGGAAAACTGGGGCTAATATTGTCCAGGACACATTTTTAAAGTGCGCCACCCCCACTATCTGGGCTCATATTCTATTACTAGAAGTAGTCCACAAACCCTCTAACGATGTAGAAATGGTAAAGAAAACAAGTCCCTCATCTTTTAAGGCAACCTAAAATTTCAAATGACAATGTTGGACCATGAAAGGAGACAGGCATTGAGAGGATGCTAGAATCTTCCAACAATCACAGTTTTGTTTTTAAAGGAATTCCACAGCCTCAAAAGCAGTGGGAACCACTGATCCAGGTTATCAGATGTGCGGTATATTTCTATAATCTTGGGCCAAAGCACTTCAATCTAAGTGATTAAGATAATTAAAAGTAAAGGGCGTTTTGCTCTGATTCTCTCTCATCTCCCCACAATCTATTGATCTCTTCGAACATTCGCACATCATAAGAATAAGCCCAGAAACAATGACAAAATTGATGAGTTAGTTCCTCCTTATAGATTCCCTCAAGCTCTCACCTACCAACTACCATCCCCCTAAATCCTGAGAGTGGTCCCTACTCTAAATGTTTTGTATGATAATTAAATATGAAATGTGCTACGGTTTTGAGGAGAATCTAATTCCAGAGGGATCAATCACTGTGATTCACGCCAGGGAGAAAATCAGAAGTCATTTATTTCTGTCTAATGACTATTCACATGCACGTGCTACACACAAATATGAAAATAACATAGAGACCACATTTAAATAGAAGTCAGTTCTTCTGGAAAAGAATTCAAATTTCTTTTCACAGGTATAGAGTCAGAACTTGCTTTCATAACTTCAAGGGAAATACTAGAAATTTTTAGTGAAAAGTTCCCTCTTAATCCAAAAGATAGAGACCCTAGTATATCTTATAGTGACCAAGAAAAAAAAAAAAAGGCAAAGACGTAGAGTGAGTTTAATTTTTGTCACATTCATGAATGCTTCATGAGTGACGATTCTATGGTGTGTATATTCCCTTCTACTTGGCTGTCTTCCCTTCTACTTCTACTGTCTTCTATGAGAAAAGTTCTCTATTTGCAATGGAAATGGCTCATCCAGAGGCTTCCGACCTACGTCTAGAAAGCATCAAGCTTTCTCACCTGCCTCTAAACCCTTCACAGCTGAAGGATCCTGATGGTGCTGCTTAAAAGATAGGTTTTACTTGCTTTTTGGTGGCCTATCAAGTCAATGATCTGCAACCTGAAAAGTGTGTAATTAGGCCATGACATGACCAAAGCAGTTGTTACATCTTGTCTTGTCATTGGCAAAAGTGTCGACCCACATGGCTGTGACAGCTATGGTCTATTGGGTTTGGAATTTCCTTTAATATCTCCCCAACTCCTTGTTGGTCCAGTCTGTTGACTATTACAGGCTTAGCTCTTTTTTAACTGCTTCAATTACATATTCATCCAATAGTGCATAACAGTTGTTAAGAAGCCATTACAGATTATGGACCAAAGGCAATTAGTTCTTGAAACAAAAACTTGAGTACTTTTCCTCTTAACGTGCGTGTGTGTGTGCATGTCTATAAATTAAAATTAAGAGAAACTCTGGAAGTACATCTATCAGTAACAGCCATATTACTTTTCAGCACTGAGAGCTTCGTGTCCATGAAACACAAGCTTCAAAAATCACATTGACGCTACTGTCAAGAGCTATACATTCTCTCCTTCACTATTTCAGAGCCATCTCAACTGTTATCAGATGAAATCAATGTCAATCTACAGAGCAGTTTGGCAGAAAATATAATGATCTTAGTTATCGTAATTTTTTTGGTGAATGCACAATCAGAACTAGTTGATCCATAGGGACAATAAATTATCAGTGGTTTGGGGAGCATGAAATTCCACTCACTTTTTAATCATTAAGTCATGTCTTAGTTATGACTATTTGAAGTGCAAATGTGCCTTTGTTCTGACTTTGTAACAATAGCATAAGAAAGCAGAAGCAAACCAGGACCTGGACTGACAGACGTTGGATTCAAAGCCCAATTGTTGGACTTCCCAGAGCACATATCACCCTGTCAGGACCCACTTCTCGCATCTGCACAGTGGAGATTCCATTTAGGATGAGCACACATGTTCTGTTTGTCCTGGGACAGTCCTAGTTGAAGCCTGTCATCCTGGAGTCATTATTAACAGTGCAGCCCTCCTCTGTCACAAGTGTCCCATTTTGGATGATCATTATATGGTCACCCTAACTATACTGCTTACCTCATCAGGTTATTTGTTCCAATGTTTTACATAGTACCTGACACACAGGAGACACCACCAAAAAAATTAACTTCAAAATAGAAATCTACATGGTGAAAAGAAAAAAATGTGGCAGGAAAGATAACATAAGACTGCTTACTTTAAGAAAACCTGATATACCAAAATCCAGACTTTGGAGAACTTATGTAGGCTTACATAGGGCTTATGTAGCCAAAAAAAAAAAAAAAAAAAGTTTTCCCATAAAAACACAAAGTAAAACAAAACAAACAAATTATTCCTGGAACTCAGTGTATTAAAAAGCATTAGATTTGCACATAATCCTACCTATTATATTTTCAAAGGCTTATCTATACCATACTCAGTTGAGTAGGTTTGGTCACTAGTCTTGCTAAAATATTTGAATGACTCCAGAACCTGTCCAAGAAACAACAGATTCAAACCCCCAAATTTTAGAGATTTGGATGGAATTGACATAACTTAGATATTTTTGGTTTCCGCAAAGCTCATTCTTGCTATCCAGATTTAAAGCTCTGAGTTGACTATCTTACGGGAATATAAAAAAATAAAAACAAGAACATTTCACGTAGTGCCCTTTATGCACTGGATATTTCATAGACATTGTCTCAAAACTTCCAAACCACTCTGTAAGGTGGAATCAATATACTCATAACAGATGAGGTGATGGGGTGCAAAAAAAAACTTCTCAAGGTTGCTCCACTAAGAGGCAATAGGGCCTAGTGATTAAGGGCACAGACTTTAGCTTTCAAGCTGAGCTGGACAACTCATTCAACTTTTCCAAGCTTGCCTTCCCCATCTGTAAAATGGAGGTGGCAACATCGATCTTTTAGAGTTGGTGTGAGAGTTCAGTGACTCTGTATTCGTAAAGCACTTAGAATAGTGTGTAGCACATAGTAAAGACTCCATAAATGGCCACTATTATTATGGCTATTTTCATAATTATTGTTATCATTATCACAGAGAGACAATTTGAATCAAAGGTTGCTTATCTACTACACTAAACTTCAAGAAGTCTTAGTCAATCAAGTAATAAAGTCCTCTATTTCCATCTAATGAACATTTTAACAGGAGCACTGCCATATAAATTACAAGTTTTCTTGGAGAAATTTATTTTCATCTGGTATGTGTGCCTTGTAATGGGAAGCTCACAGGCAATACAGTCCGCCCTCTGCTCTCTGTATCCACAGGTTTCGCATCCGCGGAAACTACCACCGAGGATTGAAGATGTACTGTGTCTGTGTCTGTACTGAACATGTACAGACTTTCTTTTCCTGCATTATTCCCTAAACAATACAGTATAACAACTATTTACGTAGCATATACATTATATTAGGTATTATAAGTAATCTAGAGACGATTCAAAGTATACGGGAGGATGTGCATAGGTTATATGCAAATACTACCCTATTTTATATGAGAGACGTGAGCATCTGCAGATTTTGGTATCCGCAGGGGGTTCTGGAACCAATCCCCCATGGATACTGAGGGATGATTGTACGTGTTTCATTCTAGTTACCCTAAAGCTGTTGAGAATAATTAGCTTCATTTTCTCTTCCTGCAGGGACTATGAATCACCAATAAAAAAAAAATCAGTTAAGAAAGTCAACTTTAAAGTAGAAAGAAGAATTAAGAATATTAATAAAAATAAGACTATATTATATACCTATATATTATATATACTATTATGTCAATACATATATATTTTTTTCAACCTGGTGTTCTAATTAAAAAAAACTGGATGTGTTTTTCTAGGCACTGGGGTACAGAAGGATAAAAATAAAGGCGTTCATGACTTTTTTTTGCTATATTTCTATTAAAGTTGACAGGGCATTGTTTTTAAAATTGCAGAACCCAGGAGAGCTCTTCGGGATGAGTGAAAATAGTGGACAAGATAAAAAGCTAAAATCAAGAACAACTTCAACGAGGCACTATCAAAAAAGGTACCAAGCCGTCACTACTGTTCGCTGCTGTGTTTTGAGTCAACAGGTTAGAATCTGAATCCAAAACAGCTTCCTCCCGCCCTGGACCCTTGTCTCAACCAACAAGATGGCAGAGGACACACTTCTAGCCCCTCTGAACCTCCACAACTAAGCCCTCAGTTCCCTGTTCGTCCTTGGCATCATCAAGTTTTACAATGCTCTCACTCTATTTATTCAACAGTGGGTGTCTCAAAAAAGATTGAAAATGTAAATAAAATATAATAGGGAGTCTACCATAGAGTTGCCAGCTTTCATTTTGCCGAATAAGAACATTAAAAACAAAACTGGATAAAAAAAGGAAAAACTAAAATAAAGCTATTTGCTGTTGCCATCATTTCATAAAAGAAAAGCTGTTTTTAACAGCATATGAGAAAGAAGCATGGATAGAGCTGACCACTCCCCAGAGAAGGGAGCTGACAGCCATATCACATTGCCCATGTTCACCTGTCAGGTAAACCATAAATAGGTCATCAGAGGCAGTCATCGGGTCTTGAACTGGCCTTGGGAGATGGTGCTTTAGGAAAGCACTAGGAAAAGATCTTGAGATCTCTCCTTGCACATGTCGCAAAGACTAGGTGCAGGGACTTGCTACTGCTTTTTAACCAGAAACAGTTTCAACCCTTACTGAACTTCGTTCGATGAGAGGAATGGGAAAAGCAGTGAAACTTCCCTCCTTTGTCTGCTTTGCATGGTCTACCCTCATTAAGGGATCCACATTATCCATAGATGAAGCTTTCTGTGTTCTAACCCAGAGCAAGAAAAAGTAAAATCGTTAATTCCCTAAAGCACAACAATATCCCTTAAATCAACCTTTCTACAAAAAAAAAAAAAAAAGAAGAAAAAAATATAGAGAAAAAACCCCCTTAAATGGTAAATTAAATTTTCCATTTGGGACGCTCATATGCTTTATATAGGCTAACCCCTTAATCCTTCATCTATATCATCTGCGAAGGACTCCAAATAAATGGTATGTCATTTTAAATGCAATTATTAGCCTTTTTTAATGATGGCATTTCTCTATTTTTAATCTGAGTCCAGGAAGTTAAAAGTCCTAAAATAGATAGGGAGTACCTGCACTAATGGAAATCAACTCAAATCGCTTTACTTTTTCAGTTTAGATTGAACTAAGGTTGCACGTAAGGATTTAGTTCTATGTCCTGTAGTTAAGCTTATGATGAAATATTATGAGAAAGTACAGAGATGGTCTTTTCCTGTCTGTCCATACATCTATGTATCTGTCTATCTATATTTCTTTCTCTCTCTTTTTCTCTTCCTCTCCTTCCTCCCTCCCTTTCTTCTTCACTCCCTTCCTTCCTTCCTCCATCCGTCCCTCCCTTCCTTCCTTTCATCTTTCTCTTTCTTTCCATTCACCCACCTAACCACCTATGTATCTATTTATCTATCATTTATCTACCTTTCTATCCATCCATCCCTCCATCCATCCATCCATCTACCCATCCACCCATCTATTTGTATATATATGTATCTATCTATCTCTATCACCTATATAACTTTAAACAGGAGCTGACCAATCTCTCTATGACCCCAAAGACATGCCTACTTATCCCTATTGAATTTTAAGAAAGAACTACTAATCTATTTCTCTCTGAAATAGAACCTTTTATTCATAGGTTATGAGTCTCACATTTAAAAGATGGTCTAGCATGTGGCTTGTTACTGCCTGAACTTGACAAGACTTGGCCTCCTTGTATTAAGATTTACCTAGATACTCTTATGAGTCCTTTGTGAGGTCCTAAGGCACAGATGTGTGTGTGTTTGTGTGTGTGTATGTGTTGTGTATACATAATTTTCACATATGTATATGAATACATATATACACAACACACACATATATGTATGAATATACATATATATATATATATATATATTTCAAATTCAGAGAGCAAGGTAATTGATATGGCATTTTAACTGGGTTTCCACTAAGTTGAGCTATATGAAATTGTCAATATTTCACCATTTTTGTCACACAAAATTAGCAATTTCATATGGTACTATCTAATACTCTGTTGTCAAGGAAACTTTAAGGTCTCAAAAAACAAACAAAAAAGGGCAGAAAATAAATAAATGAAGCCTCGTTCCTTGCTGTCTCTTTTGCTCAGTCTAGGGGCACCTGTGTGGCCGGGCTACAAAAAGCGGCTGAACTACAGGGATCAGAAATGCATGTTTTATGTGAAAGAAGAAGTGGCCCCTGGTAACTCTCAGTGCAACCGGACTGTTATGATATTTTCGAGTGAACCCTTCTGTATGACTTTCTTCTCTAGCTGGTCTGAATCTAGTTCCATTCTGCCCTAATGTGGAGGGACATTCTCATGCACTGATTGTTAGGAGATGTTAGATAGAATGTTTAGCAAGCAGGACAAGCATGACAAATATCTGCCCTTCTGGCGAGGTAACATTGTCATCAAAGCTATGTACACATCATACATATTTCCCCAAATATTTGTGACACGATTCATTGAACAGGGAATCTTGCTCCCCTTCCCACCTTCCAGTTTGACTGCTCAAAGATGCAACAATAACCAAGTCATAATACACAAAGAAACCAAGAGCCAACCAATAAAGAGAAGTCTGCCCCCAGGCTTAATTCAAGCAAGCCATTCATCGAGCTAATGTGATGATGGACCTGTCAAATCCAGAACGTATCACGGACACAACAGCAACACCAAGTGGCATGCAATGACCAGATGACCGTCGGCCCCACTGCCATGCTTTGATTGGTTCAAGCTCAGAAAACAATCTCCTTTGAGAGGTTGGACAGTTGACTTTCCACAAATCCAAGTGAGATTAAAAATAAAGATGTGGTGAGGTCAAGTAAGTGCTTACCAAATGTTTCCTAAATGCCAAGGAAAGACGTTTGCCTATTCCCATTAAATTCATCAATGAGACTATAAAATTACCTAGTCCAGTCAGGTCTTTTTCTTTTGGGGAAATCTCAGCCCACACCAGATGGTCTTCATTCTGGAGGTCAGCATTCAGAAACTCCCAGGGTGCTCCAAGATAATCAGCATGTGATCATTTAACCAAGAAGATGATGGGCAGGGAGTTGCAAGGTGCCCATCAAGGACCTTCTGGACAGTCCTGAGGTTACTGGAGTTCAATATTTTCCATAGGTCCCTGAATCTTTAATTTGATGAGGGCTTAATTTGTGCTGATAAAAGGTAAAATTCTACTGACTGGGGACATCAAACTTCTTTTGCTTTCAAGATGTCTGAAGAGTGAATCTCATGATTACAGCGAAAGTTTGTGGAAATTTCTCTTTTGATCAAGTTGACAACCAGTGAGCATTACCAAAACATTCTCAATGCCTGCTGATTTTACTTCCTATTTTGAAGGAGTTTCTTTGGGTTAAGAAGTTTTTCTCTCTGTCATCCTGTCTGTCTTCTAGAGAATAGGAACGAAGACTATCATTCCTGATATTACAATGTGATCATGTAAAAATAAATTATTACATGACTGCCCTGAGATAATTTCTAGATATTTGGCATCTTTAATCTAGACTCAAAGCTATTCTGATAATTTCACATTTTCTCCAAAATACGTGACTTCTATAAAAGGGTCTTCCTTCTCTTTACCTGCTTACTAAAAATAAAAGGAAGTACCACCATTTCATAAATGCACATTACAAATCAAACCAGAAATATCATTTTAAAGATTGTTTTCTGGTAATTTATCTATTACTGCATTTACCTCAATGTAATAATCCCACATGTGGCAAGTGTCTTGCTTATACTAAAGTTAAATAGGCCTAGTAATCAATTTCCACAGCAACCAAGAAGACATAATGTGCAAATTTCTTTAATGAACAGCAAGAGGCCAATTCATGGACAAGAGTATGTTTAGTTGGTTTCTTCAACTGAAACTAGTATACTGAAGTGGGTATTGCAGAGTTATTCAAGATTTACCAATCCAAGAATGAGGGCAATTTTTCAGCAGGACAATGAGAAATCTTAATAATATTAAAATAACAGCTTTTATACACATATTTGCATACACGGTGCCCCCAAATGCAGCAATATTTTCACTTAATTTTTAGATGAATGCAAATGGAGATGGCCAGATTTTCAAGTAATTCTATCTAAGAACAGTATTAAACATTATTTTTTTTAAATGTCTAGCTTGGCCTTATGGAAGAAAGCAATTTAAATTATATCTTTGTAATTAACCTTTTTTTCAATTTGGGGATAGATGTACTTATACTGAGAAGCAAAATAAAAAATCCAAAGAAATAAATCTGTTTAAGATTCTTATAATTATACAGCAGACTAAAGTTACTATGATTATAATTATATACAAAGTGGGTGTTTGAGAATTTAGCATTTAGAGATATTTTCATAAAAATAATTAAGGGTTGTAGATGAACCACATTACAATTGATACTTTGTGAATCTTCAGTGTGCAGAATTTAATAGCATTAAGCCTTTTCATTTGTAGAAGGATCTTGAGTATTTCAAGATTGTCATCATTTTTATTAACCTTATTGACCTTCTCTATTTTCCTAATCCAATGTCAAAGTGTACTGAAGATAGTAACTTACATAAAATATATTTTGCATGTGGCAACTGATTATTGGGTAACTGGATAATTTATGTATTTAGAACTGCATCTTGACAGTTGTTTGGATTTCTATGGAGGCTCCCTCCAGCCTTGAGAACTCATTATGGCTGTTTATAAGGAAATAGTAATAATACCTGCATACCACCAGACAGCAGATCTCAATTCTATCTTGCCAAAGAGCCATTTATTGAAAATCTAGGCATGGGGTTTTCAAAGTACAGCTTTTAGGATTCAGGAATTGATTTTGCCTTATTATACCTCAGAAAAATTCTGTAGTTACAATGAGCTAACAACACATCTTGTGAGAAATGGAATGGCACTGCAGAGAAAGCACACCACAGCAAACTGAGAGAGGAACTAAGTCACAACAGGCCTGGTGGAAGAACCAGTGGCTACTGACACTTCCCATTCGGGAGTCAAATACATCGCCTGCTTACCTGTCTGACCCAGCATGCCTCAGCCATACATGCAAATTGTTATCACTACTGTTTTATTCGGGAAACATATTTTTAAATTAAAGGAGTCATTTCCAAAAATAAGCACCCTCAATGACATTTGTGCATGCAGAGCTTCTGAACATTCACATTTATGTCCTCAGAAAACAGAGCCAACGAGTTGCATTCAATATGGAAACATACACTTTCTTTTTTCAAGGCATCTGTACAAAAAGAGCTGTAGCTTGCCATTTCAGGAACCAAGTCATCTGTTAAGCCTGGGTAATGAGTAATAAAGCTTCTCCATCGCCCAGCCCCACCCCGCCATACATTCTGACTTCTGCATGTCTTAAACACACTTCTGTCCCTTCCACTGCCAGTCTTAACATGTGGTGTGCATTACAAATAAAAGTTGGTTTGTCTTAGTAGGATCAGACACTGGGCATTGCCAAAAAGAACAAACTTCTTTAGGAATGCCAGATACACTTCCCCACTCCCTTATTTTGGATTAAAAAAAATGCAATGGAGGGAATGCTTTACTCGGTGTAAGAAATTGTAAAAAAGGGAAATGGGGTGCTTGAAATTGAGGTAAACCTGCAGGATCACCTTCTGTTTTCTTTTCCTATGAATTAGATGAAACCATGGTCTTACACAGAAGACCATGAGAAGGCTATAGAGGGAGTGTACGTGTGTGCATGCAAGGTGTGCTGTCAGAGGAATTAAGAGATCTGAGAAGCAATTATAGAGGGACAGAACATATTCTCTTTGTGTCTTAGCAGAGAGGGTGAGAGTTGAGAATGAACTAGGCTTAATGGTTCATCCTCTCTCAATGTGGCTCTGTGTTTACCTTCATCAAGGGGCCTAACTTTTTGGGTGCTGCCTCCCTAGCAGTCATGCAGTTGCACCAAGACTAGACAAGAATCTCATCTCCCACCAGTTAAGTTAATTTCCAAGTAGTTGTCAAGCACGAGAAAGAAGGAAGACCCTTACCTGTCACTGTAGGCAGCAGCAGTGGCAGGGGTAGGCTGGGCGTAGCGGTATGCAGCATAACCACCCTAAAACACAAGCAGAAATCCGACTTAGGGATTCAGGGGAGCCCAACTCAGGGACGCCCAGTTGTGAGACCACACCAGAATAGCAGTTACCCAAATCTACCAATCTAAAGTGGCAGTTAATGAAAGCTTAGTATCAAAGCACAAGTACAACACACACTGGAGAAAGAGGGGGTTGAATACCAACCCCAGCTGGATGTTAAAGGTTAGCAGTTGTAAGCATATTCCCAAGGGAGAACCCAGATACCCTTTGAAGGACATGTACCTAAATGTTAACGGTGATTGTTTTGGGCTGGGGAGGATTATGGGGAATTATTTAAACACTCTTTATACTTTGCTGAACTTTCCAGATTTTCAAAAATGATTATGCTTTATGTTTACTTATTAGCTATTAACTTATATTTTATTTAAACGACCCTTGACTACTTCCTTAAAAATCCAATATAGGTCAAGCTAATGGCCTCCTGTCTTACATTTATAAAAAAACATAAGATAACCCTTTGATTGAAAGTTTATCAGTAATCTCCTGCATATGTAGTCATTTAACCACTAAAGTAATTAAAGAAGACTGTCTTTAGCTTTCTAAATGTTACATAATTATTACAAAAGGGAATGGTGAATGCTTCTTAAAAATTCTGTCTTTTCAGCGAAAGATATCACGTTGGTTCAGATGGGGAATTTGTTTGGTGTGGAAAATATGATAAAGTCTTCCAATTTGTAAATAAAATCATTAAGAGAGAAAAAATCTGAAAAAATAATTAACATTTAGCTGTATGTACCAGTAATTGCAATTGTTCAATTAAGCAGAGGACAAGCAAATGGGCATATTTGAAAGGAATTGTGTTCAGTGGAGCATTGATTATCAAACTGTGAAAATAACAGAGCTTCTTGCTCAGCAGACCACAGCGAGATATCAACCACTGTCGGATGATCTCAGCACAATTAACAAACAGGATCCAGTCCCCACCGATAACACAGGGATCACTCAGGTTCTAATTAGAATTCACAGTCCCATAATCCTCTGAGGGAAGGGTTCTCACCCTCATCGGAAAGAGGCAACTCAGAAGAGACTGGGGTGGTAGAGAGCATCTCACAGCAAAATGACTGGCATGTCAGAGAGAAGCTAGTGGTAAAATCATGAGGGGGGGCACACTACATTTGGCTTCATGCATAGGAAATAAACAAGCATTCAGATAGGAAATAGGTGAATGGAAAGCTGCAAGAAGATCTTTCAAGATGTAGATAAATCGGTCTCAATTTATTTCTACCCTTTTCTAGCCACAGCTAACTTTCAGAACAACTCTGTCATCAATTACATAGCAATTCAAAAAGTCTAGTTTATCGTTAAGGAAGTTTGTTCTTTGGATCAGCCCTGGAGAAGACACATCCAAGACACCCTGACAGACAGTCAGCAATAATTTGGAGCCAGTATTAAAAAAAAAAAAAAGACTCTCTTGAAAAACAATGTGGAAGTTAAAAAAAAAAGAGGTCAGCCAGACACCACCTGGTGTTCCAAACACCATGTTCTCTGATTAGGAATGGGAAAACTCATTAAATGTGCTGAGGAGTTGTAAAACCAAAGCTATTGTCATACCAGCAACCAAGCTCAAGATACAGACTGATGGGATGAGGGGAAATTAGGTCACCAGATTTCTGGAGCCAGTCTTTTCATCTGCCTGCCCATCTCCTTGGCTTTCATGATGCATCCAGAAAGACACAGGTGTGCTGGTATATCTGTTAAACTTAACAAGGTAGGGAGGGGTTGGAACTGGCTGGCTGATTGCTAGAGGGCATTAGCTGCAGCAAGCTGTAAAAGCTTTGAGTCAAGAAAAAGTGTGTATGTTTTATTTTTGCTCACACTCCAGGAATGAAAAACAAACATGATTGCAGATGTATTTGCATCAAGTGCCACGTAAATCAATCATGATTTGGTGACTGAATTTGGTCCCAGCAAAGATTTCTAGCAACATCCCACTTGCAAACCCTCTTTGTTTGAACTCTAGATCTCCTCCAACTTCTGCAGTAGTTTCCATCGGTGAAAGGAGGTGGCAAGTTTGATCAATGGAAAGAGCTGCTGCAGTACAAATAGAAGACACCTAAAAATGAACCTCACTGACCACTGGGTTGATATGTATCATATGAACACAAAATGGACATGTTAACACCTGGGATCCTTGTGCATAATAGATGTGCTTGTTTATGAAGCTTTGGGAAGGACCCATCCTCTATGTATTCACATATGGCTCGGCCATTTAGAGAAAATAAGTGTGTGTTTCCATACAAGACAGGCACAAGTAGTCAATGCCCTGACACCTGTCTTCGTTATTTAGGAATTTGTTTACAAGCATTCCCGATTCAAGAGTCAAGGACAGAGTTTGCGAAAGCCTGTGGAGCCAGTGGAGAGATTTTTGACCTTGAGCAGTGGTCTCCTTGCTGACCAGCAGACCTCTTGGTGATGATGGAAATGTTCTATTTCTGTTCTGTCCAATATGGTAGCCACTTGTCCTAAGTGACTATCGGACACTTGAAAAGTGGCTGGTACAATGAACTGAATTTTTAATTTATTTGAGTTCATTAGAATTTAAATGTAAGTAGCCACATGGGGCCAGTGGCTACCGTATTGGACAGCACAGGTCTAAGTGTTCCCTGAAACATGTACCAATTGGAAAAAGAAGTTTAGGTGGTTTGAAACCTCCACATCTATATATAGGCGTGCATTGATGAACGGCAGGGATACGTTCTGAGAACTGTGTGGTTAATCGATTTCATCGTTGTGGGAACACCATAGTGTGTACTTACACAAATCTAGATGGTATAGCCCACTACATACCTAGGTTATATGGTACTCATCTTACGGGACCACCGTCATATATGCAGTCCATTGTTAACCTAAATGTTGTTATGTGGCGAATGACTATACTGCATTGTCCTCCTTTGCTAGTTTTCTTCTGTATGAAATCCCCATTAAGAGAGAAACAGAGTTCTGTATTAACTCAGTGTATGTATGCATACACCATAAAATGATCAAAAAATACAAATTGCTTTAATTTGCCTTTCTAACAGGTGATTCTAATCAATTTTATTGCTCCATACTTTGCAGCTCGCTGAGCATAACCAGAGCTTCTGCAAGGTTCTGGGGGTAACATCTGAAAAAGGAGCTCTCACTTCCATTTGCTGACACCACACCATGTTGTTCATGTTGAAAATGGTCCTCCCGGACCTTGGGACAAAAATGCATCCTTGACAATCAGATTTTTCCTGCCACCAGACCGAAGGAAAAGGGATGACAAGAAAAACATAGTTCTATACTCCCTACTCATAAAACCTACTCATTTTTCACATACTGGGCAGCAAAATATAAATGTGACCTTATTTAAATATAAATTGTAAATAGCCATTATGGATTCCCCCTCCCAGCCCTGCCACCACCACCAGACAGGGTCTGAAACATTTCCTTTGTTAGCGAAGCCTCTGGAGGTCCAGCAGGGGAAGTTACTGATTAAGAACCTCTAATGATGCTCCAATAAAGCATTTCCAAACTGTGCTTGGTGGGATACTAATAGTGGCAGGGAAAGGAAAGGTTCCATAATCAAATAGGTTTGGGAAATACTGAGTTAAACTAAATAAAACTGGTTACTCCATTTGTGGAATGTCCTAAAACAATACTGATGAGCACTGTGTCTCCCACGCATCTCAAAGTAGCTTGACAAAGGAAATTACATTTTTAACTTGACAGCATACTTTTGGAAAAAGATGTTCTAATATCCAAAGGGTGAATTACTTAGGAAGAGAAGTGAAACTTTTGTGTGCTGGTGGGGACACGGGGATGGGTAGGACTGTAATGTGGGTGTGTGTTTCCCTTCA
Source organism: Tapirus indicus (assembly GCA_031878705.1). Lineage (NCBI taxonomy): Eukaryota > Metazoa > Chordata > Mammalia > Perissodactyla > Tapiridae > Tapirus > Tapirus indicus. The sequence goes on along the minus strand of CM062922.1, from coordinate 104,127,479 downwards.
GCTTGAGTGCATGGCAAAGTAGGAATGGGCCTGATCACAGATGGAGGCCTCTTCCCTTCTGAGAAAACCCAAGGATCTCACTTTGTGTAAAACGGGTGGATTGGTATATATGTAAACATTTTATTTACTAAAATAACATTTACAAGAACATTTGCAAAATGAAAAACTTAAATATAAATAACGACTCCCTAATTTATCTGCATTATACATCCTGCTGTTTTGGAAGTGTGGCAATAGAAGTCCAGTTTGCTTGAAATGTGAAAATAAAAGTTGATCTCAGGAATTTTAATTGTTTTGTTCTCTCCTAGATCCAAGTATCCCTTTATCATATTAGATTTCTTATTAAAACGATTAATTTTCACAGTAAAAAGAAAATACCTTCTTAACTGGCTCAATACCAAACAAAAATGGGATTTGCAGATTACAGGGAAACCCACTGATCATCTTTAGTTTTACATTCTTCTCTCATTTTATTTGACAGTTTTAATGCTGGTCATAGACCAAATCTGGGGAACTCGGCCACAGTCCAATGGATATGCTGGTTCTTTTTTCTTCCTATAAATTCGTTCATTGGTGGGTTGCTTCAGCAGTGAGAAATAGGTTTGAAAGCTATAGCAATAGGTGTGAAATAAATTTAGAAGAAGCTACAATGAAACCAGGAAAAGCTATGTTAGCTATGCGGACCCTCGGTGCTGGATGAATGAGAGGTTTTTCTTTTAACCGCTCCAGTTGACTCCAGGAACCTACTAAAAAATTACCCAGACAACTGGTTCAATGAAACCCTGGAATGCTTTTCATTGAATTTATATTAATTGAGTCCAGATATATTTTAAGCCAAAACATTTATAGCCAAGCCAGACTTCCATTTTGATACATCATGAGCTAGCAAAGAGGGAAAACGTGAGGATGAGCATCTCTACTCTAGAAGAATTCATATCAAAACTGGAAAATTCAGTTAAGTCTTTCTTTCTTCTATGTTAGAGAACATCTCCCCTCCCCAGAATTGTCTTGTTAGTAGGATTTCACAGCAAACCCACAATCATAGTGACGAGTTCTTCCACCAGTTGGGATTTCATACCTGCAGCAATTTATTGCCATACACAGGTTCTTGATACACTACTCTATAAGGAAACAGAAATGTAATGTTTTCAATGCAAAAATGAAATAAATAAAAGAAAATGCATAAGTCAGACAAAAGTTCCAGAGCAATTCATTTACAAGTTTGCTTCTCTTATTTCACAAAGACCTGAGAGTGACCCACCGAACCCAGAGAGGAACCAAACCATTCTAGTTGCACATCTCTGTAACTGAGGGTGTCGGGAAGGTGGATGTGGGTATTGAACTGCCCTCATCGTATTTCTGTAAAAAAACCTGTGTTTATTTTCAAAGAAGAAAGAAGGATACTTTCATGGCTTCTTACCCTTCCAAGCATATTCCAACAGTTCTAGTGAACTGTTTCAAATTTCTCTCTTTCTCTCATGATTGGAGTTCTCTGGAATACCTGAGGACTTAACTTTGATGCGTAATTACTGAGGCAGTTAAGATGACAGTACGGTGGCAACCATAAATAACTGCATCAACGCCTTTTTAAAAAAATTTAATCTCAACTAACAACAGAGAGCACAACTGCATTTCATGTACTAACGAATCACATTGAAGCTACCAAAGCTACTTTTAATATATCTGACTAGAAAAACTGTGTCTGTATGTCTGTGTGTGTCTAGAAAAGCTGCAGTTAATATATGTCATTAACATGTCATCACTTCATTCAAGTCCTACACTGACAAGACCTCAGTTGAACCCTTGGACAGTCTGGGAAGCAATTTATGGATGTGAGAGTTATTCCCAGGCTCGGCTAATCTTTCCTGTGAGTGGTTCCAGTTTAAAGTGAAATTTTCCAGTTCCATGGCAGACATAGAGGTTATTTTAAGAGATTTAGGGACCTGCCTTATGTTTGTGTGTGCAAATATGTATATGTAGACGAATGTGAATATATATATATATATATATATATATATATTTCTTATATAGTCTGGCTTTCCTTTACAATTTAGTTTTACTTAACCTTCCTCTTTAAGTTAAATCTAAGCTTGTGGAGCTACGCCTGTCAGAGTTCTCGTCTTCTCTCTCCCCACAGACCTCATTGCTTATTTGAATGTTTCAAGTATAGATATTAGTTCTTAGTGGCCTGCCCACCCCCTTATGTTCTCCATTATTCTCTCACTTCTCATCCTCCTCTTTTCCTTTCTTTCACCGCATTTCTCGACATTTGCTCAATGAGGACAAAAATGTTACTCTCTTGGCTCAGGGCTTAAGCGTTGAACTCTAGCCAGATCACGTGGGCTCCAACCCCAGTGTCCATGAAGATGGCTGGACAAATTACTTCATCTCTTTTCTGAAAAAAGTTTCCTTCTCTGAAAAAAAATGTGGAGGCAATGGGTAATGAGATTTCTCCCTTATAGGGCCATGGTGAGGAGGAGATGGGGACTACAGTAAAGGCTGAGCATCTCAGCTCTCACATAGCAGGTGCTTATCTTCTTGATGGGCTGTCGCCTCCCCCATGGTGACTGACCAGCCTAATGCCCATCCTCAGCTGGCTCACACTGAAAGCAGGGTCTCAGGAATAAGGACTTAGGAGTTTTATTTGGAGAATGTCTGCTTTTCAGCTCTGCACATTCCCGAAGCTACTGACGCTTCTCCTTCCTGAGCTCAAACATGGGTGAAATAAGGACACTTCTTTGTTTTAAGATCCATGAAGGGCAGAGTGACATGAATTTAGAAATAATTGTGTTCAGCCATGCTGTCAAGCAGAAACTGGTTATAACAGAGTTTAAGAATGATGTGAAAATTCATGGGAATCTCATTGAGACATATTTGCTAGGCAACCTCAAGATTGCACTGACTATTAGAAAGCTTACAGCTCTCCTAATACAAGGGAACACAGTTAACACTTATATTGTGTATCAGTTTTTTTCTCTCTCTCTCTCCGTTTTCTCTTCCCTTCTCCCCATTGCCCAGAACTCCACTGTCTCACTCCAGTTTCTACTGCTAGTTTGTCAATTCTTTTTTTATAGCTCTATTATAATTTCCTTCTTTCCATCTTCAATAGTTATCTTTTGATCAAATGCCATATCCTTTGATATCTCCCCAAGTGGGTGAAGACAAGTGTCTTGGCTAAGTTAAGCAACACATATTTTCAGCTTCTTGATCAATTCTGGCCTCATGAGATCTATAGCTTTACCCCTAAATATAACAAATTGCTTTGTAGGTCCAGGGAGCTTAGTCCTTCTAAGTTTCAAACAGTCTAAGAAAGTCCTTCAAACAGTTTGTCATATCCGTGTATCACCTCTACTATTATTTATTTAATTTTTTCTTTAACTGGACCCACTTTTTCATTAAAATGAATTTACTTAAATGTGCACCACTAAGCAATAACAATGAACTTATAGATTTGATATGTTACTTATATAAACTAAATTCTTAGCTTTTGAAATAAAAGTGTGTGTGTGTGTGTGTGTGTGTGTGTGTGTGTGTGTATGTCCTCAGGTGCAAGGGATCCAGGCAACGACCTTCTCTACCCTCCTTTCCAACTCAGAACCCCCTACACATCCTCTCTGATGAGTGGCCATCCACACTGGGCCTGGGCTTGTCCACTGTGACTGGAGGAGGCATTTCTGCTGCAGGGCTCGGCTCCCAAATAGGATGCTTTTTCTTCACCCTCAGCCCAAACAAGCATCCCCGGTTTTTACCTTAGTTTCTGGCTCACAGCATCTCACAACAAGCCTACCCCCTCTGGCAATTTCAGGGCATCTAGGATCATCTCTCCCACTCTCCTTAATCCTCTCTTCTCTGAAAAGTTTAAGAAGGAGCTAATTCTAGATAGGAGGTTGTGGCTCGCCAGTTACAGGGATCCTGCAGGTCTTTCACATCCCATGTGCTCTGGCAGGAGGCAGAAATGCCTGAGGGCTCCAACATCAGGTGGGAGGGGTGGAGAGACTTTGGACAACAGAGAGGAGAAGGGGAGGGAGAATGTCGGGTGCACAGGAAGGGGCAGCCGCTCTGGGGCGTGAGCTGTTACAGTGGTTGAGTTGCTCTAGTAGACTGTCAAGCTTGAGAGCAATCTGAGTAGGGAGAATTGGAGACTGCGCCCCCTTCCTTCCTTAAAAGTAACCAAAGCTAGAAGCCTGCTACTCCGCCCGATAACATTACAAAGATATAACTGGTTTAAACCCATCAGAGGTCACCAATATGTCTAACACATGTCTCAGGTCCTCTCAGGATTGCCCTAAACCTACTTACTGTGCCCTATCTCTAATGAGATTGAAGGAGCAAGCCAGAAACTTCCTTTAAATAAGATAGAGCCCTGCATGCTTTTCCATGAACCTTGTTAATCGTCATTTCTTTAAAAAATGGAGCACTGGGAACATTCCCACTCATCAGAATATACCAGTATCTCAAGGCAGGTAGGGGTAGCAGCTTGAAAAAGCACATTCAAGATTATCATATACTTCTAGCCAGGGTGAGTGCTGCTTGTAAACTCTAGAATGCAGGAAATACTCATATTCTTTCCTGTCTTTACATCAACTTAAAGCCATCGACGAGCTCTTGTTTTGCTGCTGTAATGGGGTGGTCTAGCTCATCACTGTCCCCACATACATGCACCATCCAGGAGCAATATTCCTAAGTTGCCCTCTTACACAGAGCAAAATATTCAGGAAGGTCTGCAGGGTCCGAGCTACCTTCTTAGAAGGTAAGCAAAGCTCAAAGTTCATATTTCAGTTAGCTTTTCTGTCACCTAATTGCCTATTTGAAACTACCTCCTGAAAAGTCTTATTATCATTATAATATGGACAGTGGGAAAGTGCTATAATTTTTATTTATTTATTTATTTTTTTGGTTAGTAGGGTGGCTTGACAAGGGAGAGAGGAATAGTTTTCTAAATGCAGACATCAGGAAACTCAGGACTTGCAGTTACTGACATAACTCCATCTAAACCTCGCCCAGACACCTACAGGGGCTGTACCACTGGGCCCAGCGGGCTTTGCCCAAATATGATGAATTTGTGGGAAACAAAAGCTTCTAAAGGAACTGAAAAACAGGAGGACTTTTTTGTAGCTTTCCTCTGCGAATGTAATGTCTCTTTCCACCTTCGTCTGGAGCTGGCACATCTGCTCTCTTCTGCATCCCTCTGTTCTCTCCATTTGCTTTGTTCTCGTGGACTTCCATTTGTCCCAACCAATACAAACATACTCTATCAATTACTCAGACTAGTCCACTCTTTTTCCTTATTTGTGGAATCCTACAGCCCCTGCCTTCAGGCAGCTTCTACTTCCTGCTATACAAAAATCTATGAGGCAAGGAAAAGACACCAATTTGAAATATCCATGGGACAGCGCAAATTAATCATTTAATGTCATCATTTTACAAATAACTCAATAAATGATTGTCATTCACAGAGAGGTGAACACTCCATAAATCATAGCTAATAATATAATATGTTTGTTTTTAGCTAGCCTTGGGAACATCCACTTTTTTTTTCTTGGGTGGGATTTGATGGAGATAGTTTTCTTTTTGGTGAATTTTCTTTTTTCTAATTTTTCATCCCTTTTCTATTCACCTCCATTTCCCATATTTAAAAAACATTCTTAAACTCAATTACACCAACTATAATCCTAACTCTCTCCCTGTGCATACTCTATCCAAAGTCCACACTAGGGAGAGGGTGTAGACTGATTCTTGGGTTGGTTGGGCATCTGAGGGTACGGCTGAGTTCAGCCTGCCCAACCCCAGCCTGCCTCTCTATTTAAAATGGTATAAACTAAAAGTTTGGAAAAAGAGGACGTGAGAAGGAGTGGATTAAGCTACAGAAAAAAGGAAATTAGTTGTTCACTGGGTGAATAAAGAACATGTAGGTTGTTCATTCATTTTATTGTGAAAAAAACTAACCCACAGATTATAATAAATGTACTTGATGCAATAATAATAGAACCCAACTAAGTTCATCATTGATGGAGATCAATACTATTTCTCAAAATTGTAATTATTTCAAATTCAAAAGGAAGAAAGTTAAGTAACCAGTGTCTTTCCCATTTTCTACTAAATGACATTCATTTGATCAGAAATATGGTTTTATTTTTCTTTGTTATCTAGTCTATAAAATAATAAACATGATTTTACTGAACTTATTTGATGTCACTTGTGATAAAAAATTATATGGTTTAGAAAATAACCCCCAAACCTGCCCATTTATTTTAAATTGTGTTTATTCCAAGTCATTTTTATCACACTGCTGCTAATATCACAATGTGGGAGATCACCTACCTCTAGATCAAGTTAGGTAAGTTTAGTTATGGCCCCATAATGAGGAACATCCTATTCCTTTCTAACAGTGAAAGGCTTAATAAAGTGGTACCAATTAACAGACAATTCTAAATTTAAAACACTCTAAATTAGGTAACTGTTTGGGGGAAATCGAGGCGATAAAAGGTTGAAGAAAATAAGGGATTTAATGTTCAAATTGGCATACATTTTGTTAGGAGATGTTTCTCGCTAAAACCATCCATGTTGAGAGAGAGAGAGTCTTTCTAGGATTGTTTCGATAAACAATTAAATGTATTTACAAGAAAACATCAGCCATGAAAATATCTTTTAACCCTCTACAGTTGGTAACTACAGCTGTTATCCTAACTATTACACTGAAAGCACACAGACCGTACTCAGAACTTCAGAGAGAATTCTCTTTGGGAGGGAGTCTTTCATTTGACACAAGAGAAATGCCATCTTTTTGGGGGGGTTGCATTTATTCTGAAGTTAATCAAGGAGTTAATTCCACTCACTCAACAGTACGTGATGGCTCTGGTGACCAAGGGCTTCTGCCCCACGAGCCTCTGGACTCTCTTGCACAGACCAGGAAGAGGAAGTGGACGACACCAGTAGAGAAATTCGCAGCAAACTTGTAAAAAGAATGACTCCGGGAAGAAACAAGGATGGCATGCACCTGAATGAATACTTACATAAATGTCTGCACCATAAAATCCATCCTGGTAAACCACACTGCAAGGGTCACACACAAAGAGAAACATCCATATTAGTGCATGTCCCCATGCAGACACACCGACCCCCGCACTGGCGAAGTTAGTCTGGTCACAAGATCCAAAGCACAGGAACCGAGGGTAGTTTTCACATCGGTTAAGGAGGTTGGAGACAACAGCAGTCGATCAGACCGAGAAAATGAGGCTGGGGTTCGGTGTTGGCCCAGAATCAGGACGTGGTGGTGAGCTGGGTGCCAGACGTCCCGCTCTTTCAGGAGGGGGTGCAGAAATGCAAAGAGGATTGAGGCTGATTTTAAGTGGCCTAGACGGATATGAGGGTCAGAGTTTGCATTCATTCAAACTACATAGCTCCCCCTGGAAAAAAAAGCATCTGCCTAAAATATATGATTGATAAGAATAAGGGTACAGATTGTTGCATTTTCAATATGGGTCATAGCTGAATGACCTCAGGGGAGCTGGACAACCCAAACGATTTCAGAAATTTTCTTCTATATTCTTTCACACTGTAGTATTACATTTGGTAATTCCATGTGCCACTCTTTTACGGTAAAGGTAGGACAATATCTCTAACTATAGGTGTGTGTGACGTGTATGCAAGTATATATGTGTCTTTGTTTATATGTGTGTGCTTTCTGTGCCTATATGTGTATACATGTGTTACTGTACATATGAGTGCACAAGTGTGTGCATGTATACACCATGTGTATAAGTGCAGGTGTGTCTGAACATATATGTGTGTAGTAAAATGTGTTTGCATATATTTATGTATGTGTGTGCTCCTGTGTACGCACGTGTTTGTATGTGTATATCTGTGTGTGTATTCACAGAAATTATATCCAGACTAAGCAAAGCCCCACATTATAACTGAACAAGCCCAGCCTCACAGCAATACTCTGATCACCACCCATATACTCAGCCCAGAGAGAAGGAACTTCATAGGAGGGAGAAAAAGGGATCCTGGACTTCTCTAGAAGTTTCTTGGTATACCTTGAGTGAAACAGCCAGGAAAAGAAGCTCACAGCTACGTGATCATGGGAAACTGACTTAAAATTCCTAAGCATTACAATGGATCTAATGAGGATCACGTGTACCCTGCACACCTCACAGGCTTTTATGAGGATCACAGGATATTTTGAATATAAAAACACGTGTTTCTAAATGCATGTTTTCCAAAGGATGGTAGTTGTCATTAATTACCTTCCCTCATATCTCCCCACAGAGCTTATAGATGACGTGATTCTGGCAAAGGACCAATGAGTCCCACCAGAATGGAGCTGGGGTTCTAATAGAAGCGCCACTTAGATTTCCAAAGGATTCCAGCAGGTTTCAGTAGCAGAGTGGCCCCGCATGTAAGCCAAGCATATTGAGCCAAGGGAGTGCACTTTACAACACGCACACACATGCGCACACACACAGGGCAGTGACACTGGTTTGCTGGAGAACACTGTAGTGTGCTTCTCAGAGCTTTTCAGAGTTGATTGGCTAAACCCCAAGTATCATTATCCTTAAAAAGGTGGCAGAGATTTCACACGCTTAAGGAGGTTGGTGCGAATCGCTTTCAGCTGTTTTCATTTTGATCTGAGAGGGCTACAGTTCACGAGAGCACTTGTCAAGCAGCGTAAAACCCTAATCCATGATATTGAGGTGTGCGGCATCCTGAGCTATGCTTTGAAGTCTCTTTCAGCATTTCCAACATAAAAAGATAGTGTCTGTTGGAGGTCAGAAGGCAGGGCCAGCCTCTGCCAACAGGACTTGGAGCAGATCTGATGAAATGAGGGAGAGCAACAAATATTTAGTTTGGGCCCAGAATCACAGAGCTGACCACTGAGACATATCAAGACAGCTTCTGTCCCATTCTTTCATGCCATCATGCCTGTGCACATGCTATTTCCTTGTGCTGGGACAGCCTTTTCTTCCAGTATCCTCATCCAAAAGCGGATCACCATTCGAGAGCCAAGTTAGATGGGAAACACACAGGCATCTGGGTCACAGCCTCAGCAATCAGCAGCTATGTGCCCTCGGACTAATTACTTAAGCTATCTGAGTTTCATTCACTCATCTGTAAAATGGGGAAAGAGGAAAGTGCCCGCCTCAAGGGAAGATTCAATAAGATGATGTGTGCAAGTAATAAGCAACGTACCTGACGTTGTAGCTCTCATTAAATGTCACCATCCCTATGAGCTTTACCCAATGCCCACCTGAAGCTGAGTTTTTCCTCCCTCCTGGAAACACCAGCATCACTTTTTCTGACCCTTGCTTGGGCTACTCATTTCTGCCTCATATTAAAGGTATTTGTGTATGCGGCTCATTTCGCCTTGAAAGTTGCACCCAATGGCTTACTCAACATTCTGTCTCACTTAGTGTCTAACACATTACTTTTACCTAGAAGATGTACAATAACTATCTGTGGAGTGAATATTGCCCACATTTTAAAGGGGAGGTTGGGCATTAGGAGGTGACAGAAGGTGGCACAGAGTAATTTACTTAGCTCCAGCTAGAATTCAATAACCGATTAGGAGGAGGGATCCTGCGGTCTCAAGTTTGTCTCTGATCTGGTTATTCAGCATCAATGGCTGTTGCCAATGGGGGAGGCGGAGGGCAATAAGATTCAAAAGCTAGACTCTGACTTAGGAGAACAGGGCAAGAGGCTGGACAGAAAGTGATCCAGGTGTGAACAAAATATTAATATTGTAACCAAAGATTAATATATATTTAAATACAGGAAACAATGCCTTTTTCTAAATATTTGTGGAGGGGGACCCAGTCTGCGTCTGCTCTTCTGTGAAGAATGGAGAGAAGACCTGAGCCTAGACCTTGGGGTCTGTTCCAGTGGGCATGTGGTGTGGACCAGGAGTGGCTGAGGCTGAGCTCTGGCTGGGACAGTGGCCCCTTCTTTCACTTGGACCAGTTCCTGTGCACTGTGGCCAGGTGCATGCCTCCCTGTCAAGCCCATTTGTACCAACAACTTCCAGAACTGAGAGAAGAACAGGCCCTGATGGTTGCCTTTGTCTTGACCAGTAGGGCAACCTAGTTGCTATGCTTTGCCCTCCAACTGTGGGCCATGGAAAATTACTTTGGGACTCTGACATCCCCCATTTATGAGATGGAGAACCAAAGAGAAAATGTGGTCTACTGTCTGCATTTTGACAAGCTCAAACAAACTCAATGATGAGTACTAGTTCTCCACTCTTGAAATGCTTATTATACTCCAAGCACTATGCCAAGGCATAGAGAGCAGAGAAAGCGAATCCACCTACGAAACCCGCCCTGAGGGAGATTACAGGGAGTGGGACACATCGCAAAGCCATGTGCATAAATGTAAAAGAGTAGCGTGATGGGTGCTGCAGAGGAGAGGAATGACGGTGCTCTGGACGTGTAACGGAAGGAGGAGGGCGAGCAACAGAGCAAATGCTACAGAAATCTCAAAGCCTTAGCCAGGCAGAGGCAAGAAGAGCAGGCAGGGCAAAGGGAACAGCCTCTGCAGGGCCCAGTTTCTAGAGGGTACCAGGCTCCTTCGAGGGCCTCTAGGAAGGGCATAATTTCTAGCTTTGCAGGGTTCAGAGGCCCAGCACAATGTGGTGGCTTCACTGAGAAAGGAAATCAAGAATTCTAACTGCTAATATAAAACACACCACGTAGGGATTGCTTGTTTTCACTGGGTGTAACACCTGCATGTCTTGGAGAGAAATGAATGAGAGGATGAGTGATCCACCTTCATAACTCTATAAAACAAGGAACCGATATGGTTGTCCTCACTGGCAGTGTGAAAGGAAGCCACTTCATGGGCTGCCAGTTTCACCAAAAGGCTGTGGTTTTTTCCCCAAGCTACTATTAATAGCACAAGTAGAAACACTTCTCCTCCTCATTTATAGAGCAATTACTATGTGTCAGTCCCTAATCTAAGCATTCTGTGCTCATTATCCCACTTAATCCTCATAGTAGCCCTATGAGATGGAGAATATTATCATTGCCTCTTTAAATATAAAGAAACTGAACTGGAGACAGCTAGGTGTTGACTAAGTGGGATTCTAGCCCAGGTAATCTGGCTCCACAGCCCAAACTTCTAACTACTATGGCAGGCAGCAGTGGTCAAACTTCAACATGCATCAGAATCACCTGGCGGCCTTGTGAAAACACAGATGGCTGGGCCCCACGCCCAGCCCCGAGGCTCTGAATCAGTAGATCTGGATGGGGCTCCAAGAATTAGCAATTTTAACAAGTAAAAGGTGATGCTGATGCAGCTGGTCCAAGGACTGGTACACTCAGTGCTCTATGGACCACATCCGCGCGTGCTATTTTACTTTATATTTGAGACAACACTGAAGGTCAGCTTCCTAGGTTTTATTCTAAACAGAAGCTGGTGATAGGAAAGCCCTTATAAAGTCTCACGCTGGTTTCTAAGAATGTATCCAAACACTTTTTAGAGCCCCATGAAACAGGTGCACTTCAAATATCAGATATGCAGGGAATGGAGGGCAGGGATCGCTGTCTAGTTCGCATCTACAGATAAATTAACCACGGTCCAGTCACACGAGAAAGGAGTTGCCTTCATGCATTGAACAGGTGCAGCCCTATTTTAATGCAGAGGCGGTCTGTCTAGCCATGCAAAGGTAATTGTATTGCCTGTCAATCACTTTGGGACTGCAATATGCTTTTGCAAGAACATAATGTAAACGCACATCTCATTTTCTTAGAAAGGTAACAACAGTAGTTAAATATTTGGATGAATGCAAGCAGGGGATGATTGCACTATAGCAAATTAGTTTACTTTAAAAAAAAAGGAAAGAAAGAAAGGATAGGATGTCCAAACTATACAATCTGTTTGTGTAATATAACAAAACCCAACCACAAATACATTCTTGAAGGAAAGGTTATTTAAAACTGCTCTACCTTGCCTCCCCTTCCAACTGGAAAGTAAATTAAATTTTTTAATGTGTTCGAATCTAGCTGTTTTTGAATGGATATCAGGTGGGTCCATGAACTCCCTGGCATTTGTATAGAATCGTGTGTGTGTGTGTGAACATTTTCCTAGGGAAAATAGATATTTTTAATTAGATAACCAAAGGCAACTATGACATCCCACTCCTCCCCCCAGCAGTTTAAGAATCACTGATTAATGGTGTTTGTTTATGAATGCACTCAATTAAAAGGCTTTTTAAAAATGTAAGCGTTATATTTTAAAACTAGCTGAGAATTTAAACAAGAATTCGCACCAAAAATAAATAAATACATGATGATGACTTTAGTTCCTAGTGTTTATATTAAATGAAAAGGTTCCTAAGCATCAGATAATACAATCTGATGATTAGATATTTACAAATTAAAACCCAAAGGCATGGTTGGTTAATAGACAGAAAGGTCCACACACAGTCCTAGAGGCTGGTCTTCTTAAAGTTGGCCAGCGCAAGAATGAAACCCATACGTAAATCTGTGGGAATGCTCCCAGGTTAGGGCCTAAAAATGCCTCTGACACCAGCCCTAACCTGGGAGCATTCCCACAGGATCTACATACGGGTTTCATTCTTGCACTGGCCAACTTGAAAAAGTTGTCTCCTGGGACACTACCATACCTCTCCTGTACCCAAAGTAGCACACAGCCTCCTCAAAATACTTCTCAAGGTAACTCTGAGAAGTGGTACACAGATGTGTCATAATTAATTACCTGAGAAAGTGCAGAACATCTTGCTCTAAGATACCCAGAGAACCAAGACAGAAACTCCATAGCAGATGGATGCTTACCTTAGAATAATTAATAATTTTAGAAATCTCTTATGGTGCTCCATTAGCGCACCTGACTGTATGCCCATACAGTATGTATGGTACATAGTAGGCACTAGATAAGTAGCTGTTTAATAATTAATTAACTAATTAATTAAGAACAAGAACTTGGTGAGGCCAATCTCGTGGGACTCCTCTGGGAGGGCACTGGGGTTTAGCCACTGTGTTCTAACATCAGATACTATACTGAGTCTGGTGGGCATGTCTCCAAGGCTTCTACCCACCATCTTCATCCACAGAGCATCAGTCTGCAAGCTCCCTTGGATGGCAATTACCCAATGGGTAGTTTCTCCCAAACGTGAGTCATAGGAAGACAGACTGGACATTGTGGCTTCTCTATGGAAAATTGAAACCAAGATCAAATGCAAGGAGACATGTGGAAAACCTAGTCCATTCAGCTCTCTCTGAGACTGTTCACTAGTTAATATTTTACTTATGATCTACCTATTCCATAAACTATTGAAGTGCCTCTGTCCAAAGCCATCTCTGTGGCTTGTGGGGAATGGAGGTCTATGACTGCAGGTGCCCCACAGAAAAGGGGTAAGTGATGCATGGAAGGAGAAGAGGAGATGTAGGATCTGCCTGTGTACTCAACACAAGCAAAAGGGGACCTTGAGAAAGAGAAGAGTATGGGCAGCTAATAAAATGTCAATAATTACACCAACCTCAACAACAGTAGTTACAGTTCGCTGAACACATGTCACAAGACAGAACTTACTAAGTTGTAACCTTCCATGGATCTCCCTATTGAATCCTCTATCAACGCTATGGAGGCAGGTATAATCTTCACTCTCCTGTTATGTGTCTATAGAGATGAAGCCAGCTACCCAGGGTAGTATGAAATAGAATAGTGAGGCCAATCTTATCTGTCCCAAAGTCCATGTCTTTATAGGACTGTAACAATCCTGTAGACTCTGTAGACACTAGCTTTCTAACTCATCAGCCATTCTCAATTAAGTCTGGCAATCAATAGGGAGTTGGCTGGCTCAGTCTAGGGATTTCCACTCATTCCTATGTTCCCTTCATGGTCCCCAGCAGAGCTCTCCACCATTCCCCTAGGAATGATCATGCATTAATATTCTAAGAAGTTTCTATTTAACTATGTGAGAGAGAAGAGGATAGGGCCTCTCTATAACCTATGTTCTTTGGTTGCTGGGAGGGACTTCAGAAAATATCAGGATGTGGAGGGGAAACTAAATCAATAAAAGGAAATGGATGAATGTAAGGGCGTCCTTAGTGAGTCCTCCTGTATGACTCTCTTGATGCTGGACTCCTCCAATGGTCATCCAAGGCTTCACAAAGGTAGCCATGGAGGCTCTATGGAATTCTTTTTCAATCTCCCAGAAAAAAAAATACGGAAGCCATATATAGACATAGAATAAATGACACACTTTTGGTTGGAATTTTCATAACAAAGTATTTCATATTGGACACTTCATGAAGAAGAGAGGTTTAGGTTGGCAGTTAGGTATGTCTTCAACTGGGGACTGTGGGAAAAAGAAATTCTTCCTTAACAAATTCAGTGTGCTAGGTAGAAAAGATGGTGATCACTGGGTGTGAGGAGAATCACAGAATGAGATCTTAACGTGGCAATTTAGGAAATTATTGGACTTAAATGTGTCCTATATTTCTTCTCTTCCTGGAAGACTTCTCTGACCATCTAAGCTGGGCCCTTTCTTGGCGCTCACACAACACCATACCTTACTGCTTACCATATTTATTGAAATTGTTAGCTTATGTGTCTCCCTCTGCCACTGACTGGAAGAAACTACTCTGAAGGTACCATTTGCCTCAGCATCCTTAGTGCACAACAGTGCATGAAACATGATAAGTCAATGGGCGTTAAGCTGAACTGGATTGGAGTAAAGACATCTGTCAAATCTAGAAATCTTTCCCCAAGGGACTTTGGAGACAAATTACAGGAAATCCACAAGATCTCCTGGACCACCTGAATCTTGATAATTTCACTTCCTGGGTTTCCAACCTCTCTGCAACTTGCTTCCACTCAACACAAGATCAGGGCCCTCCTCCAGCCCATCTCTGTTCTCCTTTCCAAGTGAGCTGCCTCCCGGTAGTCTCCTTCAGCCTAAGATAGATGATCCAGAGGATAGGGAAACCTTCATTTAAGATGCTGGGTTCATACCAGTATCACACCTTTTTCATTTGGTGCCTGTGCAGTCGAGGCAGCTGGTAATCCAGCCAAACACCCAGGCAATTAGCCGAATTTCCTCCTTTTTGACCAGCACTTTGCCCTTATAGAACCTGCGAACATGAACACACACCCCTAGCCCTTCTGCTCCTCCTTCTCCCTCTTGAGAATTTTATCTTCCTATTAAGTGTGGTTTCAGAATTCCAGTCATAGTATTGTCAGCAAAGAGGGACAATTCCCTATTATAACAAAAATGATTAGGAATATCGCTGGAATATTAAAATTAAATCATGTCCGAAGCAGTCACAAACACATTGTTTCACCAGTGGATATGGCAGTGTCTCTCCCTGGTGAACGTGGCACTAATTAGTTATGCATGGTTATTCCCGGCAAAGAGCAAGTTCATTATAACTTAGCAAATTTCAGTTTTACAGCAGGTGTGTTATTCTGAGATTTTTATAAATTGTTCACGTGAGGATAAGCCATATAATTTCACTTAATTTTTTTCTGTTCAATATAGTAGTGAGTTACTGAGGGTACATACGCTGGAAAGCTACAATTACCATCTACTAAGATGAGATAATGATTTTCAGACAAACTAATGTGGTAAAAACATGCAATTTTGCATTTATGGCTTATGAATCTTGCTTTAGTAATTACACGAGCCTAGAGGGTAACTTGTTTTTGTTTTTTTTTTTCCTTCGTAACTCATTATGTGACCTCAGGAATAACAAATCTTTACTTCTGCATTTTTGGATCTATAAAATGGGCTCAATACTGTGGGGCTGGAGATAATGATTATGCTGTCAATGATTTCTTATATCGTATAGTAGACATATAAGGCTTAGGACATGCAGATGCATTATTTTGGAGAGAAGGGAGAAGTTAGGGCCAATTCATCCTAGGTTTATTATTATCCACCATATTTTCTGTAAAAATTTTCTTTTGCTGTTGTCTTGTCCACTAAGAAGCTCATAACTGACCCAACCTTAATGACAACACAAGAAACGATGGACATTGTCTTCTTTCTCTGTCTTTATAGTCCCTTCCTGATGATTTCATCTAGTTTCATTTCTTCACATACTTAACTTTGTCTCATTGCATTTGTTTTTGAAACACTTCAAATGCTCACATTGGAATGGGTGAGATATGAATAATTAATGAAAAAAGAGTGTTTGCCTTTGTCATCGGCATAATAGAGAGATGACGTAGGCTAATTCAGGCTTTCTAAAAGATTTATAAGCAACAGGGCTATAAAAATGCATTTAACCCTTTTCACACAGTCCTGAATACAGCGATATTCTTTCTATAGACTACAAAACCCTTCATTGGCCAGTGAAGCCTCATGCCAGACTGTCACGGGCATAGCTGAGTTTTCCTTAGAGCTGCACTACTGACATCTGCGACCCGAGAACTCTTTGTGTTGGGGTGGGGGGCGTGGGCGCTGTCCTGTGCATTGTAGGGTGTTGAGCGTCATCCCTAGCCTCTACCCACTAGGTGTCATCGCACCTCCCCACTCCTGTGGTGACAACCAAAAATGTCTCCAGATATTCCAAATGTCTCCTGAAGACCACTGCCTTAGAGACATCTCTCTCTTCCTGACTCCAGGGATGCCAGAAAGTTCTAGGAGGATTCCTAACAGGAAGGTAGAAAGGTAGCGTTTCAGGATTGCGGTCCACCACACCAATACCATTTAAAATTTCTTTGAGCATTCACCACCATTCCCTGATACTCACTTGACAATCCCAAAGGCCATGCACAGAAAGACCAAACTAGCAAGGGGAACAAATCAATTTGCATTTTCCTCCAGATGGGAAAGGAAGGCAAATGCCATTTTGGAAAATCCAACTAAAATGGGTCTTAATTCCAATTTCATTGAACTTGAAGAGTTTGCATTTGACTCCACACCTATTTTCTCTTCTCAGCCAAAGGTTCATAAACCTTGAAGTGCGAGGTGTCTTTGGGGAGGGGAGCAAGACCACCCCAGCGATATTTATGTTTGAAAACCTCACGTCCCTCCACAGCGGGATTCAAGGGGCAAATGTGATCCAACCTCCTTAACAACCAGATGTTTGCAACATCAGAAATACATCTTTGACTGTAACCATTTCTCTGTTCTCCAGCATTCAGTCTCAAAGAGAATTTACATAACAACATGTGACATGTAGAATGCTTAAAGGCACCGACCATGACAGGACAAATTACACTCATTTTTCAATACTCTTTGCAAGGTGCTCCACTGCAGGCGCGCGCCGGGCTGCATGCTGGGGCGGTTCTGGTGGGGCAGTCAAGACCAGCATGCGCTCGCAGACAGGAGGGGGCTGATGCAGGGAGGCCCGCCCGGGGGGGGGGGGCTGCCCCACTTACCCGCCGTAGGCTGGGATCGGGGGCGGGGGCGCCGCGGCCCGGAAGGTGTTGTACACGGTGCGGCCGCGGCCTCGCAGATGCGCCCCTCGGTAGGCGGCCGCGGCGGTGGCGGCTGGATACGGGAAGCCGGGCACTGCGGGGCGAAAGGAGAGAGCAGGGCGAAGGCTTGGAGATGCAAACCTGCCACTGAGGGAACCACCCCCTCCGCCCCGCATTCTGACCCTTCTCCCTGCTGGCCAAGGCTGGACACCTGCCCTGTTCCAGGAGTCAGGGGTCTAAATGTGGGGGCAGGGCACAGGCCAACGTCTGATTCCAGAGCACATGGACAAGTTAAGACGGCGGTCCCTGCGCCCAAGAGAATATGGTAAATGACAAACATTTACAAAGAAGTCAATAACAAGAGAAAAGCTCACTGCACATACTTAAATTTCTAAAGTGAATTGCAAGATGTATGTGCAATGTGTTTTCAACCTCTATCCTATCTATGCATCTATTATCTATCCGCATACATACATATACATACATATGTATATTCTAATATATATTTATATATGTGTCTGAGCACACAATAGACATATGTGTGTATACATATTGTGCTTGTATATATCTATGTATATTGTGTGAGTGCACAATATACACAACATGTATGTGTATGTATATGCATGTATGCGTGCATATGCATATGTAAATGTGTGTATATGCCTATTTATGTGTATGTACATATGTATATAACTGTATATACATATACACCCATATTTCAATGTGTTCATAGTTGTCTGTGGGGCTGAACTGCATGAGTGTTGTCTATTTATAGCTTTCCCCATCCCATTTTTATTTATTTCCCACACTTTCCTTTTATGTACATATATTGCTTGTTAAAATTTTCTAACTGAACTACTGTGTCCCTCCAGACACGTGTATGCATCCTAAGCATACAAACCCCTCGTGATCCCAGAAACAAATCATTACCAACGTCCCATCAGCTTCTTAACCATTTATACAGCTTTTAAAACACATACAACAACCACTATTACCAATAGAGAAGTCTGGGGACTCAACTCTTAAGGAGAGGGAGTGGGCAGGGTTTTCTTCCCTGGGGGAAAATTCTCTGAGCAGGATGACTTGATGAGAAGTCTAGAGGGAAATCAAGTCCGATGCTTGGGACCCATGATAATTAATTCTGTTGCCTCTGCCTGGGATGTCTTTCCTCCCATTGCATGCAAATCCCATCCCACACAGCCTTCAGGAAACTGCTTCTGCCTCCTGGCTCCTTCCCCTTCTCTGAATCTCACAGTGCTCCCACTATGCTGACCTTGCTTGTCCCATCCCACTAAGCAGCAGGCAATGTTGCCCAAACTGCATCCCATGGAGCGGTTGCTTTTCAGGGGAAAACACATTGGGAAACTCTCATGGGGTATTGGTTTTGAGAAGAGAAGAGTCAGTCCTTTTTTACATTTTATCTCTCCATTTAGTCTGCAAGCTCTTTGAGTCTCCCTCCATATCCCATCCATCTTTGCATCTCCCTATGCCTCCCCAAGGCAGCAGAAGCCCCACTTCTATGCGCAGTAGGTTCTAAATATTGGAGACCTGAATGAATGTATGGATGACTTAAATACATGAACAAGGGAATGATGTTGTGGGCTATGGTTAGGCCAAATGATTGACAGTCTATCCAGTAAACCTTTTCTCCTTCTCCATTTTCTTCTCTCGTCCCGCTTACCCAACAGGAGCTTTGAGGATTTCCGGAGAGAGGGAGACAGGTGGAATGAACCGGGGTGGGATGGGTTTCCTCCCAGTCCACAGTCCTCCCTCCCCTGCTCCATCTCAGCTGCTGTTTCCTACAGTGTTTGTAATGACATGCAAGGCTGGGAAGGACAGACAGTTTCTTTTCTCAAGCCTCAGAAAGATCTTACAGAAAAGGGAGCTCTTTACCTTTGTTAATTCAGCACACTCAAACTTCACTCTTTCAGGAACTCTTTATCTTGCCAGACACCTAACCTCGCGCAAGTTATTGTATTTCATATTGTGCTAAAGTTGTCTCCACCCTATGTCCAAACCTCCAAGACAGGCTTTTCCCCTTCCTTCCATCACCTTTTGAAATAAAAGCCTCCACTCCATCTCTTCCCATTCCCCCCCAAATTCTTGGACAGAGTATGTTGGTAGTTGTATGAAGGATGGTGAGGGGGGGAAAAGGATGGAGTGGGGTTCCCACAGAAGCCAGTCCCAATTCTATACCACTTCATGGAATTGCATGGACCAGAATACAACCCTTGAACCCGAAGTGAAGACTACCTGTCTATTATCTGGAATTCTCGGTGTGTTTTTGAAGGGCGAACAGCTAGTCTGTTTCATGGATTCCGCCATGTCTTTCTCTTACAATGCTGGTAAGATGCTAGGATTGTAGAACTATGCCAGAATGGTTTTATCTTTCCATTCGTGCCTGAGATGACCATACAGGTTATTTTTAACCTTTTTAAAAATTGTTCTTAAAGACACACTGTGCAGATATACTTAACTCTCGGCTTGCCAGCCCTTAGCCCCCACGTTTCCTGGCTGTGTTTCAACTAATGGGCTTGAAATTGTAGAGAGGTGTCAATCTCTGTGGGGAAAGTGGGTAAATCCTAATATCATAAGAGCCCAGAAGTCATGAGATAGGAGATATTTGCGTCAGGACTGGGAAGAAAAGGAGTGAGCATGGTTTTGACTCCACCTGTCTCTTGCCACAGTTCAAATATTAAGTTTTCATAGGAACGCCCTGGATTTTGAAATAAAGAAAATGAAAAATTCACAATCTGGCAGAGCAGCTGGCTGCCTGTGTGAGGAAACACGGTAATTATGCTGACCCATTCATTATCGCCGGCTCCCGCGCAGACTGAGCAAGACAAGATCCCTCTCAGCGACAAGCAGGTTTTACAATAATTCTTGGAGGATTTAGATGTTGAGATATAACATGAAACAGAAGCTCGGCAGTAGAGCGAGGGGAGCATAAGCTGCTGAAAGTGTAGAGCCAGGATTCCATTTGGAACCCCCTTTGCTACAGGCAGAAAACACTCTTCCTGGGCAGGATAAGGTATTTACAGGTCATAATACGAGGCTCTTTGGGCTCCTCCATGCAGGGCACAGTGGAGGGGTTCTTATTTTGTTAAAGGAACGTGGGAAGGACTACACACATCAACTTCCTGGGAGGCCAAGTACTCTTAGGTAAAATAAGGAGGTTGCATAGTTCATGCTTGGGACCAGATGCTTCATGGAGAAAGTATGGGAGTCTCCTAGATGGATGGTTTGCTCAGCTGTCTCTTTCTTGTTGCCAATCTAGAGCTGGCCAAGGGGTCTCTTTATGAAGTCTCCAGTTAGTCATCAGGATTAAAGAGTGTTTCCTTCCTCCTTCCTTCCTTCTTTCCTCCTCTTTTCCTCCCTCCCTCCTTCCCTCCTTCCTTCCTTCTGTCACACCATTACTCATTTTCTAATCTCCTTCTGGAGAAGGCTGCCACGAACCTCCCCTGGTGTACTAGCAATTAAGTAGCTTGGACCCCAGAAATGAAGGAAAAGGGCTCTCACTCTAGCTAGAATGCCAGCTCCATGAAGCCAATGATCTCCAATCGTTCTGCTCATTGATGTAGAAAAGTGCATGGCACAGAGCAGGTATCTGGTACCTAACACGGTAAGTGCCTGGACACCCTTTGGTGGTTAACCAATGTTAGTCTCCTTCTTTCTGGGGAAGTAGAGGCCCTTCCTCTTCACCTCCCACCTTTCATAACACTATACTCTATACAAAGTGTCCTGCCCAGGATTTGCAGATAAACAGCATGCAAATAATACAACTTTACATCTAAGCCGTGATCCTTATAAAAATAGTTTCTACATCCATACTTATAGGTACTGCATTGGCCCAGAAATAGCAACCAGACTTGGAATGTATGTGATTCTGATTAAAAAAAAAAAAAAGGCGATGACTGGATAAATGTATTGGACTTGGAATTCTTGTGAACCCTTAATTCATTTAAATTCACTTTTACTGCTGCAGGTGTCAGAATTTGAAGATCGGTTTCTTGTCTTGGGGAAAACCAGGGCTCGAACATTCTCCCCAGACAGGTGGTACCTATTAAAAGGCATTCGGTCACATGCTTCTCTTCATATAGCCCCAGACAATGCTTTCTGGCAACCCAGCTAATCTCAGTCTCTGAATGCAATAAATGTGTGCAACAAGGAACAACAGAAAATAACAATCTTTATAATCCCTAACTTGTCTGATTTGTTGTTGCGCCTTCTATGTTTCTCCCCGTCTCCATTAGAGGATTTTTCCCCCTATGGCTGGTTTAGGACAGTGTGGCTCTCTTGCCACTAAGACAAATGGTTAATTTCAAGGGCAAAAA
This sequence comes from Tapirus indicus, assembly GCA_031878705.1. Lineage (NCBI taxonomy): Eukaryota > Metazoa > Chordata > Mammalia > Perissodactyla > Tapiridae > Tapirus > Tapirus indicus. The sequence goes on along the minus strand of CM062922.1, from coordinate 104,105,760 downwards.
ACCACAATTGTTTGTCAAGCTTCTTTTAGACTCAAGGTGGGATGGAAGAAAATGATTTTTTTTCTTACTTGCCTACCAGGTGCACTGGCTTGTAGATGCTGGGATGTGGTTAACTGCATATTTGAAGCAATTAGCTGTATAGATGATTCAGACACAGATTAAACAACACCAAATGGCTTTCTCCTTGAACCACATAGAAAGAAGACATCTTAATGATACGCTTACTTTGTGGCATGACACTTATCTTTTGTAGAGTGAAAGTTATCATATCATCTATCAACGTGCCAGCCTAGGAGTTTGCATCCAGTAAGTGGGCAATAAATGTTTAATAAATCCAATGCAGAATGCCAAATGGAAACTTACAATGTCCTCTCCATTTCTGGAATGGAGTAAATCAATGTTAATAAAAGTCATAAACCTGTCATCCTGTCTCATATTTGTAAATGCCTCTTTGTTAATTAAAGAACAATGTGAGAAAGGAAAGACACTGAATTACAGGCATTTTTGAACCCCAGCACTGGAGTTTGATTTTTTTCTAATTGAACTTCAAGTTGATAAACATATAAACAGACCATCACTGGAAAACAATGGAAGATATTCAAGTTGCTTTGTGGATACAGTATAAATCTTTAGTTCTTGGCATGCGGGAGACAAGGGAGGGAAAAAAACCATAGGTTCATTACACTGGAAAGGTTCCCTCTTCAACCTTATCCAGCATGAATCAAAGTGAAAAATCTGGTATCATTGGAACGAAAATTGGATTTAGCTCATAAGCTAAAAATGAGTTTCTCTCAAAGAAAACAGGGCAAGAGCTTTTGGAGCAAATACCAGTTGCGCATCTTGTTGACACATCAGCATTCTTAGCCCACCCACTCCCAACCTTCAGCTAGATTTATACCCAAAGCCTATTTGGGGGGAGGTTAGTGGAGTAACCATCTCAGTTCACGGGAATGAGGAGTTCTATACTGTGAAACTCAATGAAATGGAAACTTCAAGGATGTAACAAGAGGCATGCTGTGAGGTGCTCAAAAATCAAGGCAAACCAACATTTTTAAATGGAAGATGTGTGGGGGTATCAACCAGCCAAATGGGCCATTTACCAAAGTGTCAACTGCTTACTGCCTGTCTCCCCCTCCAAGACAAAGCCTCTACCTCCCACCTTCTCTGAGCTCTGCATTCAATGTATTTACAGTGAGGAATGCATGTTCTCCCCCTTCCGTCTCTTTTTTTACGAATATGGTGCTTACCTTCGGAAATAAACACAAATGAGATCATCTCACCAGCCTGGAAATCCCAAGAGAAGAAACACAAAACCAGGGGAAAATACTTGAGGGTTATAAACTGCATATTAAAGTTTTAGAGCTCTGGGAGAGATGGAAGAGTAGCAGATGCAAAAGCCGACAGGGGGGCAGATTCTGCATCAAAGCCATAAAAATATACAACCGCTTTAATGGGCAATTATTCTTTGCATTTGTGGGCTGGTTTGAATTTGCATGAGATTGCCAGATGCCCTGGAAAAGGTGTGCCATCAGAACTGATGAGAGGGCTCTCCCTTCGTCCCACTCCTCCTTCTTTGCTCCATGATTCCACCTTTCCCCCACCCTTTGAATGTTTTAAGACTGAGAGATGTTCGTGCTAATTTGGGGTTGAATTGTTCTGAGGGTAATTTATGGTAGGAAATATTCACTTACACAATTCTGGGGGTGCAGACGTACTTGCAACAGCAGGTTCACGGTTCTGCAGGATTCCCCTTGGGGGATCTCCCGTTCCATGCGCTGGACCATAAATTAAGAAGTGGTATAATAGGTAACATACCGAGGCGAGATAAACAGCCAGCTACAGCTCAATTTCAGAGGCAGTGCATTGTGTGATAAACATCACAATGGATTGTCAAAAAAACGGATTTTTTTCCAAATGGCAAAAATGTTGGCTTATTTTTTAAAAACAATCTCAAATAAAGGTACATCGAATGGGTTTATAACATAGAATTTATACACAATTAGGTCACTATCTTTAAATGACATTCAATGGAAAATTTAATATGATGGAGTATGTTTAGTTCTAGGTCAAAACGAAAACGAAAAAGCTTTCAATTTTGTTAAAATTCAGTAATTTCAAAGTTTGGGAGAAAAAGTGGCTTGTTTCATCCATTCAGTCATTGACAAAAAGACCAAAATGGTCACTTAATTTGCTGGAACCTCTGGTTCTCATATTCACATATATTTATGCCTGAAACCCACATTTGGGATCGACTCTTGTTCCATTTTTAAATGCATGTTGATATTAAACACTGCTGTTTAGAAGTGAATAAATCTACATTTTGGACAAACAGTTCCTTATAGGACATCCTCATTTGAAATGCATTGAATAGGAAAACAAAAATTTCTAATTAATGTACAAGTCTAATCACCATTCTCCACATGGAAGAGTAATTTTTCACTGTTCATTTGCTCGGTTTAATCTCAAAACTGACATAACAGAAACGCAATGTCCTATAAATCTCCGCTCATTTGTTTCTTTAATATTCATATTCCATTGAACTGCAGCTGCTTGTTGCTGCAGTCCATTACAACTTGCAAAAGTGTCGATAAAAATATTATGAAAAGCAAGATGTGTTTCTTCCTGGCTGCGCGTGCCATTTATTTGGGGAAAGACAATAAATGGCTCGTGGATTGTCCCCCCGGCCTGCTGCTTGGTGGCTGATTAGTGATTAATTACCTGGCAGCAAATTGACATGGCACAAGGAAATTGACACAGCCCTGATTAATTAACTTTTTATGGGCGGTAGTTACTCACAAAACATTGCGCACCATAATTGAATCTCTTTACATAACGTCATGGTACAAAAGTTTTAGTCGAATCCAAATTAGCCAGAAGTTTCTAGGCTGTTATAGGTCTGATTAGGATGAGTCGAAGGAATTGGCAAGAACTTGAACTTGGAGAGAAGTGCATGTTTTTGCAGGGGAATAAAAAAGATGATGACACTGTACCGGCTGGATTGCCCAAGCTGAATTTATTGACCTAAATCTTTACTGGATGAAGCTAAAATGCCTCATTTTTCTCCAGCCTCCTCTGGCTGCTGCTTCTCAGTTGCTTCTGCAGGTTCTCTTTCCTTTGTTCGGTCTCTAATTCAAATCTTTGTTCCAACATCACCCCCTCCTCCAAGGGCTCTTCCTCTCTCCACATTTCCGGACCCCACCACTGTCTCTATCACATCACTCCTTTTTCTTTTCCTTCACTTATCAGTCTCTTACCACCTCATTTGAATGCAACTTCATTATATATCTCTCTGTTGAGATATTCTCAGGACTTTGTTTTGTGTCTCTAGCACCTAGAGAAATACCTGGCTCAAGGTAATCCCTGAAATGTTTGATTATATCGTCAGATAAACTCAGAATGCCCTAGTAGCTCAGTTATAGAGGACAAATGGGTGAGGGTCCTTGAAACTGTAAGAGGTGCTAAGATGTTGTTTATGAAGGATGCATATTCTAAGAGAAAGTCTGGTTTAGTGAGGACGTTAGCGATAAGGGATTCTGGACCTCACCTGTCTAAAAGTCAGGCAGTGATAACTGGAATAATCCAAGTAAAGATGGGATTATAGCTGTCAAAATTCCAACCTCTGTTACTCCATTATTGGATGGAGGAGATTCAACTGTGTGACATAACAGCTACTATTTGCTGATACTTGCTAATCGCCAAACCCACCGATTAACCCACTAACTCCACACAAAACCACATCAACCATGTATTATCGCTACCTTCACCTTCCTGGGGAGGAAAGGAAGACATAGAGCAGCTCAGAAACTCGCCCGATGACCTGAACCCAGGCAGCCTGACAGGAGAGCCTATCATCTTATCTATTACCCACCGAGGCAACTAGGACGAAGGCATCCCATGGCAGCTTTGGGAAAAAGCCTTCTCCTTCCACTCTCTTCTTGCTCCTTAGAGGCTCTCAGTTTTCATTTCCCTCCTATTGCCTGTACAAGTTGCTACACCATCTCCCTACATCCATAGCACATCCAAGAGAACCAGCCCCGATTCATCATGGACTGAGTTAATTTCCAGGGGAATCTGCTGACAAGGTCCTTGGGACCTCAATATGCTCCTTGTTGGGGGCAGGGGGTAGAAGTGGGGTGGGGGGTCAGGTGCCATTTCTTCTGTTCTATATTTATGTTCTGAGATTTCAAGACACCTGGAAGGGCTTTGCTCCTTTTCTGCTAATTGGATACAGGGCCACGGGGATCACTACTGATTTATGTTCCTGATAAGAGTCCAAGGCAAGCTGTTTCTCCTCTCCACTGGGGTTTATCTCCACATCTGGACAGGAGCCAGGAGGGTCATATACAATCCCAAAATGTTGGGGAAATGGACTCTCCCAGGGATGGGGACCCTGATTGCACTAGTATTGTGTTACAAACACAAATCTAATTGCTGTCAAAGTAATGAGCTCCCAACTAGAAATCTTCTCTAAGATTTGGAAGATTTGATGAAGAAGCTTTCATAATATTTGGGAATGCTGCACTTTTTTCTGTATATAATCAACTTGTTAATATTGTTATCAAATATCACTTGACTCACAACTTGGTTAGAAATAAATCTCTTCCTTAGAAAGAAAAGAAATGAGTCATCTAGGGGAAAAAATAAAGAAAACTAAATGCAATGAACACACAGGGATGTACTGTGAACAGTGAGTCTGGTGTTCTCAAAGCAGAACTGTTTCCTAACTTACAAACGAATTAAAAAACCCGCAACAAAACCCACACACAATGCTCATGCATGACGCATGGATATTCTTTCATCGCTTAGGTCTTTGTACCTTTGAATACGGATAGCAGCCCTGGTTTTTAACTAATGGCCATGTACTTCCTTCTTACCTCCTGAAGTTAGTTGCACTCTCTTTTCTTCCAGGTTACAAATGGTCGGATTAATCCAACCGACATGTGGCAAATACCATGGCTGCTGAATGAGCAGTGATATGCTTTCGCTGTGCAGAAGACATACTTGAGATCTGTCTACTCACAGGTATCGGCAATACCCCCCTGGGCAGGATTTCTGTAACATTTCATTCAGCAAAACGAGTATGAATCTCAATCTTGGAGTGTTTAACTTGGCAGAACCGCAGAAGGCATTTGCAGAGGTGCTTTCTTTAGTTTGAAGGAATGTTGAAGACAAACAAAGCTGTGAGATGCTGAGATCTATTTTAATTTGGACGAAGCGATTTGCCGTAACCTATTCGTTTGACAAAACCCGTACCAGTATCAATTTAGCCTTTTTCAGGAAGCCATGGAAAAAAGCAAATAATTTATATAAATAATTACTTTATCGAGTGCACAGACACTGTAAAGATTCAATTGTTAAATCATTCATGATCTAGCTAACAGCTGGCTGAAACAGCAAGCTCGGTGAATTGCCTCTCCAGGTAGGAAACAGGGCAAGTGTGATAAATTAGCTTCCTTATGCTGGGCTGGATTTCCCATGGTTCTCTAGGGCTGCTGCAACTCCTGGACATGATGCCCTTAGAGGGGTTGGTGGTGGCTCACGGGCTGGGGACGCGAAGCAAATGCATCATTCGTTTCACTTCCAGCTGTCACTGTGGGTCTATCTAGCCGGTTGGTCCCTGTGGAGGCCACCTGATGTTGAGAGTCAGCTTCCAGACTTGCAAGACTGACCCTTGATCTTTTGAGCGACACCCCAAGCAAACCTGGAGGGCAGGTGCCACCTGGACCTAGGGATCACCTGCTTGATATCTGAGCTGGAGCCCTCCTGAAGCCCCGTATAGAGCAGACTGAAGGAGAACCATTCGGAAATGGTCCAGTTGTCCAGTCACTAGACTGATATAAACCTTCCAAACCAGCTTCTTTGGTGAACTTTCAAAAACTCCTGGAGCAGATAGCTTCTAAGAAAGACAGGGAAAGTACGGCCATTTGTTTGAGGAGCTGTAATGGCTCATTTAATGCTCATAGGTAAGTAGGCATTCATGAATATGTTCATGGCAGAGACTTGGCCAAGGTCACACCGTGACCGTACCATGACAGTTGAGACCCAGCTCTGCCTGAATCCAGCTCTTCTCACTAAATCACATTGTTGCTCAAGGAGAACTTTGTAAAACCAGTACTGGGGACTAGGATTTGTCAGCAAAAAATGATCTCCACGAAATGTTTCTTAGATTCCTGTAATAATTACCAAGGGTGGGGATGATATTATATCCTTGGGCAGGCGTGCCTATAGTGGTGTTCTTGTATATTTGTTTTTACATAAAAAACAGTTAGGGATCTAAAGCCTACATTGCATGCAGGCAAAACCTGCAGAGACAGATCTAAAATATGTGGTGTGTAATTTGGTCCTGAAAACCACATTTTGTAAACGCTCCCCCCAAATTCTCCAGTAGCAATAAAATAGCTTTTGGCATGATAGTACTTTTACATAAATAAAAACATGATTTAAGAAAATGGTGGTTTTGGAGTTCTAGTGAAGTGAGTGTTTAAATTATTGTGTTTAAACGAACTATGACAGACTCTTTTCCCTCCAATGGGAGGCAAGCTCGGCTTCCTTTCATTTATCTTTGCATTGCATGGGGAGAATCGCTTTTGAAGATAAAATAGGCAAGGGAGGAGGAGGCCACCTCTGTGGCTGAACATATTTCTATGCAACAAGCACTGAGAACCCCCACCCCAGCGCTTGAATTATATGAGTTTCATTGGATGTTCTTATTCTTCTAAGATCCTAGGATGCCACTCCCAGCTCACGGACTTGGAAAAGGCTTGGCTCAATTTGCAAAGCCTGGTCCTCTAGGAATGCACACCTGCTCCACTGCATCCAATCACTCTCCCTTCATATTCTAGGAATCAAATAGGATCTCATCTTTGGCCCCTGAAAATTTCATGTTCAGAGATCTGAACTCAGAATATGTTTTTTTCCATTTTTAAATCCACATGAGTTTGAAAAAGCAAATGAAGTGCAGATGAGTGCTTAAAAAAATAAGCTGTCAAAATCAGCTTCTCATCCCATTGAAGGATTTCCCTCCTGCCCCTGCCGAGGGCCAGTGGAAGGCGGGCATGGTCGAGGAGTTGAATATGGGAGTTGCACCAGGCAGTCTGTCGATCCTCTTAAGAACATGTGAGCATTAGAAAGTACTTTCTGTCAATGCTATCACAGGACTTGGGGTTTCCAGGGAATTTCCCCAGAAGAACTGCCTCGCTGCCTTTCAGAAACATCTCATCTCGGCCTTGTTCTCTGGCTGTGCACGCGCTGAATCCCAGGGCAACGTAGTTTATTGTTTTAATATCTGTCTGACACAAAGCAAACCATCCTCCGGTGACTCCTTATCTGTCATATGTATTTCTGTGAAAGAAATATCAAGACAAATAAGATGTTTGGGGGCACACCACGGGATGGTAGTTTTTGCAATTGGCAGCCTTTTGCAGAAGCGAGACCCCCATCTGAAGAAGACGAAAGCCACTGTTCTGCATTGAGATTAATAACCAACGTGCTGGAAGAACGAGATAGCAGCCGCCTGAAATGTGGTTTCTCATTTGCAGAGTCTCCCCTTTAAACAACTGAGGGTGTCCAACTAGAATTTTTTTAATTTTCCTGAAATTGGTGGAAAATAGAAAAAGGACAAAACCGTAACAAGTGGTCTGTGATTATGATTCAGCAAAAGTAACCATGGATGTCGGTGAAGGAGCTAACCCAGTTGGGGTGATAATGGCGGGAATTGAAAATACAAATGAACCTGTTCTGAAACTGGCATCCAGGTGGAATAACTAAGTGAACACAAGAGCTATTAAAACCTCTTACAAACCACCTGTTTTGTAAATCAGAGCTGTGCTGGGCCATGGGAAAGCAGGGCAGATGAAACAAAGCAAAGAGATGATACTTCAGTGATGGAGAAAATGGTTCCTGGAGTTCATCCGTCAGTCATGGTGGCCGGACAGCTGTGTCCAACTGCGGACACTTACCATTCATTAGGTCAGGTATGTGCTATGACTAAGGCAGCAAGCAGAGCATGGCACACAGTAGGTGTCTCAAAATCTCTCCATCCACAGGTCCAGTGAGGGAAATAGGATCTCATAAGCCAAGTGTATCTATAGTGCAGAATGATGGGCAAAGCAGTGGTATTTATTCACCTACCAAGAGGTATTCAAATAGCAATGTTCAGAGTGGGTAAGTCTCCTGTTGGGTGTGGTCTCCCAAATATCCTTATGAGTAATGTGTTTGCAATTCTGAGACCTTAGCATTACATATCTGTCTATTATCTGTCTCGTCCACAGGAATGTAGGCACTATAGAGGCCGACTGGTGGATGCCCTGCCCATGAAGTGTTCTCAGTGCACAGAATGGTACCTAGCATATAGAAAGAACTTGATAAAGATTGTTGAATGATGTAATGCATTTTTATCCCCCTCTCCCATCAGAGGACTGATAAAATGAGTAGAGAATGGAAGGAATTATTTCAGGGGTGATGACAGAGGGACATAGGTATGTTGTCAGCATAATGCTGAGCCATAGACATCAGAAGAGTGAGGCACTGATTCCTGATTAGAAGGATCCAATCTGGAGGGACTTTCAGACAGCATTGTTGGAAGTGTGCAGGATGAAATGGAGGAAGCCCAGGCAGAGGACGAGGAACCTGGGTATGTTAATAGAGTCTCACCATTTATCCCAGGGAAACTGGGGCAGGTCTTAGAGAGGGCCAGCAGCACCAAAATAAAGCCTCCAAATCCAGATTTGTTTGTCTGCTGTTTATTGTGAGAGCAAAACTAAGTCAATCCATTGCATCTAGAATGAATTTATGTTTGTATCTTACTTTAATATGGACCAGGAGAAGGGTATTCTCTGTACATGCCCCCCTTATGTGTTTTAAAATGTGAGAAAAGGGTACAAAATGCAAAAGATAAGTGAAAGTATACACCAAAAAGAAGTCCCCTTTTTACCTGCACCCCCAGGTAGCCAGCTGCCCTGTGTCCTGCCCTTTCAAATGGGAATGATGGCTTGACAAAGGAGTTGGTAAACTATGGCCCTCCGGCTGAATCTGGCCTAAAGATTGTTTTTATAAATAAAGTTTTATTGGAAGCACAGCCACACCTATTCATTTATGTATTGTCTATGGCTACTTTCAAGCTATAATGACAGTTGAGTAGTTGCAACAGAGACCAGATGGCCTGAAGACTGGAAATATTTACTCTCCAGCCTTTTAAAGAACAATTTTGCCAACCTCTGGCCAGACAGGGAAGAATTGCCTCTCCAGCAATCTTGGGATGGGAAGGAGAAAGCACAACCTTGGCCTGAATGCAGGGGCTGGACAGCTGCTTCGAGGTGCCACTAGACCACCCTCTGCTCAGACATTTCCAGAGGCAGGGCATGTGGCTGTTTCCATCTCTGGTGCACAAGTGTAGAGACTACGAAGATGGAAGGCTTGGGATTCAGTTAGGCTGGGTTCAAAGGTGATCCAGCTGGGTCACCTCAGAAAAGGTCCTTAATTCCTCTAAGTTGAAATTTTCTCATGTAAAAAGGAATAATAATAATAATACCTATTTCATAGTTTCCTTGTGAGGATTAAAATGAGAAAGTTCATGTGAAGGGCTTAGCAGAATGCCTGACATATGGTAGTTATCATTACTATTATTGTTGTTGTTGTTGTTTTTATTATTTCAGGGCTGGAACTAGGATAAGGTCAGTCACTCACTCACCTTGGGTGCAAGATTTAAGGGAAGGGGGCACCAAAAATCCTATAATCAAGATAAATCATATTTTAATGCAATTTTTTTAAAGTTGAAATTATTAAAAAATTCATGATGAACAGACTATCAAAACTTAAAGAAGTGCTCTGCTGAACCATATTGGATCCCAAAGCAAAAGAAAAATTAATACTCATCCTGTCTTTATGGAAATTTTTGATAAGTTGTTCATCATGTTAATTTCGATTTTTTTAAATATTGCGTTAAAATGTTATCTTGATTATTGAGTTTTTTGGCACCTCTCTAAATTTTGTCTGAGGTCAGTCCCTCACTTGCCTCATCTTCGTCCCAGCATTGATTATTATTCTTTTAAGCAATTCTTCCAGAAAATATAAGAAAAAGCCTTCTCAGAGGCCACCACAAAGCCCTGAGTTACTGGAAAGAGAGAGCAAGAAGACAGTTCTTTAAACCAATGTATTAACAGAAAGTACGTGTACTTTCTATTAATTAAACTCAGTCTACTGACATTTTCTGTATTGGGCAGAAGAAAGCAGAAGCCATAAATTAATTTAGGCTGTTACTTTAATTATAGAAACCAATGGAATTTCTATCAATTACCTAAAAGGAGAACCGTGCAGGCCTGATTTATGTATGTTTCTGCCACTTAAATCACTGTTTTATGAATTCCACACAATTACTTCCATAAAATCTGCAATCAATATATCAATTAAAACTATGCCACTACCACTTGCCCTTGAGTTTCATAAAAGTGAATAAATAAGGAGATGATTTTGCATTTTAATAACATTTAGGGTCCCAAGCATTTGCCTGTGACATTAGATATTTTTTTTCCCATTGTCAGGGGTGAAAATTTCAGGAGGAATTAACAGACATCTTCCTTTTACTTCAGGATTTGTCCTCACATGGACCAAAAGTTCAGCCGTGGCTTCTGCGCAACTGTGGGAAAATACACTTGTTTGCATTGATAAGCACATGGAAACATACAGAAATTTCTGCCGGAAAATGCTTTTCTAGCCCTTGACAAATAAAACTGGCACCACTGTGTCAAGATACGTGCTATGGACTGAATTGTGTCTTGCAGCCCCCAATTCATCTGTTGATGCCCTAATCCCCAATGGGATGGTATTTAGAGATGGGACATTTGGGAGGTAATTAGGTTTAGATGAGGTCATGAGGGTGGGGTCCTCATGAAGGGATCAGTGCCTTTAGAGGGGATTAGTGCCCTTATAGTGTCATGTGAGGACACTATATGGTGCCACATGAGAACACGGTGAGAAGGTGACCATCTCTGAGCCAGGAAGAGAGTTCTCACCAGAACCCACTATGCTGGCACCCTGATGTCAGTAACAAAAGAAAAGACAGACATAGGTGCCAAATAATTAAAAATGTATACTGGAATGTAAGCAGAACCAAACGGCCAAAATAGGAAATATGTTTGCAACATCTATGCTATTCACAGGTTATTCTCCCTAATGAATAAGTATTTCCACATGTGAATTAAGTAAAATGAGAAAAATTTAGAAGAGAAACGGGCAGATGTGTATCAGAAATTCGCAAGAGGTAACATCCAATGACAAATATATCTGTGAAAGATGATGTTCCTCACTAGGAGAAAAGCAAATGAAACTAGAGCAAACTGAGATGCTATTTTTCATCCATCCAATTTGGGAAATTAAAGAGCAAAACACACAGGTGCTGGCAAGAACACTGGGATGGAACCAACAATCCCATGTTTAGGAACATAGATGTGGGATGTGAAGCACTGGTATGTCATGGCATCTGTAAAGATGTTAGCTGCAGCCTTTATGGTGGGGATACAAAAAGAAGTGGCTTAAATGAGTGTGGATGGAGAACAGTTTAATGAATTGTGGACCATCCACACCATGGAACAGCATGAAGATATCAAAAGAGCTGAATGGGAGGTAGCAACAATGTGTTATTAAGTGAAACAAAATATAACTAATATGTGTAATGTGCACATAATATGTGTGTATACTCCCCTCTGTATAAAATCAAACTACTACACTCTCCCATTGCATGTGTGTATGTCCTTCTTTGCATTATTACAGAAAAAAGGTGGGAAGATACTTACCAGGGAGTCAATATGGATTACTTTCAGGGTTTGTGTTTTTGGTAAAGTGGGGATATCAATACCACATTATTCCACATGTGATGTGTGTGTGTGTGTGTATATATTTGTCTGCATCCTTCCCTGATTATAGTGAGTACATGTTACTTTTGTAATTTAAAATATATTCATAAAATTGTAAAGAAAACAAAGCTGACAACAGATTTCTTGCTTCTGGAAACATCTACTTTATATGGAAATAAGGATCAGTGATAGCTGGCTTTGCTAATGCAAACTAGAAGTAGACTTTCCCATTCATGGAAACAATAATTTACCTCTTGATATTTCAACTAATAAAAACAAAGGCAATGTTTTAATTTTGAAGAAAGGCGATACGTTCTTTACCTTCCTATTTCTGTCTGGAGCTGGTTTTGATACTAAGCCTTCTCTGCATACAGCAAACGGCACTGACAATACAGTGGTGCCTTTCCCCCTGACAGGATAGGGTGAGCCTCCAGACCACTGGCCCTAGGATTGGGTGGGCATTGAACAGGCCCACAGCCCTGCCCCACTTTCATCAAACCTCTCTGTAAAGAGGTTGTATTGTTTGCTACTCAAAGCAAACATGATGTTAATTAATTAAATTAAAATCATTTAAAAATTACTTTAATTTAGTTGATTAAAATTAATATTTTTATGATAAAAATATTAAGATTAAATGTTTTGCATTTGGTACAAGGTGATCCTGTCTAATTCCCCGAGTTTTGCTCTGCCTTCATTTAAGTTAATAGAAAGCAGGTCCATTTTACACTCCAGATGAGAGCGGTTTATTGGGACACGTAAAAGGATGCGTGATGTCCCGTGACACAAGCTGAACCAGGGTTTCACACCAGGATGAAGTTCTGGGAATGAGGAGGAAAACTGGAGTCAGTTGGGGTGAGATGGGAGAATCTGTGGGATTAGGTTGTATTGACATAGAGCCATGAGTGAAAATCTTTCTCTTAACGCTTTCATATCCTGGGTCATGTTATTAGGATGATTCACATAAGGGAGGGGAAAAACCCATTATGCAAAAATGCATCTTAAAAAACATCTAACTTCAATGGGAGTTATTTTCATTACAGACTAATTCAGCAGGGTTCCTTTAAAAACCATCTCTCCTACTGCATTTAAGGGTGTTATTTACACATGATTAGCTATTTGGCTAGGCAGAGGGGCAATTTAAGTGTAAAACATCCAAGGCCAAAGATCCATGAAAAAAAAATACAAACTCAGGAGTAATTGTGGAAGTCAGTAGGCACACAGGATACAATTTACAAAAGTATAATTTATACACACCTTTCTGCAGGAGCACAACTGTTAGATAAAAATGAGAAACACATGCACGTTCAAGTTAAAAAACAGGTGCATCCTAAAAGATTGCTGAGAAGTAAGGTAGTCTCAGCTTCGGGGGAGAAGTCGGGATTCTTAGAGAAAAAGAGGGCACACCATTCGGACCTCAAAGACAAGACATGTGGCTCTCAGCCATGTGTAGGTCAGACCTGGAGAGAGGAAAAGAATCTCAGGCGACTGTGTGTGTGTCCTGTGTGCGTGTATGTGTGTGCAAAAATGACCCCTTATGTGCTGGCTGAATTGTTTATAGATAATCTCATGTGACTCTGCACTAAAATATACATCTTCATCTGGAAGAGAAAATCTAAGTGAACGTTACAAAGAAGCCAGCTCGGTGCAAACAGCCTGGCCCAAAACAGCATTGCTGACTTGGAGAACTAAAGGAGAAAATGAAGCCTCAAGCAATGTATCTTAGGGAGGAATGGATGCTCTCTGGACCCTCAGCAACACTGCACAGCCTCAGGATGGAAATAATCTAAGGTCCCTCATCTATCCATATGGAGAAGGAGAGGTCTCAGTGTTGGATGCCCTTACAAAATACTCATTGAGCTTGTCAGTCTGAATACCGTTGCTTAAGGGATCAACAAGTAAAGACTCTTGTTGTAAGAAACTAGTTTTTGTTTTGTTTTGTTAAGTGGAAGTAGGATGAGCTACTTTATTATTAATAAATATTAATTGTTGTTTCCTTTAAAACTACTATATACAAGGACATTTATTTTCTTTAATATTTTTGAAGAATTGCTATCAACCTAAGTACCCAACAAGGAGGGCAATAGATTAAAATATAATATCATTAAACAATAGAATATTATGAGGCCATTAACATAGTTTCATAAAATGCATATGACATGATATTAAGTGGAAATAATAGGATGAAAAATGTGTAAGTAATATGACTGATTATGCAATTTAAAAATGAAGGGTGTTGGACACATTATACAGTTTCCATAATTATTATAAATTTTTACTTTTAAACTCAGAGAAAAAAGCATAATTATAATGAGTGAAGTGATATTCCCATTTTATATTTTCAATAATAAAATGGACACTTTAGATCAGAGACCAGCACACTTTTTTTATAAGAGCCATCAGATCATTATCAAAATTTTAGGCTTTGTGAGCCACTTATGTCTCTGTCACATATTATTTTTTGTTTTGTTTTTATAATCCTTGGGAAAACCTACAACCCATTCTTAGCTCACAAGCCTTAGGAAATCAGGCTGTGGGCTGGATCTGGCCCTTGGGGTGTAGTTTGCCGACTCCTGCTTTAGATTATTCCGTTTCCTCTTTATGCTTCACCTATTTTAATATGGAGAATTTGTGACATATTTCCATATCTGACATTTATGACACATGCTTTCCCCAAGTCACTTTAGAATAGCTGTGCCAATTCAAACTAGCCTTTTTTTGAGTTAATTTGTTTTGCTCACTTCTGGAAAACAAAACTGAAATAGAAATACAGCCTACAATCATAGAGAGCCACACTGTCCAGTATGGTAGCCATGAGCCCCATGTGGCTAATTAGAGTAACATTAATCAAAATGAAATAAAATTAAAAAGTCAGTGCCTTGGTCCCAGGAGCACATGTACTGGACAGTGCAGATATAGAACATTTCATCCCAGATGTTTCTATAGGACAACAATAGTAGAGAAAAAACCAAAATAATACTCTAGAAGTCAACCCTGTGGTGAGTTTTGGTGACCAACTCTCCTTCAGAAAATAATATTTATAGAGAAGAAGGAGGGACAAGTATAATGTAATGATGATGAGATTTAGAATCAAATGGAGCCAGAAAAGCAGCCAAAGGTTGACTAATTTCCCCAGGGTCAAAAAACAAATCTACCATATACTGGCTGTGTGATCCTGGGTAAATTACTCCACCTCTCAGTGCCCACCATTTCCTCAGCTGTAAAGCAAACATTATAATACCTACCTGGTCCAGATTTTGCGAGGCTTAAAGAAGGTTGAAGACCTGGAAATGTGTAGTAGCATTCTAATTCTAGGAGATATATGCCCACACATTTACAATGGCCCAAATAGGACAGTTTTCATGAATTCAGAAAGAACCACTTCTGGCCAGTATGGTTAGATTTTGGCTTCTTGGGGACAAGGAAAAATACCCTGCATTTCATGAATGCCTAAACTGCTGTTGGGGGTTACACTCTGGTTGGGAGAGACAACTGACTCTGCCCCCACGAGCTGAAGCTTTCAGGGGCCCTCAGGTTTCTCATAATCATTATGTTTTGGGGTCCCTGTGACTGCTTCTAACCTTTGTTCCCAGAGTGAAGAGCTGGGTTTGTCTCAGCCTTTGGGAATCAAGATGTTTGATCTTGGCACATGGTGAGGATTCCCCTCTGTCTCTCATCCTCTTAATCATCATGAGCCTGTGACTTCTGTTCTCCTCCCACCCCGCTCTCTAGCCTGTCTCAGAAGCAGCCTATCTTCCCCTGGCCCCCAGACTCATTTTTGAGCACTGATCCCATTGAGGACCTGTTTGGTAGTTATGGGGATTTCACAGGGTGTACACACACTCTATGAAATAGATGATAAGGTCCCAGCCGTGGCCAGGGGACTCTGAAGAGGGGCAAACCAGCTGGGGAACCATGGTGGAATCATTGAGAACTTTAATTCTTCAACCTGCTCCGGGAATTAAGGTGGGCATTCTTCACCCCAGAGCATCCATCCCAGGCAGAGAAATCCTTGCTTTTTCCACCTTAACATTGTGATTCATCTTCCATATTTATCTTTGGTCTCCTCCCCCACCCCCCAGCACTTGATGGCTATATTCATATCTATTAAAGTGCCTTTTTATTGTTATTCCCCCCAGTTAAATGGGAGGAGAGCCACATTCTTCTCTCTCCTCCTCCTCCTCAGTGGAATCACCCAGCAAAGGATAGAACAGCCTTGCAAACTAGTCACTAGCCACAGGCTAGTAATAGTTTCCACAGCGAGAAAATTGTGCTCAAGAGTACCGATCAAGCACCTTTTGCTAGGCCAGGGTGCCATTTGGGCAGCCTGCATATTTTACTTCAATTAGTTTCACATTAATTTGCAAAGCTGTGATAGAAGGCAGGCAATGAGCTATAGCTTCCCCTGTCCCATCCCCCTCCCCCCATCCCAATGCCCCATGTCCCACCCATTGGACCCAATCCTGACAGGTCTAACAAAGAATGGCTGGGACATCTGGGAAGTGAGGATTCAGACATAATGAGCAGAGGGATTAGATGCTAAGGCAACAGGGAAAACAGACATGCTTATGAAAATCAACTTCACCTCGTAGAGAGCCACAAGGAAGGGTGGTGCAGAGGGAGGGGAAGAGCACTTACATGGCAGGGAAGGTGATTGGACTCAGATTTATGTCACAAAACAAAAAGAGAGCCACAACACGGGCTTACTTGCGGAAGTATATACAAGTGAACTGGGGGCACTGTACATGGAAGATCCTTCCTGGTTTGCCTGGCACAGCAGCACCGTGCCTACGAAAGAGAGAGAGATAGATGGCATCTGGTTTGGGAGCAGGTACACTACACCTGAGAGATCACGGCAACGCAAACGAGAAAGGCAGAGAAATGAAAACATAGCCACATCCCAGAGCGCATGACAGGGACACCAGGAAAGCCCCTTGCCTTAGCCAAAGGGAATCAGTGGAAGCCCACCCCCAGCCCACCAAGCACATGTTATTCCTTTCCACGTGGGGTTTGAGTAGTGGGGTCTAGCTGCCCCGGGACCCAGTTTCCGATCAGTGATGAAGGCAGCATGGCATACTCAAAAGGGAGCTTTAGAAATATCAGAGAGAACTAGACACTAAGCCTGGCTCAGGCACTACTTAGCTGTGTGATCTTGGTAAGTCACTGTACCTCTCTGTGCCTTGGGATTCCCATCTGGAAAATGGGGTGAACATACCTACCTCCAGGAAGGGCTGTGAATCGTGTAACTGGAGATGAGCCCACTGCAGGGGCTAGCACGTGATCATCACTCAGTAAATGGTAAGCACAGGCATTGCTATGTTTAGAGAAAAGTTTTCCTCCCCCACTTTAGTCTTTCTGAATAAGTTCTTCAGAGGAAGAACAGAAGTAAGGCAGGGAAGAACTAAATGCAACTTGAGCCATCCTGTGACCCACCCTGGACCCACACGGGACTCGGGGTGAGGTCATCTTTGGCTTCTGCGTTCCGTTTCTTCCCTAACGCTCTGTGTCTTCCAGCAGGAGAGGCTGCTTCACTAAGCCTGCAGACCAAGGCTGCACTGCAGTGATGACTTTCCTCTGCCTGATTTAAAGCAAAGGGCACTGGGCTTATCCTTGCAAAGTGGAATTTTACAGCGGGGAAGAATGGTGGAATCCTGAGATAGCTCCTCAATCTATGACATGTTTTGAACAACCACCCACTCTGAGGAAGACTAGGGTTGGGCATCTTCAGGGCATCGATTCTGCTCTCCTGCTGCTGCAAAGCCCAAACTCAAAAGACGTTGAAAAGAATGAGAGAGACTTCTGAAGCGTTTTAAGCCCATTACTGATGATGGAAATGTGGTCCTGTGGTTTCTGTTCACTTCCCTGGCTGGGCAAGGTCAGCGCCTCCATTTATTTGTGGATTCCTCTGTCATCATCACAACTGGAAAGCAATTTCCCATGAAAAGAAGCCTATATCCCCAGGAACCATGAACTCACCGATATCCTTGGAGACTTGACCTAGGGAGGGGTTCTACAATCCTTTCATATCTTGCCCAAGATCAACAAAAGTGTAGTTAAAACTGCCAGAGTGAGTGGGGTTCGCCAAATAGAAGGGGACTGCCACATGACTCCATTAAGAGACAGTAATTCTTCCTGAACTACAAAAGCAAACCCGGTTCCAAAGGTGGTCTCCTCAACCTCTGCTCTACCATCTTTCAGGTATCGAGCCAAAATAGATGGATCCCATGAGGAAGACTGAGAAGCTTTCTCCAAATTTCATTTCTACCCTCTGTTTCTCTAGATTTTGTACATTATTTCCATGTAAAACAAAGATTCTATTAAAATTCCTAACTCCTCCCACCCTTTCCCTATCACCAAGTCAGCCAACTCCAATCAATCTTTGACAAGAGAAGTAGCCCATGGACAGAAGTTCTATCTGAAGGAATGTCCCCTCGTCCTTCCCACATTTACCTTGGTATCCCATGCTTATAGCTGTAGAAGAGCCCCTTTTCCCCTCCTTCCCCAGAAGCCTGAATATTAGAATGAAGTTAACCAATCTTCTCTTGGTAGTAAACATATTAAGAGTCTGGACGGGCCTGAGTCATGATCAGCTTTTGCTAAACTGACGGTTCTTTCTTCTTTCTACTTTATTTAAAAACAGTTTATCCCAACATATAAGATGAGACTTCACAGGATCTCATTTTTCCTCAGTAGGTATGTCCAGTTCTGGCAGGAAACTGACATAGTATGAGGATTAATAGCAAACAAATCAAACCCCAGATCAAGGGGTGTGGGGTCTAAAACCAACCAACAGGAGATAGGACACCCACCAGGAAAGACATGCCCTAACCCAGCTCTGCTTTATCAGTGAAACTCATTCTGACTTTGCAGAGGTCATCCGTATGCCTTTGCTCATTGCTAGAAATCTTAGAGAAAAACTAATGACTCTATAGGATACACAGAGCTACCAAATCAGAATCTTCTAGGGTGCAACCCAGACAGGTGGATTATGAGAAAGCTCCTCAAAGGGTCTCTCAGGTGCACCCCTGTTTAAAAACCATTGTTAAAATGAGATCTGAAGTTTCTTGTGGTGCCTAATTTCCAAAGAAAAATAATATAATTGTTGCAAAAATATATCCAGAAGGACATTTCAATATTGTGCAATTAAAACCTTAGGGTCAATTTTCAATATTCTCAATGCAATTTAGAGACTCCCACTGGGACACAATACAGATTCCCTCTGGAAAGCTAAATCCTGGAAGCACATAATAAAGCTTTCCTAGTTTTCTTATGCTGTGGATCCTGAGAAACTGGACTGAAAAAACTTCTTTAATGCCCTCTTAGTAGCAAAAAAAAATTCTTCATGCAATGATTTTGACCTTTGTAAAACAAAATCTATATTGTCACAGGACTTGGTTTTTATTTTACCTAAAAACATCCTCCAATTTAATTTGCAAAGTACTTATTGTATGTTCTCTTAGCACTGTGTGACCTTTTCTTAAAAGACAGCTATGAATTAAACAAAAACAAAGTGGCAGAGAAGAACACTGTAACCTCCATGCATTTTGGGGGCGGGGGCAAGTAATGTGTGTTTGTTTTAAAAAAAGTAAGTCAAATAGATAATAGGGAACAAGCAGCAGTATGAGGACGGTTTACAAGGTCATTCAAGGCATTCAAGGCGATACACATCAACCTAGCTTTCTAATGAGTCTTCTATCTGCCCCCCAACACCCCCCAACATAGACCATCTACCTCCAACCGCCACGAACTCTCTACCATCACAGCAACATCCCGGACTTCTCAGACTTCTGTACTTTCGCTTATAAGACACCGTATAATTTAAGGATGGCAACTATGTTCAATTTATACCCATTCCTTCGCCAGGACAGATCATTAATCAATTTCTATATTATCCTTTCCTGTTAGCCTGGAGTCCTCAGAATCACTTCCAGCACAGCTTCTAGGCAGATACTACCATTTGATCAGAGTTGGTGGATGGGATGAAACCACCATGCTAGTCCTGCCCTTACTGTTAGGTTAAACCATATGAAATTGACCTTTTTTACATCAAATAGGGTTGAATGTTGGCAATTTCATGTGGTTTAATTTAAAAAAGATGCCTCCCTCACTCCTTTCTGCACCCTTTAAAAGTCACCTCCTCTTTTTCCAGTCCCCAGGAGCTCATTAATTACTCCCTCTTCTATACTCCTATGACACTTCAAAAAAGAAATCTCCCTGGTAGATCCTTTGTCATGCTGTATTTTTACAACTTCGCTTCAGAGACTATCCCCCGGGTCAGAGGCAAATCACACTCACATTTTTATTCCCAGTCCCTAGCAAAATGCCCGGCCCTCAGAAGGATTAACGAATATGGTTGAATTATTATGTGTTTTTAAAGACCTCTTCATTTCTGTTTTCTTTGCAAACATGTTGCTTTTTTCCAATCAACTTCTTCTGCCTCTTTTTTATAGTTGTGAATTTGCATGCCTAACGTTCCCATATAGTTACAAGCTATATCTATGGGATTTGTTTCCTCCTCTTTTCTGGTTCTTTTAAGATTGGCTCTTCCATTGGGCAGCCTGGTCACCCATTTCCTGGAACGTTGATGACTAGTATCTGCAACTGGCAGGGACTGGGCTCCATGTGACAAACCTGGATCTTGGCATAACCAGAGCCTTTTCCAAAGCCCGCCACCCTCACTCACTCGGAGCGTCATGATCATCAGCATGCCGAATGCTGGCAAGATGTCCACAGGGCCACTCTCAAGCGGGATTTGGAATCCTCCAGCTGGGAGAGGGTAAGCCAGGGTCAGTGTCTCAGATGGGGCATCCCAACCCTTCCTGCTCACCTGGAGACATCCCACAGCGTAGGGGAGCATGCCTGGTGCCTGGAGGGGCAGGGAGAAGCCTGGCAGGGGTGTTTCCTATCTCAGACGGGAAGGAAGAAAGCATCTAAACGTTTTACTCTGCTGCCAACTCCTAGGTGAGGAAATTGGACTCAAACCAACTGGAACAACGGTGCAGTTTCACACCTCCATGCCTTTGCACAGGCTGTTTCTTCTCCCAGGAAGCCCTTCCCCTCTCCCTAGATAATTCCTTCCCCTTCCCAACCCAGCTGTGGCTTCTCCTCCTCCTAGAAACAGAATCTATTTGCCTCCACCTGGCCAGGTTCAGCTTCTTTCCTCTACTTTTCTAGATTGTGTTGCAACGATCTATTTTTACAAGTATCTTCTCCATGGATGCTACGAACTCCAAGACATCAGGAATCATGTCTTACTCACCCTCCTTATCCCCATGAGTCCAGGGACCTAGGCTAAGAGGCAGGAAGCAACTGAAGAGAGAAACTTAAGGATTTCTGATAGGCAGCCATGTTACACTCTCAAGAAATAAAATTGGAATGAAGGAGGGAGAGGAAGAAAAGAAAGGCTGTTTTGTAATGTCTGAGCTTCCATTTTAGCATTAAATAGGCAGAGATCCAAACCAGCCCAATGGTGAATGACTAGGCCCTTCCTATGATTCCTGGATTTAAAAAAAAGTCAAATATCCCAACTGCTTGGCAACTAGGAGTGGCTGATTCACTTCGTTAGCTCCAAGATGAAGACGGGCTAGGAAATTGGCGGAAGGATGCTCTTATCTGTATTGAAATGCGAAAAACAAAGACACAAAGAATGACAATAACAGAACTGTACAATATCTAAGCACTGATGGGAATGATGGGTATTTGGGAGCATCTCTAGTGTGAGGTTCCGTGTGTGTCCCATGCTTTGTCACTACAAACATTGATTCTGTGCTAGTCCACAGTCACCTGAAAACAGAGCCCTTTGCTGGGGTCCTGCTCTCCTGATGTCACTTAGCCTAGTGCCTCTGGAATGAGGGTCTGAGAGGGAAAATCCCACCGGCGAATGGTGAGTGAATGCAGGAGACCATTTCAGAGCTTCCTCCCTCAACTCAAGGGATCAGCTAAGAAAAGATGGGGCTACAAGTAGGATCATTCATTCAGCAGGTGTCTATCGGCATCCACTACGTGCCTTGTGCTGTGTGGGTTCTGGGGCACAGAACCCCATGTGCTTTTCAAAAGGACAACGTGCTGTCCCTTTCAGTACTCATCAGTTCAGGAACAAATACATACACAAGAAAAGGAACAAAGAAACAATTCTGAATATCAACCCCAAGCCTTAGACTACGTGGTTAGTTACTTGGCTCGCTGAGATACATAAAATTTAAAAGTAATTTTAGAACAAAATGTATTAGATGTGCCTATGAGGACTTTGGCAAAAATATCTATTCCATATTTCTGTTATATATTGCATTCATAACTGAAAATGTTTAATACTAATTGTAATCATTACCGGGAATAATACTTTGATTTTATATAAAAAAGAAAGTTTTATTCAAAATTTACCAAAAAATGTTTACACTACCTTTGTGCCTCCCTAATAAGAAGGGTCAGATAGCATTAGTCCTTCTTCAGAGATGGAAAAAAAGGTACAGAACAAGGATGTCATTTACAAAAACCTGATGGTCAATCAGAGGCTAGTTGCAGGTGAGAAACAAGCTAGCTAGGCTCCTCAGCCATTACTCACTTTATCAGCAACTCCTTCCTGCTTCCATTGTTGCAGAAGAAATTTTTAAATCTTTTTTAAAAATTAGAGTAAAAACAGGAAAATATTGGTCATCATTGAAAGAACAAGCTCTGAGCAGGTGAGAAATAGATACTTCACTGAAACAGAAACCCACAAACTTTTTTTCATAGGAGTGGTACTTTACGGAAGGGGGTGCTGTCACCCAGGGTTCCATCCCCCGTTGGTCCTCATAGTCACCTGCATCATCAGAATCACCTGGTGGACACGTTACATACAGAATGCTGGGCCCCATTCCCAGTGTTTCTGATTCCATGGGTCTAGGGTAGTGCCTGAGAAATTGCATTTTTAACAAGTTCTCCTGTGGTCCAGGGACCACACTTTGAGAAATGCTGGAGAAGAGCCAGTTCCCCAAATGTCAGGCCATGAGTTCTCCCCTTCACTAAATCAGAGATTTTCAAAGCCTGTGGGCGTTTAAGAATCACCCGGGGAGAGTGTTCAGTGGTGCCCCCTCCCAGGCCCCATCCTGGAAAACTGTGATTCAGCAGGTCAGAAATCTGCGTTTCTAATCAGCAACCCAGGCGATTCTGCTACTCCCAGGATGCACTTTGAGTAATCCAGGCCTGAGGTCACCTCCACATATTTAGGAGAAAAGTAAAAATGGCTAAATATATCTGGTCTGAGTAGCTGCATGGGCCAAGAGGTAGAATTCATTCACTTTTTATCTTTAGCATTTTGTCGTTCACAAATTTTGCCTTTGCTTTGTAGCATTTTGAACAAAAAGAGTAACCACTTCTAGTCCTAGCTCTCCTGTCAAACTCTCTGGAGGCAGGCTGGTGAAGAAGGTGCACAAAATCACCAACTGTGTAATCCTTGAGAGATCACTCTGGGTTTCCCATCCATAAGAAGACAAATACATTCCTGCCCTGCTGTTATGGACTGAATTGTGTCCCCCGCTCTAGATGCACATACGAAGTCCTAACCCCCAGAACCTCAGAATGTGACTTTGGAGACAGTCTTTAAAGAGGTAATTAAGTTAAAATGAGGCCATTAGGGTAGACCCTAATTCTGTACGACTGATGTCCTTATAAGAAGAGGAGATTAGGACACAGATAGGCACAGAGGGAAGACCATGTGAAGACACGGGGAAAAGATGGCCATCTACAAGCCAAGGAGAGATCTCAGAAGAAACCAACGCTGCTGACACCTTGATCTTGGACTTCTAGCCTCCAAAATTGTGAGAAAATAAATTTCTGTTGTTTAAGCCACCCAGTCATTGGTTTTTTGTCATGGCAGCCCTAGCAGACTAACACACCTGGCTACCTTATAATGAACTCTGTCCTGAAGACCAATGAGGCGCTATACTTGAGGGTCCTCTATGAAGCATCATACAAGCATCAAACTTCAGTCAGATGTAGAGGCCTGGGAGGTTGCCCTGTGGTCCCTGTCAATGGAGGTTCCTACTTCTGCTTGACAAATTTATCCAACCCCTGGATGAGCTGTGGATGCTTCTGCAGTTATGCATTTTTGAACACAGACTAGCATTGAGCTGATCCATGTAAGAATATTTTCACAGCTAATACCTGATGCTTTTATACATGCCTGAAAGACGAGCTTCTCTGAAGGGTTATGGCAGAGTCTTAAATACAGAGGTATTGCCATTTAGACACAGATGTTGCAGAAAAATGTTGTATGTGTATTTAATTCTTATAAATCAAATCATATTTTAATTGTACCAGGGGATTTCCATATTTAAAGGAGCCCTGAAGTGAATCCATGTATAGTGTAAATAATCCCTCTCTCCAATTTATTTCATAAGCTTTAATTTTCATAATATTTAAAAAGAAATACATCATTTCTTGTTTTTTTCTTTTCACTTTTTATTTTGACATAATTTCAGACTGTATAAAAAAGCTGCAAGAATACTACAAAGAATCTCTGTATGACTTTCTCCCTGATTATTTACTGTATAGAAAATGTAATGATTCGCTTGAACTGTTCTCTTATTCTCCTGCATCCAAAATTTAGGCTAATAGAGGCTTTTACAAAAAATATTGAATTGACTCAATAGGACAATAAACATATCAACAGTAGGCATTCCAAAACTGGCTTACTGAATAACTGATAAGTGCCGAACAGACCCATTCAACATTTAATTTGGATCATCCCCTACTCTTAACAACACTATAAGACAGATACCATTATTAGACCTGTTTAATAGATGAGGATACTGAGACAGAGAGAATTTTAGGATCTTTCCTAAGGTCCCACAGAGAAATCTTGTGGTACTGAATACAGGTCAAACCAATCTGATTCCCAGACCCATGGTTTTAAGGTTAATCTTCTAAATCAGGTGTAGGCAAACTACGGTCTTTTGGCCAAATCCAGCCTACCATCTTTTTTGTATGGCCTATAAGCTAAGGATGGTTTTTACATTTTTATATGGTTGAGAAACAAATCAATAAAAGACTAATAATTGTTGACAAGTGAAAATTACATAAAAAGCAAATTTCAGTATCTATAAATAAAGTTTTATTGAAACACAGCCCCACTCATTCATTGATGTATTGTTTGTGGCTGCTTTTATGTTACAAGACAAAGCTGAGTGGTTTTAACAGAGATTATGGCCCGTAATGGTTAAAATACCTACTATCTGGACCATTATAGAAAAAGTTTGGGGGCCTCAGTTCTAATGCCCCTTTCTCTTTGGAACAATACTAACAGTAATTGTCTCTCAGGACAGCATTAGTCCCTCCCCAGGAAGCCGTCACTAAATATTTCAGAAGGTATCATTTTATCATACTCGCAAAAAATTTAATTTTATCTCATTTTTGTGAAAAGTGAACATCCAAAATAATTTTAAACCCATATTTTTTCACTACTCGCCCTAAATTTCTTTTTCATTCATTGCTCTTCAAGACAATGAAAAAAATGACAAAAATTGTCCCAGCGGGTATTTGTGAAAGGCTAGCAATTCAGCCGCAACAAAAACCAGGGAAATAAATTTTATCTCCTAAGGTATTTGTCCTTCAGGGTTATAGGTGTCAGTATATAGATAAGGGCCATTGAGGGCTTTGCTTCTCAAATTCTAAAATGCACTGAATCACTGGGGATCCTTTTAAAATGCAGATTCTTACCTAGCAGGTCTGGGGTGGGGCCTGAGATTCTGCATTTGTAATAACCTCCCAGGGCTTGCTCATGCTGCTAACAGCAGTGAAATGCTAGGGGCTACTTACCCACCCTCAAGTACAGCCAACATTAATAAGAGTGACCACTAAGATGCCACTGAGTTTCAGATACTATACGAGGTATGCTCCATAATTTTTTTCCTTATCAAACCCATGAGGAAACTAAGGCTCAGAGAGAGAAAAAAATAGGAGGTAAAACTGAAATCTGAGAGACAGCTTTGTAGGACTCCAAAGCTCAGACTCACTCATGAAGCTACACCTGCTTATCGATGGTGATACTTGGGCCTGAGTTGATTACACATCCTCTCCAACTTTGGAATGATAAATATCCACCAATCCCACGTCTACTAAGCCACGTCTAAGAATTCTGGGGTCGCCTTCTGGCTGAACACACCTGACTCTTCCAGGCTAAAGATGTCATCTGGAACCTCAAGATCTCATTTAAGAATTTGCAATAGAGTTTGAAATCCAACCAAGAAAGCCTCTGGGGAGGATGTATCTCCCATAGATAAGAAAATCCCACTTGCAGGATTGAACTAAGACATGGAGGAAGGAAACATAGAGAGGAGACAGAGTGAACTGAAGGTCGTATAGTGTAGCTGAAAAAGCATGCACCCCCAAAACTTTTGAACTTAGTTCTGTTCTCCGGCCTCGCTGACTGTGAGTTTCTGTGACCTTGGGCAAGTCATTTGACATTCCTGAGCCTCGGTTGTCACATCTGTAAAAGAAGGACAAAACTATCTACTTCAGTGCGGATTGTTGTAAGGATTAGAACTATTACATGAAAGGGCTTGACAAACAGTAGATAATGAGTGATCTTGGTAATAATAATAGTGGAAGTAGTAATAATGATTATTATTTGGAATCTGAAAATCTGGCACTTTGGGGACTTATTTCGTTTCCGTGTTCCTTTAAGAAAGGAGCAGCAAACTGATAACTGGTGAACCCTTTTTGGGCACTAACATAATGCTAAACTTAATGGAATTAACGGGAAACATTTTAAGACCGGGAACTGATTGCAAACATTTAAATTTGGGAGACTTAATGTTACAAGACAGATGTCTGGCTTCTTTTGAGGAATCAGGAGATGGGGCCACGTGGGTTTGGGCCAGTATTCCTGCCTGGCAGGGCCACTCAGGGGGATGGGGAGAGGACACTCCTCCCTAAAATTGAGACATGTCCCCTCCCATCTGCACATTTCATGCACTTATCTCACAGTCTGCTCCTGAAGACATTTTAGTTTGCAATATTTTCTCAAGAGAAAAAAATTAGAAATTGTGCTTTAGCTGAAATTAGTAGAGTTTACATGTTTCTGCAAAGACCCCAGATGGTCTTTCTCACTCTCACCTTCTAGGGTCAAGAGCCTCTGAGAACCTACAAGAGTCCAAAAACCCTTCTAGAATGCCTTCCCCAGTGCTGCCCTCTTATATTTCACTTAACTATTACAGAACTGTATTTTAGGAGGGACTGGATATATTTGTGGAAGGGGGGTAGAAATTCATCTTGAGTTTCCTTCCTATCTCAGATTAGGTTTAAAATCCTGACACCATTCTTTTGGTGAAAGTAGAAAATACACTTCAACTTTGAATTTATCAAAGAGTAATCAGATACATTTGTTTAAATATGCCTCCCACACCACAAACACACACACACACCCCATATGGGCTGAAAGCAAATAGAATATTTCACCCACTGAAAATTGTTTTCAAAAATGACAGAGAACTAATACAGAGGGCTTCAATCTTTACAATATCATGGGTACACTAGAAACGTACAAATAGATTCATACTTTTTTTCCAGAGGAAATATAAGTGATATTGGGGTGTTCATGTTTTTAAAATGATACTGGGTTTAATACAATGATAAGTGTACATCAATTAACCTTTGCATCAGATTTAAATGCATAACCCATTAACTAATTTAATCTGAAAAAAATAACAGCCGTTGGCATTATTCTTTGAGTAATCCTTGTTTAGTTTCCATAATGGTATACAGTTTAATGAAAAACTCATTAGAATGTAGCATACGGCATAATTAATTCTGGCTGATTCTTTTGGTGTAAATAGCTAATGCAGATGCTGGATTCCATTTTCCACTGGCTTTATTAATTTTTCATAAACCAATATTTCCACTGTAATGGGTTGTAACAGTTCCATAGAAGTTCTAGAAATGCATTAACTGTCATCAATGTAGTTAATCTAAGTAAGATTTTCCTATTTGTGTGTTGGTTCTTCAACGCTACATTTTTAAAAGACAACGGGACAGTTTTGCGTTATACTTGCAGACTGAGCATCTACATATAATTAACATACAGGGTATTAAACAATATTTGGCCAATTTGTCTCTATTTACACAACAACTTAATTGGTTGGGCTAATAACAGTGAACTATAAATTTCGAAAAGAACGCTAAAAGTAGGAAGCAAAAAAAATCTTCAAAACTAAATGGTTTATAAGAGAATGGCAACATAAAACATAAAGAAAAAAATGAAATCACCTCATTTTTGAAATTTCTGGTAATTTGCTCTTCTAGGAAAAGATTCAGACAAAATCAGGAGACAAGTTTTATAATAGCCTTGATGTTGGGCACCAGTTTATAATCCCGGGGTCTATTAAGAACCCAGCCTCTGGAATCAGTGAGCAGTTACTGATGTGGTCTTACTTCTTTCAGCCCTTCAGGGCTTCATCCATGTATTAGCAATAGCCCTCAGGATAAGAGTATTATTTGTTTTGAGTGCAGATATGGGACTAACATAAGACCCCCAGGTGCTCTTGATAGTTTGTTTTACTTTATTATTATTATTCTTTTAATCAAAGCTTTCAATGGTTGCCTACCACTCAGAGGATAAATTCCAGAATCCAGATTCCTTTATATGGTATTATCAGGACTTTTGCAACTTTTCTCTGGAAGGTACTCTCTGATCTCAACAGATCAATACTTCTCAGCCTTTGGAGAAATCTGATTTTGCCTCATAAATTCCCATGTCAGGTGAAGATCAGCACTTGTACTTATTTTTGTTTGTTTTTTAACACTTCTCAATGGATTCTGAAGGTAAAGGTTGAGAAACTTTGGACTCTACCAAACTCCTCCTTACTCATCCCTACATTGGTCTTTCCCCACCTTCTTTCCAGATAAACTCTTACCCTTCAAGATCCAATGTATACCATCCCTTTTAATGCAGAGAGAGTTGTTATTTTTCAGTGCTCCAGTAGGTATCACCATTTATTATACACTGAGTTTATTTGTCTGCATCCTTTACTGCCCTGCTGAATTCTGGAGGGAAGGATGCTCCCCAAGTGCCTTGCACTTCGCAGGCCTTCAGTGCTGTAATTCTGAGCTGAGGGATGAATTAATGGAAGCCAGTGGTATGTGTTAATTTACACATGGCCTCTCTCTTTGGCCCTTGCTTGACGAACATCATGCAACCGAGTGACAGCCAGCTATCTTACGGGTTCATGCAGTATTGTGTAATTGCTACAACAGTGCAATGCTAAATAAAGTCTCCCCAGGGCATAAACTGGTGGTTTTGTGTTTATTAAATCTGGACTCTCTAAGCCAAGGTCAACAAAGTAGTCATGGCTTTCATATTTTTACATAGCTAGGGTGGAGGGAAAGATGATTATTTCATGACACATGAAAATTACATGAAATTTAAATGTCTGTGTCCTTAAATAACGTTTTATTGGAACACAGCCATGCCCATTCATTTATGTATCATCTATGGCTACTTTTGAACTACAATGGCAGAGTTGAGTAGCTGTGACAGAGATTATATGGCTCACAAAGCTGAAAATATTTACTAACTGGCCCTTTACTGAAGAAATTTGCAGACCCTTGCTCTTGGTGAAAAGCCACACCTTCTTTTCTCGTTCATCACTAAATTCACCTTGATCTTTTCTCCTAGGATCAACAAACACAGTTGTATGTCCTGTCTCAGAGCATCATCAGCAACCTCACCAGTACCATCATTATCACCATGGCTATATATTCTGAGCTTGCCATCTTCATTGTTTTTGTTTTACTATGATACAGGAAAGGGTTAACTCAGCAGGCCTGGGCTGCTCAAACCCCACACATTCCCTAAAAAGGCTTGTCTTTAGGACCGACCCTTGGTCAGCTCCTGGGAGATGAGCTGTAAGCCCTTGGGATACTCTACCTGATAAGACTGTTTGGGATGCCTGAGGGCTTGGGCTGCACAGTACCAGTTTGACAAGATAGTTTATGGTAGCAACGTGATTTATGGTGAATGCTTATTTTTGCTCCTTGGGCTAAGGTTTGAGTAGTTGAGGTCAGTCACAAGGGTGTTCCATGTCTATGTAACTGACTCCCAATAAAAACCCTGGACACCAGAGCTCTGGTGAGCTCCCCTGACTTACAGCACTTTGCATGTGTTGTTACACATTATTTCTGGGAAAATTAAGCACATCGTGTGACTCCACTGGGAAAGCACACCCGGAAGCTTTACCTGGTTTCTTCTGGACTTCATCCCATGTGCTTTTTCCCTCTGTTGATATTTTGTCAGTATCCTTTTGCTGTAATAAACTGGAACTGTGACTACAATAGCCTTTCTGAGTCCTGTGAATATTTCTGGCCAATCACAGAGCCTGAGAGTGGTCTGGGGGATCCCCGAGACAGCTCTGCAGCATCAAATCAAACTTTATGCTTTTCCCTCTGGAGTCAAAAATTACAAAGCAATGTTTGGGTGGATGTCTGTCTTTAAATTCTTTGATTGCCATTGATAACTACAGCTGCTCATATGTGGTGAGAAGCAGCAATTGGTAGGGCATGAGAATTAAGTGCATATGTGACATCTTCACTAATGTGCTTCTTATCAAGACAGGGTTTCTCAATCTCAGCACTACCAACATTTTAGGCCAGATCATTCTTTGTGGTGGGGGCTGTCCTGGGCATTGTAGGATGTTTTGCAGCATCCTTGGCCTCCACTCGCTAGATGCCAGTAATGAACACTCCTCCTTCCATGTGACAATGAAAATGTCTCCAGAAATTGCCTAATTCCCCTGGGGGGCAAAATCATTCCCAACTAAGAACCATAAATCCAAGATACTGGATTAATTAAGTGTGTGTGGGAGGTAACCTGTTGTAGTAAAAAGGCATGGGCTTGGAATCACAAAGATCTGGGTTTGGACCCAGCTCTTTAACTTTAGAAGTCAGCAACTTTGGGTAACTTAATTTCACTGAATTTCTAATTTATCTGCAAAATGAAGAAAATGACACATCTTGCAAAGTTGCAATCTCTGTAAACATATGGAAAGATCCCAACATGGAGTTTGGCGTGCAGCAGGTAATATTAAATGCAAAGATATTTTAATTAATTATTATATTCTATGACCCGACGAATAGAAGACATTGAGGGCATGCCCTTGTCTACTCCTACTGAGGAAGCTGCATAGCAAGGTGATGAAAAACATGGGCTTTGAGGTTAGAAGAAAGACCTTTACATAATAAACAGATTTTTCACACACTTGTTCCGTGATTTAGAGAATGAGATAAACTCTCCACGAAGCCTTGGTTTCATAATTTCTATAATGAAGGTAATGCTCTAACATTTTTATGAGGATCTGAGGAGATGCAAAGTGTTCAGCACAGAGCCAGGCACAGAATAAGTGCCCAGAGTTGGCTTCTTGTTGCTAATGTTCCGAGTTGCTCAGTATATTGAAGATGTCAGCCTAGAACTTTCTCTATGAAATTTATCCAGAGCCAGATATTTGAACCTCATCTTCCTTCCACAGCCTACAGGTGGGGCTTCTCCTACAAGGGCTACCCTGAAACTCCCTGCTTTTTGGGGAGCTCTCCTTGATAGCCTTTCCATGCAATAGAATGGGAACTAATTTATGTGGAAAATGTGGTTTTCAGGACATGAGCAAGTTCTGACCCTATTTGAAGATGAAAACCCCCCACAGGCTCCATCAAAGCCGAGCTGCATTCCCTCTGTGGGACAGGGAAGGATGCAGATAAAAATTAAGGCCAAATGTGGGCAGGATGGAATGAAATCTGATAAGACAGACAGGCGAAGGAGAGAGGGAAAGCAAGCAAAAGGAGAGGAAAGGTAAACAGATGTATGAGATAAACTCTCTGAAGTGGAACATTTCCAGACTGAAAATCCTTTGGTTGGGGACCTAAATCTGGACTCCTCTGTTCCAGTTCACTGAAGTGCACTGCATTGGAATCTGGCAGATGTGTAAATTATAGAAAACATCGCTGAGCTAAAGGTCATTGTTCATAAGTAGTGGCTCCTTACAGCCATCGCTCTGAGTCTAGTGGAGGCTGGTCCTCTGGGTGGATGTGGGAAATGTCAGAGCCACAAGAGGCAGCTGAATATTTGCTGCTTTGAGGGGCTCGGGGTGGTAGCAGGTGCCTTTCAAACCCACATGACACTCTTTCAGGACGCTATGGTAGTCACCCCAAATGGGGCACGCTTTACCCAGTGTCTTGCCAGATCACTCCAAGCCCAATCCAAAGTTGAGGACTGTGACCAATAAAGGAAAAGCAGCTTGGGTCAGGGACCACAGTTATCACAGATTCTGGGCAATCTTACTTTTTTCAGATGCCATTGTATCCAAATTTCAGGAAGGGAATTGGAAAGAAGTCCATCGAAAAGTGTGGCTAAAGGTCATTCTCTCAATTGTAATAGACTCAATAAAGTGAAGTGGGGGGAGCACCTGGGAGGGAGGCTGACATCCACCTTCTTTTGACCCAATTCTTAGATGAATCATGGTTCACAGGGGCAAAACACCTATCGAAAACCAATACCTTTGTACGGGTAATCCAAGGTCAAATACAGCTGCCCTTTCGAGATAAGCAATCACAGAGTGCTACATCCATCCTCTTCATTTTTAAACTTTATATTGAGATCCCAATCCACTTTCCCGTCAGCTAGCCTGGTATCAAGTCATGTGGTCAGAGCCCAGGTTTTTACCGATGTGGACATCATCAATTGAGGTGACTTCAGTGACCACCCTCATCCCTTACATTTTATTTTACTTTACAGTCTATAAAGTTCTTTTACACTCATTATCTTACCTGATCCTCCCTCCAACCACAGGATAACCTAGTTTCAAGAGCTGACCACCTTTCAATTGTGACTTTGCAGCCAGGTTTGCCCTTCTTTTAGTTCTTGTCATTTTTTTCTCCCCTCTCGAGCCCAGAAACTTTTATTTTCAAGAGAAGTACCCACTCAGGACCCCCCTCCTCCCCCTAAAAAAACTCCGCTAATAATAACAGTGTCTCCAAGACTATTGCTCATCACCTTCTTCAAGGTTTTCAAGTTGATTTACTCTGCATCTCTCTATCTTTGACTTTAATTGTGTTTCTTGCCACCAGGACCTAACTATATGTTCGATTTGCATTGCATTGGAAGATCTTTTCCCTTCCCTATTGATGGCGACTCGTGGAGTAATTTAACTCAATTCCAATTTTCCTTTGCAGGCGGGTGCTCTCCATCCACAGAAGTGAGTTATGTGTATTCAAGTGGTGCATCTTATGAATCTTGTTAAGCTTTGCCGCCTTATAGCCCCACTGATGGAATATTTAATCACAGAAATGAGTTGGCAGATATGATATACAGTGTGGGTGAGCTGTGCAGCGATCTTACCAGCAATTGAGAAATGGATGAATTTGCTATTTGTCAGTACCACGTCGACATCTTTGTAGCACCTTCTGTTATTTATTTTTATTTTGTTTTACTTATTTAGGAAGATTAAAGGTGCTCTCGATCAACAGTTTTGTGGGCTAGATCTCATGATTATCTGTAAAAGACACCATTTTTTAAAATCTTTTTATTAGATGGCAGAGGGAATTTCTCACAATGATGGGGAAACTGTAAGAATCCCCTTTGAGCTCTCTTCATCAGGATTCTTAGAAACACTATTTCTAATTACACTAAATAACTTGAAGCATGCTGCTGAAAGAGATATCTGCAAATATTCTACTTCTATTTAGTGCCTTTAATTTTATTTAAACTTTAAAATGGAATGGCCATAGATACTGGCTAAAGTTTTTGAGACCCAGCTGGACTTTTTTTTTCATTGACTTATCAATCACTTGTCTTGAGAATAAGCCTCAAGGAGTCTGAAGATGATTAGACTTAGGAAAAATAATCAATGCTGTTTAGCTTTATAGGGAAACACCCACTTGTCTTTGGAGAAGATTTATATACGTTCGTGGGAGATGCTGATTTCCATATGTCTGCTTCTGGAGACTGGCACTGGACAAGCATTTAAAAGAGTTCTTCCAGGCACGACTTGATAAGAGATCAGAAAAACCACCCGGAATGAAAGACTGTTCCAAACATCTTTCTAAATGCTTCCCCTGGACTGTGCATGTAAGGGAGAGTGCATGTCATAATTTATCAAAGCAAATTAATGCTGTTCAGCTAGTAATTAAAGATCCTCATTAAGAGGTGCAACTGCTCTCCCCACCCCCACCCTGCATGACCAATAAAAATGCACTCAGGGCGCCAAGAGGTTATATACGAAAATCAATAACCTGCCATTTTATAATTAAAAGAGAAAATAAATGTTAGGGAAAAGTCCACTAAATTAGGAAAATTACCTTTAGGAGAGATTGAAAATATTGATTTTAATTTACAAAATATGTGAACTTTTCATGCCCCGTTCTGAGAGACAATTGGAGGCTGGGTTGTTCATTCTGCATAAGCTTCAGAAAATCAATAATTATGCTATGGGAATATTATGACATTTGTCATTAACACAAAATCTTATACACAGAAATGACAGGTAAGCCTGGCTTTCTATCTCAGGCAGAAACAGGGCTGGCTTGCTAAATATCCGAAGCAAATCAATGACAAGGTCTTCATTTCAGCTTTGAGGCACATTCGAAATTGCAAGATAAATCCAGACTATTTTTATAGTTGGGGAAATTTAAAATGCCCCCTAAATTCTTATTCATGGATATTTCAAGGGATGACATTAGGAATTATACCTGGATATGGAAATGAATACATTCAATACCTACAGTTTGCATATATGCATTGCATAGGTACAGGTGCCTGAAACTTTAGATTTAAGCTAAAGATTGTCAGCAA
This sequence comes from Tapirus indicus, assembly GCA_031878705.1. Lineage (NCBI taxonomy): Eukaryota > Metazoa > Chordata > Mammalia > Perissodactyla > Tapiridae > Tapirus > Tapirus indicus. Next base: position 104,071,104 of record CM062922.1, on the reverse strand, counting down.
TTGTAAGTCTTCAAATATTTCAAAGGAATCGCTCTGGACTGCTGAATTTGCAGCAATATTTCCCCACATTTCTGAATATCATGAACTCTGTCTACCTACATACACACTTATACAGGCAGAAAGAGAAAGCTCCTGATTGTTAAGGATAGTCCAGATATCGGTATCACAAAACACAAATATTCAGATTTCTCAAGGAACACTGCCTTATCCATGCCCCATTTTTTTTTTAGATTTAAGTTTATTGGAGCAGCTCATAGAAATAATTATTTGGTTGTCCAAACTCCCTGATACAACCACTTAATACATCTGAATATGGTGGTGGTGGCGGTGGCTGGAATAGTCTAGAATGATTCTCTTCTCTTCTTTAACCTGACTGGTTTGGACGTAGAGCTGTAGCATGATCTAGCATCCTGGGGGCAGTCAATAAGAATTATGACTTTTAATATTCATAAAAAATACAGAGGCTCTGATTTCAAATTCTAGCCAGCTTCTTACCAGCCGTGAAGTCTTAGCTCTGTGATGCAAACTCTTTACACCTTAGTTTTCTCAACTGGAAAACTGCCATGAAGGTTTAAATGTATTAATTTAGGTAAAGTGCTTAGAACACTGCCTGACCACAGACAGTACTCAGTGAACATTAACCCTTCTTATAACTTATTCTTTCCCTGTAGTCCAGTGATCTAACTTCTGCATCTGGGCTCAGGGCTAATTTGAATGGCTGCTCTAATGTTTCCAAGTTACGCAGATTAATTTATTCTTGTATGTGTAAGTCAGTCTGAATTGTTTCTTCGTCCTCAAGTCCTCTTAAACACTCACAGATATGGATACAGGTTTGAAATCACATGTAAAGGAGATATTTGGTGTTTTCCTGGCTGCTTGAGCCAAAGACAGCAACTACCTTGCGTGAGACCAGAAAAATACACTTTCCTCTCTATCTCAATCCACACATTCAGACCCTACCTCCTCATTGGAGGGCTTCTTACTTCTTGCTCTTGACTGTTATTTTGGGGAGAAAACATGCACATACGCGTGTGCACACACATACAGAGAATCTGCCACCTCTTTACTCCACCTACTTCTTTTCACCAGGCAGTGCCTACAGACACACAGAAGCTACTGTCCAACTTTCTTCACGCCCTTTTGGGGGACTTCATTTCTTTGCAGGTTTGGGCAAGGAGGTATCCCAGCAATATCTGTGCCCCCTGGACAGACTGCCTTACCTCTGATCCCAGAAATTAACTTCCCGTAAATGGACATGCTGAGAATGGAAGGACTAGTCCTCTCATGAATTAAGAAAGGAATCTCTTAGTCTAGTGGTACACTCAGAATTCAGCAGAATCAGGTCTCAGTTAATTTTCCCTTTATGGCAAAGAGGTGGAACATTAACTTATTTATTTTTATTTACCCAACATTTATGTGATGCTGGCTATGCACCAAACAGTCTTTATATATTAACCCATTTAATTCTAATAAACACCTGTGAATTTGATCTCCCATTTAATAGATGAAGACACAGAGGCACAGAGAGGTTAAGTAACTTGCCTAGAGTCACACAGCTGGCAAGGAGGGGAACCAGGATTTGAACCCGGTTGTCTGAGTGTAGTGTCCATGTTCCTCACTCCATATGTCCTCTCAAGAGGTGGGTTCCACTGTACAATCATGTCTAGCTAAGTCTCTCCTCCCTCGTAAGAATCAACATGGCTACTTCACAGTCACAGAGTCCTTGGACTTAACCCAGGCTTGTGGTAAAATTCATACATGAAGAATAACTGCAAATATTGCCTACCTAAAATCAGAGCTCAGCTATCGTAGGGGACCTTCCCAGATTTACCAATTTTTCTTCTTAAATCAAGTTGGTTATTGTGCTGGAGTAACTGTGTAAGCTTCCTATGTCCCTTCGTCATCCACTAGAATTGATGCTTAGTTGTAGGGAATGACAGAAGGAAGACATCCCAGAGGAGACAAAAGGAGGTGTGTGACTTACCATCGAGAGATCACTAAGTGAGCGGATCTAGACCAATTGGTTGTTTATTTCTCCTTATTAAAAAGCTAGAGCCACATCGAAGAAGGACTTCCTTTCCATACCCATGTGGCAAATCTACTGACTCTCAGGTGTTAACTGCAGCCTTGTTAATGAGCAAGGAGATAACAGGCAGAAGTAACAGGCCAAGCGGAGCAAAAATCTCAGCCACTGTTGCTTCTGGGTCACTCTTTATGCAAATTTGATGACCAAGTTTTCTAGGAGAGTGGATTTCCCAATCGGGTTGTTAGTTGGTGGGTAGCAGGGAAGGGGTGAGGAGAGAGACACTTCCTTGAAGGCAAAGCAGAGAGAAATGGAATTGCTAAGGGAAATTGATTAATGGAGAAAGAAAGACAACTTAGTTTTTTCTAGTTTTCTAAATAATCCTTCTCTTGGCAATTTCAACTCACCACCACGTTACTGGAATAAGTGAGCCGACTCTCTGCTTTGCCAGGAAAAAAAAAATGCAACCCCAAATGGAAATGTATGGCTAAAAAAACACATCCAGTCATATTGAAATAAAATGGGCCTGAATCGCTCTACATTTCTTCAATATGCTCCTGAACAAAGTCTTAATGCTTTTTTGAGGCAAAATCAATGGGAAATGTCACAAGAAGCAGTGGCTCCATGCTTACTCCCCAATGCAACTTACATGATTCCCCTTTATTTTTTCAAGGGTTTTAAGAACTTTTGGTTTTGCCAAAAAAAAATCATTCAGAACTTCTTAGGATAAAGATTTCCTTGGTTCAGATTATTTTATGAAACCCATCCTTTATCAGCAGGCAAAGCACATTTAGAAAAGACCAAGAAGAAGTCATGCAAAGAAAAATTCTTTACCTGCATAGAATTCGGGACTGTAGACTGCACCCACAACTGGATTCAATTTCCAGCCTTAAAACAAATATACAAAAATGTTATTATCATAATTGATTTAACAACTTATCGCAAATTAACTACAAATCAAATGGACTGGTGTATTTTTTTTATTTTAAAATTTTGAGGATATATAGTTTGGGTATGCATAAAAACTATTTGGAACCTATACATAGGAAAATAGATTTATGACCTTCTTTTATTTTTGCCAATACAAATTAATAATATGGAAATTACTGACCAGCTACAGGTGAACCTTTGGAAAATGATGTGCTAATTAATTTTTTACCATATCAATATTTTCTAGAGTCACTATAATAATTTCCATTTTGTCTTCTTTTATGTATCACTGCTAGATCATACATCACATGTCCCTTTGTATTAAGTTCACAAAAATTTGAAGGCTCACATAAACAGAATTCTTTGCAGCAACGTATTTCAATAATTGTCATTCCTAATTATGACCCAGAGACTCTATAGAAATATGAAGTGCTTTTTAAATCCCAAAGAAAATGACATTTGTCCACTAGAGATTAAGTGTGGAATACATTTCAGTGCATTCGGGAACCATAAAAATTCTTAATCAATGCATGATATCTAAGGTAACTTTCAAATAACCTGTATATAAAATTAACAGAATCCTGTAGCTTTCCAAATGTTTTGGATGGAGCATTTTCTGTATAATGAATCCTGGCCCTTTAGAAACTTTTACTCAAGAAAAGGGCATCTAAGAATATTTGCAAATCGAGAAGCTACCCACATTAGAGACTAATTTGGCATTATTCACAGAACAATCTCTGAAGAATGACCACGTTTTAGGGTTTGATGATCATTTTCTGCTCCCACTGATAAGGCTTTATGAAAATATCCATTATAGGATTCCTGAAAGACAGAGGAAGACAAGTGTGCTGCCTTCGTGGAACACCTTGTGTCCTTGGCTGAGGGTCGAACACTGGAGGTCCTTTAATAAATGCTCCTGAGAAAAGGCAATGGTGAAAGTTGGGATGTGACGAGAAGTATTTCTGACAGGAACTCTCTGAGAGCTTCCCAGAAAGGAGAGGTGTGGCATCCCGTCATCTGACCTGAGTGATGCATCTGTAAGAACAGCTGAGAGGTGGCCACAATCTACTGATCCACTAAGGAAGGCAGAGGCTCAATATCTCAATAGATAGGCCTCTGGATGGAACTAAGAACTTTCTGGAATGTTCTAGAATGTTTTGTTTCTGAGAACTTTCAGTTCTAACTTGAATATGCTAGCTGGATTACGGCCGTCAGGATGACCTTAGGTTAGAGTTTTTCATAGGATTATCCCTGGATTACTTGGGAGGCTCATTGATGGAAACCCCTGGGCCCCATTTTAGACATACGGAAAAAGATATGAAATTCTGAGACCTATTGTCCCAACAGTTTCTGAAACTTCACACTGACACCTTGCTGTCTTATGTTTACTACATCTTGTCTTATAGGAATTTCTATAGTGATATAAAAATAAGTGTTACCCCAGACATTTCAGAGTATGTGTTTTATGAATGTGGAAAATGACTTTAATCTGACCAACTAAAATTCCACTGCTTCCTAAAAAAGAAAATACCCAATTCCTGAGGACATGGGAATTAATGTCCACTTTCGAGACTTGGATCCTAAGAGAATATAGAGCAAACTAGTTGAAAATAAAGCTTCAGGGTTATCTGGACATAATTAATGTTCTCTTTCTAGTCCTTCACAGAAATCTAGAGTTGTGAAAGAAATCTATAAGGACTCATATTAAATTAATAATTAAGTTATTAATTTATTACTCTTCTTCTCTCTGTTCTCCACCTTACACCCTGCTTATGTCCTTACATTTTCCTGGTAGTGGAGACAGGTCGTTTTGATACTACTCAAGTACGGTTTTGTTTCTTGTATATATCTTTATTCACACCCTTAAATACTTCCTTTTGCACACAAGACTGAGACACACCGTTCACTGAATGTGGACCCATAGATTAATTTTGACGTAACTCTCAAAGACTGCAAGTTATGCCAATGATCTCTCATTTTCTCAAAGAAACAGATTTCTCAGAAGTGTCTAAGACTGCCTAAATCATGCTTCTCTCATCTACCTTTATCTTCTTCATTTCCTTGGGCCAAGAAACCTATCTATCTATCTATCTATCTATCATCTATCTATCTATCTATCATCTATCTCTATCATCTAGCTAGCTAGCTAGCTAGCTATCATCTCTCTTCCTCCCCCTATCATCTATCATCTATTTATCTGTCAATTGATTGATCAGCTCTTGACAAAATAGACCTGATGTTATTTAGATCTCCAATGTCTTTCCAAGACAGGCTACTTAATGCCACTATCTATCATCTATCTATCTCTATCATCTATCTATCTATCATCTCTCTCTCTTTCCCTCTATTATCTATCTATCAACTGATTGATTGAATCAGTTCTTGACAAAGTTGACCTGATATTATATTGGTCTCCAATGTCTTCCCAGGGCGGGCTACTTAACGCCACTATCTATCTACCAATTATCTACCAGTTTACCAAGTCTACTCATGGAAAACTTTCATTCAACATAAAAATAATAGAAATTAAGCAATACTCCCCTTCATTGGGAGATTTGAGTCATCTTATGTCTGCAAGTATTAATTGAGAGAGGTAATTGATAAAGTCTCTGCAAGAAACCAGCTAGGAATCTGTGAGCAGCAAAATGAAATGAAATTGCTCTGGTCATCCTGGGAACATCAGGGAAAGTTTTTCCCTTCTCATCATTGGTCCTTTCTTCTAAACAAGGCTACTCTGCTCTCACTGTAGGGAAATCAAAGGCCTTTTTGAACCACTCCAAGGCATGAAAACCCAAATTCTCATCTCCTTCCTCCCCTGAAGCCTGTTCCTCACTGAGTCTTCCTCTTCAGCAAATGCATCTCCATCCACTTGATTCCTCAAAACAGAATTCTTGATCAATAATTCCTTGACTCTTCCCTTACCCTCATAACCCATGTACAATCCATTAGAAAGTCCTATTGTTTAGACTTTGAAAGGATGTTTCCACTCTCTCTACTTCTCTCTCTCTCCATTGCCACCATCCCAGGCCAAGATACTTCTGTTTCTTACTGACAAGTACATGGCAACAATGTCCTAAATTTCACCATCTCCTCTTACTCCTTCTCTCTTCCTTCTACCCTTGCCTCATCCATTCTATTCATAGTGGCCAAATCAATTTTTTAAAAGTAAGTCAGATATGTCATTCTGCTACTCAGAATTGTGGGGGATCAGAATTGGCCACCCCAAAATGTGCCTCTTTGGCATAAGAATTATTTTGGGCTGGGTACTTTTAAAACCTGCAGACATGGGAAAAGTTCTGAAAACCAAATAGAAGTAGAAGTTACCCTTTGTAAAAGAAATTTACATTTGTAAGGGAACTCTCCATTTGTAAAGATGTCTCTCTCTCTGTACTAGGAAGAGAGGGGGATGACCTGATCTCTAGAAACTCTTATCAATGCAGAAGGTAAGAACTTAAATCTGCATAATAACCTTACTCTTTTTTACTGTCCTTTTCTGGTGATCTCCCATAACTGACTCCTCCCACTCCCAACATCCTCCTTTGTCTTCAGCTGAAGATGATATTTAAGCTGGCAACTTCAGCCATTCTGGCAAATTACTCCACTTTCCTGGGTTTCTCCCATGTATACATGTTATAAAGATTTGTTTGATTTTTCTCTTGTTATTCTGTCTCATGTGAATTTAATTCATAGCCCAGCCAGAAGGACCTAGAGAGGGTAGAGGATTTATCTTCCTCCCCTACAGAATTCAACAGCTTCCTTCTTAACTTAGAAGAACACAAATTTTTTACCCTGACTACAAGCCCACACAATCTAACCTCTGTCCATTTATTTTGAACCACTGTTCCCTTCTCTTCAAACCACAGTAACATTGGACTTTTTAATCTTTATGAAACGACCCGTGATCACCCTAGATCATTCCAGATTGTACTCACTGCTGCTCCCTCTGCTTGGAGAACTCTCCCCACTCTTGACAAAGTTGACTTAATGTTATTTAGGTCTCCAACGTCTTACCAGGACAAGTTACTTAATGTCACTCCCCTCACTCCTTAGAGCTACTTCCTGATTCAATTCCCAGTTTTGTTTTCTGCATAGATGTTAACACTACCTGGGTTTATCTTTTTTCCTTTCTTTGCTTGTTCCTAATTGTTCTTATAACCATTCTTCTTCATTAAAATTAATGGTAAAGTGAGCGGGACTGCTGTCTGACGTGAATTCCCAGCATCTAAAACTGCATTTGGCAGATAGTTGGTGCTCCATAAATATTTGCTTAGTTTTGTTCGAAAGGAACTGAAGGAATAGAGAGCTTTTTCTGATGGACTCGTTCCCTTTTGGCTAGTATTCTATCTCTTTCCACCCTCCAATGACCTGCTTCCTGATATACATCTAATAAAGAAGGACCCTGTTAGGGATGACTGTCTTCAAGGGGAAGACAATAAGAATCTAGCCCTTGAAAATCACCCCGGCTCAGACTTACAGAACTCATGCAGGCTTATGTAAATGTATGCAAATCACATGCAAATTGCCTCCTAGTCCCTGTGACTCCTTCTAGTACCTGGAAGAGACCTTTGGGATAAATAACTGCTGGAGACATGAGCCTGCACTGTCAGGAAGATGGACAAAATGATCCCAGTTTTAATTTTTCAGGCAGTCTGTGTATGTCCCCAGGCCTTGCAAATTCAGAGATTTTGATCAAGGACATTAAACAGAACAATGAGGCTTACAACAAAAGGAGAACAGCTGATAAAGCCCAGTGCTCCCAGCCTCCCAGGGCCCCCCATGCAACAAGGCAATGGAGCAGAGACCAGACACATGGGGGTCTTGCTCCATATCAGACATATAAGTAGTTTAGACAAACCCCTCTGTGGCTGGGCCTCGTGGGGCTGCATGCAAATCAGAGTTCTTCTCCTCAAATTTTGCTTCTCAAAGGTCATCTCACAGCTTTCTTTAGAAAAACGATAGCCAAGATCCCCAGTGTGAACTATGGCTGTATAGGGTGTTAAAAGGCAAGTTTAAATGTGCACACAAAAAAATCTGCACATGCACTCTCTAGGGCTTTGCTGGGTTGGATAGCAAAGAAACAAATTCAAGAAAGTACCCTTAAAGACACCACTGGGGTTTCTAAAACTGCATACCAATGCTTTCTAGAGGCATGTACTAAAGATGCCAGAGACCTCTAGCTGAAATGGTGCAGGAGGCAATGCCCAAACTGAAAAGTGCATATTGTGCATAGATGTGTTTGGTTTGGTTCACTCAGTACTTTTTTTTTCCAACACCTATTCATTGCCAACATTCAAATATCATCTAAAATACAGGAATCCTGGTTCTTTAGAAACAAAGTTGCCATTAGCAGAAATGGCAACTTTAGGTTAAGACTCCCCCATGGACCAATTTGCTGGAGGTGACCAGGGATCACCCCATTTACCTGCCCAGTTAGTCACAGTCACCACTGCTCCCTATCATGTACCTGGCTTGGAGTCCAAATGTCAGCAATCTTTTATTGTTGCCCTGTGCTGTTTTTTCTTCTAATAGAGTTTTTTTTTCTCAGTATGAAAATGAAAGATAGTCCAAAAAGACTGTGAGTTTCTCAGACCCTCTCTGTTTGCTCATTTATTTCACCTGCCCAGCCTCTGTTGGCATCTGAATATTTGATCCTTAAACTAGTATGTCAATCAGGAAATTCAACTTACTATCTATAGCAAAAAAGGAACACAATGACTACTTATTATTGAGATTAGTATGTAACTAAATTTTTAGGGCACTTTGTACTAAAGTGTTGAGTTCTTTATCTCCCACAATGATTGCAAATACCCTATGTAATAGGTCCCATTATGTCTACAGTTCCTACTTGAGAAAACTGATGTGTGGAGAGTTTAAACAACTTGCCTGCAGTTCAACAGCCAGTGAAGGCAGAGCTGATACAAAGTCTATCTCTCTGTATAGTCTTGGATCTTTTTGCCCAACTTTCATCCTTCCTAAGATCTCTAAGAGCATAAAAGATCTACATCCAACATCCATGCTTCTCCAACATCCAGGAAATCCCTGAGAATCTGGTTCTCAATTTGTTTTGCAGAGCAGACGTTTGATCGCCAAGGAGCACAGTAAACCCCAACTCCTCTCTGAGGATTGGTGTCCTCAGGGAAAATCAGCAGTACTGAGGTAGCCCAATTCCCTCTTCACAGAGCCTTCTGATGAGCAGAGTTTCCAGACCTCTATGTGTCATTCTACCGTCTTCTCTTATAGCCAAGTTCAAATGTCCTGGGAAATAGAATCTGGGTCCTCCATGACATTGCTAACTGTGGTCCTCAATAGCAGAGCCTCCTAGACATGTGTCTCATTGCATTTAGGGTCCAGCCTTACTCATCATTGGAAACTTTGCAGTTGCTGCAGCTTTGGTTGGATACATGACTGAAGGAACGCACTGAATGTAATGCTGGCATTGATAGTTACATCTCACCATGATAAATAAAATGGCAAGCAATAGGATATATTGGAGTCTATGAGGCAGCCATTTGGTATAAAATTAATTCAGTCTGACCTTGTTTTTCCAAAAGGGCCTGACTGGCCTTTGAACATGCACTTTATATCTGCTTTGAGCATTTACCAAGTCCCAGAGACCAGAAAACATGCCCTTAAGATAAGGATGCAACTTCCCCCACATTGGCATTTCCTTAAGGATAAGCATTTCTCCCTAGGCGAGGATTTGACTGCTGTGCTCATCCTGTGACCACCCAGCTCGAGACAGCAGACTTGCTATCTGCAGTGTCCATCAAAGGCTGTGCCGACTGGGCGATCTTGTGACTATTGTAAAAAGGACATTGTATTCATAGGGATATACGCTCTTTGATGGTATATAACCACTCTGTACACCCCACTTCTTTGATGCCCTTCCTTCCTTGGGGAAGGAAGGCCCCAGGCTATATGTCCTCAAAATTTGGCTCATAATAAACTCACCCCAATTTTGATTTATAGATTGGCTATGGATTATTTGCATTGACAACCATTTGAGGATGACCTCAAAATCTGATGACTCTAGTAATGTATAATTTTGCTCAAGTGTAAGTTCGATGATTTGCGAGAACAATTTGTTAGCTACTGAATGAATCTCACTGATCACTTAATTTTCTCCTTTCAACCTGACTTCACTGATCCTGACTTATCTTTTCTTTTTGTTTTTCCAGCTTTATTGAGGTATAATAGACAACTAAAATTTGTACATATTTAAGGGTACAACTTGTTGATTTGATATACATACACACTGTAAAATATTTGCCAGAATCAAGCTAATTAACATATCTATCATCTCATATAGTTACCACTTTCTTTTTTCTTTCTTTCTTTTTTTTGTAGTGATAATATTCTCTCTTGATAGAGTCACTCTTGTTAAGGCTTTGGGAGAGCCCCATATATTTTCAGTTATGTTATATTGCAACTTATGGGAAAATTTATTTGTAATGATGATGCTCATGAATTAAAGATTGGAAAAGCTTTGAGAACTGCTTTTCTCTGAATACCAAAAGTCTCTACAATCTCCACTATAGAAGCCAACTGTCTCTATGTAATTAGGATTTGCATTTGTTTTTTAAGTCAGTTCTATGGTGGCTGTCCATCTACCACTTCGGTATCATCCTCAGTCTATGTCACAGGATAAGCTTCTCAGTGCCCCCTTTCAGGTACATGGATGAGAGACCTACACGACTTATTCCCAGAAATGAATAATACATGGCTACCTGGAATGGAATGTGGGCTGTTTATGCCAACATCTGGCAGGAATTTGGGGCTGCTCATTTAACAATCCTTTTGTTATTGTAGCTGGTTACAGTTGAGTGTAGTTCTGGAAGATGACAGGGGGAAAGCAACGTGCTCATACACACAACAGGTATGGCCACAAGATTTTGTTACTTCATAATAAAAGGAAAAGACTTCACTAATTACTTCACGTCATCTAGCCTCAATTTTGCATCTTTAAAATGAGGATAACTATGTTCTCTTTATAGGACTTCATGTGAGCCCAGTGCATTTAAAATGCTTAACCTAATGCCATACAGTCAGTGCTCCAGGAATGCTGGCTGTTAATGAATGGCTTAGAATTGTGCCCCCAAATCCCACAGGTCCAATTTTCAGCCCTTGGGTATGACAATGATAAACAACTCTTTCTTTAAAATAAATATGCATACAATTGGCTGAAGGAATAGTATTTGGCTTCCCTTGCTTCATTCTTCTCACATAAACAGCACACACGAGCACCTATGTATATGCATGAAAACACACATGCATGCACACACACAATTGCTACTTTATAATTAAAGAAAATGCCCAACAGTCAGATTGATGTCATCATGTATTAACTCTGGCAGGCTGCAGAGCTAACATTTTTACCCGGGTGGAAAGACTTTGTGACATAAATCAGAGGTTTGCTTCATTTCAGCACTGGGCATTCAAAGTCTGTTGTGGAAATTTTCTATACCATTTAAGGAGATGTCTTGGGTTGTTGGAGCTGGGAAAATGGGTCAGCAGAATAAATAATTCTTCTGGCCTTTCAACTTAGAGCCCTGTTATATTGAGGGTGTATCTCTGTTTAATGGTGCCCCTTTTAAAAATAAGAACAAACTGACTTAGCCAAATTGATAGCCATTGGTGCAAGAAAGAAGAAAAACAAAAACAAAACTATCAAATGCTAATACTATCATTTATAACAGTAAAAAAAAAAAAACCCCTTAAATGTCAATCAATGTGGAAAGTTGTAATAAACCCATATATCCATTTAATGGAACATTATGCAACCACTAAAAAGAATGATTTGGTCTGTGTGTATTAACAATGAAAGAACTCCATATTGATTTATAAAAGCCAATTAAAATGATATGTACACCATGATATCATTTATATAAAAAGCATGTACACAATACTGTGAATACTATAAATATATACTTACTTAATACATATATGCCTGAAAGTGCAAAATAAAAGTACAGATGATAATCTTGTAATAGTCTTGTCCCCTGAGGGGGGAGGTAGGAAACCAAGTGGGCAGTGGTGTTATCCAAAATATATTTTAGCCTTTTCTTTAGTGTTTCTTTCTTTCTTTTTTTAAATGAGTTTGTATTTCCATGTTTCATGTGTAATTAAAATGTTAAAAGTGGAAAATTCCATATGTTTCCCCTTATGATAGTAATAAAATTTTATTATTTCTTAAAACATATAAAACAAAGAAAAAGTATCTTCAGTCTCAGAATTCAACTCAACTGTTAGCATTTCGGTATAGTGCCTACCATAATTTAGTTGAAATCATATTGTACATGTAATTTTTTATTTTAGAATTTTTCATTCATTACGGGCTTAATAGTCTTCATCCTGCTTATTGTAATGTAAGAAAATGAAATAACGAGAAACTTACTGCATTACTTTCTAATTTTTGGTATAATGAGGTATGCAATTAGCATATCAACAGCTTTTCCCCCATATATCTTAAGAGAGATTTATTCTGAGAATGAATAAAGAATCAAAATGTTTGACCATTTTCAACGACTCATCACATATATGTGAATTCTTATTGTGAGGAGTTTGGAGACGTCTTCTTGGTTAGTAAGAAGAAATGCACTGTCTTGAAGGAGTCTGCAATACACAGCAACATCCTCACGGGGCCCCAAAGGACACTGGGCAGCCCAGACAGGAGCAATTCATGCAGGCATACATTCTGCTCTTACTGTGGAACTCATCATGAGGCAGCCCCCAAGCCACTTCAAAAGCCTAAAAACTCCAGAGGATACTCAAAGCCAGAACTAATTCTGCAGTCACACGTCCAGGAATGATTAGCCATCAACAAGGAGGTGGTGATAAAAAAATAAAAATATCCTTCCTTAACTTACTATAATAACAACACAATAAATTACCCAACTAACCCCCAAATAATGACTGTATCTCACCCCACATGGGAGTTATTCTCAAGAGACTGGAAGAAGGGCATGCACACTTAACCTGAAACCTAAATTTGCCTTTGTTGTGAAAATTGTCGTATTGATTCAGGTGGTTCACTGTAGCAGGTCAGCAGCAAGGACACAGTAGCCATGCAGATGCAAACATGGCTTGTTGAAACAGATTCCCTGGGTAAATCACTTAAGAGGTTCAGAGGTATCAGAGGTAGAGCTGATTTCTCATAAAAAGCCAGTCTCTACTTACCGTTTGTATAAGGGTTGACAGTCTTTTTATTTGTCATTACACGTGCTGTGGCATTATTTACCTATGTACATAGAAAACGCAAATGAGCACATGTTCCAGGGCCAGCCCATAGTTCCATTAGTAGCATGCATTATGACTGTGATTACTTATTAAAAAAAAAAACTAAAATGCATTTTAATTTATAAAAGGCAATAGGTGCATAACAAAATCATACCTTTTTATAATTAAATTTACTTCATAACCATTTTAACTTACAAATCATTTCAATAAAGCAATGTCATATCATTTAAAAGTTTAATAAGGAGACAGTAAAAGCAAATTAAAAGGAACTGCATAATTGAAGATTTAAATGCATGCGTGTACTCCATGGTAACACAGAAACAATAAATACTTTTAAAACACAAAATAAAGTTCATATGAAGGAACATGCAGTGGAGAGAAGAGGGAGGAGACAAGGTACAAGGGCACATAAATGTCAAAAAAAGGGACAAACAAGTTTTAGCCGTGTGCAACACTGTAGGAGGGAAGAACCATTGGGGAAGCAACATCTAGCATTCAACACTTGGAACAAGAGCCTTTTACATCGCAAGAATTAACGAAATCATTCAAGCTTTAAAGTCACAGCTAACAAAAGGATAAAAGAGAGGGTGCATTGTTTAACACAATATGGAGTTAACGATCTGAGTAAGATGTGCACCGGTCATGTCTCAATCCAGTCAGAGCCTCCCAGGCTAGCTGAGAACGTACACTCAATTACAGGCGTACCAATATCCAAAAAAATAGAGCATCAAGAAAACTTAATACAACAAGTCAAAAAAATTCACGTGGTATATATATATGTATATAGATATATCAGCACTAAATACGTGAAACGGCAGATGGACTTCACCACTTACCATTCACCACCATCGCCAGCATGGGTTTGTGTACAGTTACCATGGTTACTGAGAGTTTGGTGAGGGGCCTAAGCGTTATCGTCGAGGGGGGAAAATGAAAGGCAAAATATGCAACATCTTACTCCAAAGACTAAAGCATTTTTAACTGGTATTTTTTTTTTTTTTTAAGTTTTAACAAATATGACCCTGTGGCCACGTTGAGGGAGATCCAGTGGTAGAAAGAGTCGATTTTGAGTCTCGGAATTTTAGCATTTATTTTTTCGGTGAAGGGGGGCCAATAGTGAACAGGAAATCCTGTTTGGTCATTCACTGTATTATCAAAAGAATACAAAGATTCAAACTGGCTTCTTAAAAAAAAAAAAAATGAAAGGTTTAATGACAACGACCTCTCATTTTTTTTTTAAGATTGTTCTTTCGAATACTATTTCTTTCACAATTTAGCTTAATTTGCACACCACTGTGGATCCCTCGTCAACCCTGCAGTGGAAAGAAAAAGAAAAGAAAAGAAGAAACTGCTCTGTACTTTGTATTGTTTTGCAACACTCTCTCCGCTGTTTGGAACCTATTGCACCCATTGACTATAAAACACAGAAAATAAAAAAAAAAAAATTCAGATTAACCTTTCTTTTGTCTTGCTTTTGCCATCCACCTTTCAGCAGTCATAAGAATAACATAATAAAGTAAAATAAAAAAAAAGTAAGGCCAGTTTTCCTTTTTATATATAAATATATATATATAAACAATGAGAAGGGAGAGGGTCACATACAAGACACAATGATGCATCTGAAAACGACGAATGAGCGTGAAGCAGACATTTATAAAAAAGATGTAAAGGAAAATATTTTGGACATGCACCTCGATTTTACGGCCCTCTACCACGGTGCCGTGTAATTTCTCCCTCGCCCTGTCCGCATCGGCACTATTTTCGAAAGTTACGAAACCAAATCCCTGCATGCAGGAGGGAGAAGGGAAAACAACATGCAGATTATTATTTCAGTCAACGACCACTGTGTAACGTTCTCTTGCTTTAATTTCTATGTCTTGTCCTGGCTTCAGTTCTGTAACATGCAAATTAGAGAAATTATAAGAGTACTAAGATGTGCAATAAGTAAGCGACAAATGTGAACAAGATTTTTTTTCTGTCACCCGTTAGCTGTAACCCCTGAAGAATTCAAAGAATGATACCAAAAATACCTTTCTAAATGTCACTACAGAAGAAAATAAATCTAACGGAAAGAAAATGAGATCAAAATAAATTTACAGTGTCTTCACAGAGAAGAAAATGAAATAACGAGAAAAAAATAAGGGAACCACTTTCTTGACATGCAAATTAAGAATAAAATAAAATAAAATGTGTGCACGAAATTCAACAATGAATGCCAAAATCTTCTAACATCGCCTAAAGAGTCATGCCATGTGGTTTTAAGAACATCTCTTCTTCATGCAATTTTAGGGTTATTTGAATTTGTCAATTCTACAGCCTTTACTTCTCAAAAATAAAAATTAGAAGCCTAAAAAAAGGAAAGACCTTTTTTTATAATAAATCTTAAACTCTTTGATCTAATAAACAAAATAATTACATGAAATGAATAGAAATAAACATCAATTGATTAATAATGCAAACAGTTCAAGTAACGTTTTTTAATATTAATAACCTCCCCCTCCCTTCAAATAACATACATGCTTCTGAATCTGTCAACTTTCCAGACTGCTTTATTAACTGAAAAGGGAAATGTGTATTGTAAAGTTCTAAGACATTATGTTGGTATTCATCTGTCATATCAACAGGTAGAAAATAAAGATGCTTCATTAACAGAGTGTTATTTATAATAACACTCTGAGCAATTTATCTTTTACTGATAGATAACAAATAGACCCTTGACTTCACCACTGGCATATTTTAATATTTCAGCCTCAAAAAACAACCCCACTGAACATCACATTTTCAAAATCCATCTTTTTTCTTCACTGACACTGTTCCTAAGAAGAGTACAGAAAATATGACACATTATTTTTAAAACCCCTAAAAATATTTGTACATCTTGTTCAGAAATATACACCAACCTTTTGAAACAATTCCAGTGTAAATTTGGCCAGTTCATTCTCTTTTTCACAGTGTAAACTGAGTGAAATAATGCAATGTGTTGGGACTCCTATTTGCACTGGGTAAATGTTACATAATGGTAAATGTTGTCTTTAAGCTTACTTGGGGCAGTATGATATTCCACTTTACTGCTAACATAGACAGTAATTACAAATAACAGGTAGTCATAACCAACTAGTGTTAACCCCCAATCCCTCACTAGGGCACTAAAATGATTTCGGAATCTCAGGGTATTTGAGAGGTGTGCCCGAAGATCTGCTTCAGAGAGACCCTTTCTATATTGACATGGGCTCATCCACAGAGGACACCAGCTACAAATGTATTCAAGCTACAGCAGATGATTATTTGACAAGATTCTACAGAGGAAAAAAAATAAATTTCTTTACTTTGGAGAATTGGACTAATTACCTTTCATAATATTTCCCAGAGGGAGGATCTGCGATTAGGTGAGGTCCGAATTATTTGATTAATATAAGATTATATACTCCACCCAAAGGGCCCTATTTAAGTGGTATGCCTATATTAGGTACTCAAATATACTTCCTAACTGAATAGTTTTGAAGTAACATCTCTTCAATGGGCAAAAGACAGAATTTGGGGAGTTTGCTCTATTTGACGGTTCTGACTCTTGGCTGACGGGTCCCAAGCTTAGTTGCACATTGGAAGGAACTGGGGAGCATATTAAACTTTTAGATTCCTGAGCCCTGCCACATATCTACCAGATCAGAATCCCTGAGTGGAGCCCAGAAATCTGTCTGCCAAAAAAAGTTGCCTGCGTGGCCCAGCAACTGGCTTTCCATAGCCTCTCATGTCACTAAGCACCATCAAAAAAAGGTTTCGGTTCACTGTGTGAAGTAGAATATTATATTGCCGGTTTCTACAGGGCAACCTATGGAGTGGAGTGAGTTTTTGAGGTGAATATCTATCTGTCTCGGTTATTTGGATCTTAGGGTAGGGGTACAGCCAAAATCCCATAGCAATGTTCTCTTTCTCTCCTCTAAGCCTAACTCTCTATCATCCATAGCCGTGTGATACATTTAATAAATAATAAGGGAAACTAGGACTCTAGCTGTATCAGGGGCAGGTAATTCTCTCACTAGGCAAGGAAACAAAGTCCACAGTCTGAGTCCTATCAATGGAGGGCTTGGTGGCATCATTGCCATCTATGGACACTAACAGTCATTACTACCACAGCCCTGGGAAGAACGTAGCCAGGTGAAACTAAACATTCAACCCACCTGTCTAATATTATCTCAAAGAATCGAGTCATCGTGAGTCTTGTCTGAACCCAAGGCAAACCACACTGGCCTAAAATCTGCATTACGTATGTCAGGGAGAGATGAAGCTGGAGATAGAGAAATATATTTTGAATCCCAAGGATAAAGTTCACAAACTGCAAAGGAAGTACTCTACTCTATTCTCAAGTTCTCACTTTGTTTTGAAGTAAAGATAATATATTGATTTTTTCATTATTATTCTTACTCTCATTATTTTCTGCTAAACTTCTCTCTTTTCTTGACCCACTTAATACTTCTCCTTTCAAGCTGCTGAGATGACTAGTTAAGATGTGACAAGTTGGGTTCATCAAGAGCTTGCTCCAGAAACAGTCTCCCAAATACCAAAGAGACGTTCCAACCTGTTCCATTGGATGATCATACCTCCACCCAGACAAGAAGTGATGGCCTCCCCGGGTCAGAAGATTGCCAGAATTCTCACTGGGGAGCTGCACCATAAACAGAGAGACTATCACCTAACTATTTTCAGGTACCCTCTCTATTAAGCACAGGTGCTAGGCAACTTTGAAAGAAGGTGTTGATGCTGTTTCTTTTGACCTCCCTCATGGTCAGAATTCTATCTTAAGGAAACTGCAACTTGCAGTTCTGAAAACTATTCTGAATATTTTTATCTCAGCCTTAAAAAGAGGACCAGAACACACACATTCCGGACTTGGCCTGGAGAGCATAGGAACTGAATGCAATGCTGATGTGTAACCTCTTAAAGATCAAGAGAGCATGAGGGGCTACATGGAGGGGAATCAGATGCTTTCTGACCATTGGATGAGAACACTGCTTCCCAGGGTTTTTGGCAACAGAGGGGTAGAGCTGAGAAAAGGCACAGGGTTGCTGGAGAAGGGAATCTGACGGTATGCTGCCCTACGATGAGAAGGCACGATCACGAGGCCAGATAGTAGCAACCCCAAGATGGACCGTCAAACCAGCATGACTTGCTTATTTTAAAATCTTTTCATGAATCATAAGTCTGACCTTCTTGTATCCCAGTTATTTTTCTTTTTTGGCCTTATGGCATATTTGAAGGTGATAGCTTCCTTTTTTGTATTAATGCAGATACATTTTATGTCTTAAATAAAGGCTCTGACGCACTCAGGATGGAGGAGTGCACTGATTTTTCATCTTCTATGAAAATCCAGTTCCTTTGGTTTCTGGTGCAGAGAACTCCTATCTGTTTAGAAGAGGAGGGCTGTTGATAAGAGTCTGGAGGCTCATTTTCCCATGGGACTAAGAGCTTCACATCTCACATCCTCCCAATGACTTCTGCACATTCAGCTCCTTCATGCTGGAAGAACTTTTTCCCTCCTTCCCTTCCCTGGGAAATTCTGACTCGCCTTTCACTCTCAGCTTACATGCCCCTTCTTCCTAGAAGCCTTCCCACCTTCTGGCAGTATTGGTCTTCCTGCCTGGAATGTCAGCAGCCTCTCATTTGCCATAGAACACAGCACACTTTATTGCCGTTGTTTCTCTTACTGGTCTGTCTCTCTTGCTACTCTGGAAAATCTACAAGGGCAGGAAGCACTTCTGTCTCACTCATGAATGGTTCACCAGTCTTGTATCTGGAACATACCCAAAACTTATAGATACCTACTGAGTCAAAGATCACACTGTATATTTCCTAGGTATATTAAAAAGTAGCTATATCTGGCTGTATCCCCCAAATAAAATGTTACAGAGGTAAACAAAACGCTTTTAAATCTCCTAAAAGGAAAAATGGATTCTAGGATCTCTCACTCCAAAACACTATCTAATTCCCACTTTCAAAGTCTGGCATATCTTTTATTGTTTTTTTTTTTTTTTGCAGGGGAAGAGTTGCCCTAAGTTAACATCTGTTGCCAATCTTCCTCCTTTTTTCTTCTTTTTTCCCCTCCAAAGCACCAGTACATAGTTGTGTATAGTTGCAAGTTCTTCTGGTTCTTCTGTGTGAGCTGCTGCCACAGCACAGCTACTGACAGACGAGTGGTGTGGTTCCAGGCCCGCGAATCGAACCCAGGCCGCCGAAGCGGAGCACACAGAACTTTAACCGCGAGGCCATCAGGGTTGTCTCCTGGCATATCTTTTTAAAATGTGGCTTCCCTGTATACTTGCTATCCATATATACATAAACTATTTGTTATACATTCCCAGGATAATATAGACACAGCCTGTGTATATATAGGTATACATGCACACACATGCATACACACACCAAACACCCACAGAACACACAGCCATCCTCACAAAGCATTGAGTCATCTGTCCTGGGGATTGTCCCCAAAGAGAATGACCAGAAGGTGAGCTTCTAGCTCGTAAGGGTCCACCCATTTCCTGGCTGCTTCTCCAACACCAAATGATGAAAATGAGGTCAGAACAACGGTTCAGGATTCTCAACTATTAAAATGGAAATGTTCCTTTAAATAAAACCCTTTCCCGTAAAGGATAAGGTCAAGTATGAAAAATATCCCCGTGTGAGCCACTGCCCCCATTTAGCTGTTCCCAGCTGGACTGTCTCCATGATTCTCCAGTCGTACCTAAACCAGGAGCCCTAACACCTGCAAGGCTAGTTCTTTCACAGGGAGCATACCCACCAAGAGAGGCTACTTTTGATGTTTCCTAATTGAAAAAAAAAAAAAAGCATCTTTACAAAGTCAGTCTCTGGATGCAGCAAACTTAATGGTCTTATTCCTGAAGCTTCAGAGACAGGCTAATCATGGAAATGACGGAAGAAATCTTAAAAATAGTGCTGCTATTGTGCTTTCAAACTAGCAAATGATATTCTTCTAATGTCCCAAAACAGCTCTCGAAAGGAATTAAATAGCTTTCTCCAACTGGCAAAAGTTACAAAACAAAATATAAATTAAATAAAAATTTAAAAGAAAAAAAACCTTTAAAAGCAGTAGTGCTACAGACTCAGGATGAGAAGAAAGTTGGCCAACATTCCAGGTCATCGTCTATAATTTTGCCAAGAATACATCAGGCCTGAGGGAAAAGGATCAGACTGGGTACATCTTTCTCTTAATGCACTTTGCTTTGCAGGCAGAGAAATGGTCCCTGTAACGATTTTCATACAAGAAGCAGAAAGAGAGTTAACTTATTTTCCCTCAGCCTACAGGTCAAACTGCTGACATATTACAAGAATGACTGTAAAACATCTGAATTTATAAGAGAATGACAAGGTCCCTGAACTAGCAGAACCAGAGAGTATAATGGATAGATTTTTTTACTCATCTGGCATATCACAACATCATTTTGGCTGTGGAGAAGAGAATACTGGAATTTTCTTCCCTCAAGTCAACCAGCATCATTCTCTTCAGTTAATACTAGATTCACTTACGAGGGAAAGGGTGCAGACTGCCCAAGGAAAAATAAATTCAAATATTTGCTTCGTGGGAAGGAGGTGGTTGCTATACTCAAGAGAGCTGGCACTTGCCACTTTAGATAAAACTGCTTCTTTTTAGTAACTCTCCTGGATACTGACTCATCCCAAATTGCCCGGAGTAAGGAAAGTTGTGGGGCTAAAACCAGTATCTCTCTGTATCTGGTAAGCAATCTCTCTCTATCTCCACTTTCACAGTCTGGGGATGCAAGGAGAGGGAGCTGAAACACCTGACAACCTGGGGCGCGGTGCTCTGGGAACAAGGCAGAGTTATCAAAAGTGTTCACTTTCTGGTTGCAGAGGTCAGCGTCTGCATCACTGCAGCATCATTCTTTGTTATCACTCAGTATTGCTGACATGCCTAGTGCACCGTTTTCCTCAAGGGAGGTTCTGATGGGGATCTTGAGTTTTCTGTAGGTGCAGGTAGAGGAGGGCATTTTAGTAACCACCAAACACCAGCGGGCAAAGCGGTATTTTGTATTCAGATGGAGCACTGACATTTGTCTAAAACAGGAAGACACAGTGTTCATAGCTTTCACAATAGGCCTGGAAGGATTGTGAAAAGACAGATTGCTGGGCTGCAGTTTCAGAGTATCTGATTCAACAGGTCTGGGTTGGACCCTGAAAGTCTGCATTTCTAATGAGCTCCCAGGTGATGCTGAAGATGCTTGTCTGGGG
This sequence comes from Tapirus indicus, assembly GCA_031878705.1. Lineage (NCBI taxonomy): Eukaryota > Metazoa > Chordata > Mammalia > Perissodactyla > Tapiridae > Tapirus > Tapirus indicus. The sequence goes on along the minus strand of CM062922.1, from coordinate 104,049,653 downwards.
ACCGCTCTTGGATGCCTATTGATACAGGTGATGTTTTGGAAGAGTTTGGCTGTTTTTTATGCCTAACATATTTCCATTTTGAAGGTGCTGGAGCCTCTCCACACAACCCTCGATTTTTGCTAACACTGTTAGCTCTAGGAAAGTCTACTTAAAAATTGATTTCCTACAAAAAAAACCAATTCAATGCAATGGCAAATTGCAAAATGTGGATCAGTAAACATCTTAATCAATAAAATTATATTCAAAAGGTTGGTGTATATGAAATTTTCTTCCCTACAACCCAGGAAAATAACTGCACTTCATTAATACAGAATAATCACATATTTACCTGCTCATGAGACTATCAACTCACTTTTTAATATAAAGAACATAATTATCACTGAAAAACAAAAATGTAGCAACAACATTATTTTTTTAAGCATGGGTAATTTTCCTCTGGAAACTTGATACATATATATAGATAGATATAAAACAGCAATTTTAAATTACCCCCTTATATATTTTAAACTGAACCCAGTGTGTTTCCCACCATTTTGGAAACTGGAGGTGGTCTCTCAAGGAATTCCCACTGGAGTGTATTTTCACAATGTGTTGATTAAAACAGTGCAGTTGTTTCCCCTTATCCATAACAAGCATTTTAAAACAAGCTAAACAATTCTAAAGTGAATTACACTGCTTACCTTTGAGCCTCGCTCATTAAAAATAATTTCAACATCTAAGATTTTACCAAATTGCTGCAAAGAAATAGAAATATTTTATAAGCAAGATGAGAAATGGAGTAAATCATATGATCCACATTGGTCATTGTTCCCCAAGTCAGGATTTTTTTTTCTTTTTTAACATCAAGGATATACATTTTATGTGGTTCTATCATTAAACATTGACCCATGAGAAAATACAACCACACATATTATTTCCATATTATGGCACACCCCATCCAGTGAGTTATCACAGTAGGGGCCTGATACAAAGTATGTCACCCAGAGGTTAATTCTATTTTCCTTTCTTTATGTGTGCATGATTGCTTTCCCAGGCACTGAGCAGCAAAATTAAAACTGGCTTGGGTATACTGACCCTCCTAGGCTATACTAGTAGCCGTCCCACTAGCCACCATGAGAAATACCCTTGATAAAGGGGGATTTTGATGGTAAAATGTCCAACTAGAATATGATTTTGAGGATTTTGGCCCTTAGCCTCCATAAAAAGTAGAAACAGCCAGGCCATATAAGACAACAAAGTATAACCAGATGAAAACAAGATCCACTCCATGGGCACCCGTCATAATCAAGATCCCAGCATAGTTGTGATGGGTCACCAGGCTGAAATGTGCTTCCCTCAAGATGATTCTCCATATTGTTAAACAATTAAATTTTAGACAATTTCATGAATAGGCTCTCTAAAAAGTGAAAGCAAGTCAATATATTTAAGTCTAGAAACAAAGTTTCAGATTACAAATAAATTGTGTGGCCCGATAAAACACTGAAGCCTAGTTAAATTTAAATTTCAGATTTCTCAGCTTAAGTATACCCCATGCAATATTTGGGACATACTGATACCTAAAATATTTATCTAGAATTCAAATTCAACTATTATTTCTTGTATTTTTTTATATGCTAAATCTGGAAGTCCTAGCGAGAAATGCATGTCAAGAAAGTGTTGATTCACACTTAAATAAAGGGAACATGGACTCCATAACCAGAAACATCTGATAATCCTAAATCCTTTTCCCTTTCCTTTCGGTTTCTTAGATCACGTGAAGTAGAGTGGGCATTTTTTGGTGTGTTCTGTTCTACATAAGTGCAGGTGGGAGAGGGTGGCATAAAAGTATGTGATACAGCCCAGGTGAAAATAAGATGGAAATTTTACCCTGATGCAGAATGAGAGCAAATGTCTATTTAACGATTAAAAAATATACAGAACAATATGAAGTAATATTTCCATCTTATTTTTCCTTTACTTTGAGCTTTCCTATCATTCCATTTGCATTTAAAGCCTGGGTTTTTATTGCATCCTTTATTACCCTAGGAGATTCTGTATTCCGTCTCTTTCCCCTGGGTGGAAAGCATTAAGCAGCCTCCGTGTAGCAGAGGACAGAGTGTTTGGGAGGAAGGAGTGTGACAGAAAAGGAAGAAACAATTAGAACACAGATAACTGGGGGCAGCTTGCCTGACCAGCATTGCTTCAGTCATAGAATACTGGGGGGCCCAGAGAGTAAGTGTCAAGAGAGTTCTCCGATGATTCAAGAAAACAGTTATTTGGAACATACAGAGGCTATCCTCTGGAACATTCAAGTAAATCTAATTTCCTTGGAAAGACAGAATATGCATACTCCAGTTGAATATAAATAGCTCAAAACCTTGAAATGAAAGTAGTTGTGACTATGAGAAAAAGAAACCCAAAGCTTATGTCATCCTGTGCCATGGAAATGTGCCCATCCCTCAGGATATGTACCTGGCCAGGGGATTACAAACTTGAATTTTTCTTGTTGAGCAGAAGTGCTTCTCTACCTCACAGAGAAGAAGAAGGATAGGAAGAAATTAAAGAGTGAAGCCTCAACTATGAAAGAAAATGCAAGGAGTACATTGCAGGCATGTACAATGGAAATACCAAGAAACGTGCAGCTAACTCATCCTGCAATTTGTGGACACTCAAATATTCTTTTGGTCAAGAGGATATTCTTCCATAGAGCATTTTCAGTGCCCAAGACGTGGGCAGAGAAAACCATTACAAATAGAAGAAGAAAACTTTCAGATTTGGGAAATGAAGGATTTGCCACTCAAAGGTGAACTGAATTTCATAGTAAAAAATCCTCCAGCTTTGTGAAGTCCTCAGAAGCAGTAATTTTGATAAAATCCCCCTAGAATATTCAGCCCACACAGATGCTGTCATATTTATTTCAGGCTTAAGAGCCTAGAAACACATATTCACGGATAGAGAAGCTTGAAAAGAATGTCTTCCAAAACCACGAAGCAAATGTCATCTATGGAACATTCTCTAAGCAGTCAACACAAAAACACGTCCTTTAAAATAAGATCTGGTTGAGACAGAACCAATCAAAGAGTAATCTTAGCACGTGTCATTCCCTAAATGAAACAATGATACCATATGCCCTGAAATGGACTCAGTGTTTCCCTTTTTGGCAGTCGCCATTGGGTTGATGGTTCTCAAAGTCAGTGAAACAAGCCATAAGAAGAATGCTGATGTAAGCCCCATTTCTAAGACAGTTATGTACTATATTTATAGTATCAACAGTTTAATTGGGAAGTTTGGTACTAATGATGTAAACACAGCTGGCACGTTTTCAATTTAAACAGACACGACTCATTCGAAGACACAAGTACCATTTGTTTGCTCAACACCAGTGTACTGCAGCGTTCAACAACGTCTCCAAATCCACGCGAGGTGTCTCAATAGCTGGATCAAGAACAAAATCTGGAAGCTTATTGGCATGCACCGGGGCAAATATGTACCAGGCGCTTTTAGACATTCTCAGATCAAATAATATTTCTCTGAAAAACTGTGAAAGATGTGCAATGGATACAGCATGAAACATGAAAGTAAAGGTTAGTTCAAAGAGTGTACATAGAGGCTAAGAAAAGGCATCGTCTCAGTTTTCTGAGGGTTGGCTTCAGGTGTAGAATGCAGAAATAGGAGGCACCATGCTGGAAAAGATGGCTTCATTACCCATAACATTGTGGTAGGTGGAACTTTGGTATTAACATCGAAGGTACAGGCACCTCTATTTTATTACTAAAAACGTGATCATTGAGGCTTCTTTTGCAAATTCTGAAAGTCATGTGATCTAGTGTTGGTGGCAATAAAGAGAGACATATATTCAGGACCAGAGGGTCTGTATTTTGATGACAAAAGCTGTGACATCAACAAGGGTATTGTGCAAATCTGAAACCTGTATTCACTAAGCGGCTATTTCTAAAAACTATTCTACGATGGAATGTGTTGTAACAACGGCCTGGATATATTATAACCACCTCTCTCACCCAAAGCCCTGGCATACTTAAATTTTAAATAGTAGATTAAATTAAGCATTTTATTCAGGAGCAAGCCTTTGTAACTAATTTGGTGGAAATCCATACATTCCTTTCATGGGATCCTCAAGAATTCAAGCAAGCAAGTGCACGCTCATGCAGGATCCCTGACATGATCAAGACTCAAGAAGAAAGTAGCCAGGGCCAGGACCAACATTCCTTCCAGAGAAATATCCAGAACCAAACCCCCAATAATATAATAGATCCACTCAGTCACACCCCAACTGGTGTTTTAAAAAGACTCTGGCTTCTGCTTTGGATTTTGTGGCCACATAACTTCTTGACCAAGGAATGTTCCATCTTAAAAGAAAAAAAAAAATCTGTGAAGAGTTGGAAGATTTAACATCAAACACTGGAACAAATGCTTCCAAAAGAGGAAGAAGTAAAGAATATGAAGTGAGTGGTGGAAGACAGGTAAGCGGAGTTCCAGTGAAGAGGCACCGAAGCCAGAAATTAAAAATAAAGTGAGGCATCTGCGCTAACCAGTAGGCCTGCAGAGGCTGCAAACTTCATGACTGAATTATTCATGGTTACAGAAGTTGCTATGAATACTGCCAGGTTGTAGGTAGTTTGAGAAAGGAGACTGCTTTTTCGTCTTGTTTCGTTTTTCGTTTGAAATCCCCATGGCCATATTTAACAAAGGAGAAAAGCAGACAGATTTTTGTGAGGGTTTTTCTCTGTAATCTGTAATCACCCTTCTTATAGGCTCTCCCAAAATGAAAGGAGAAAGGCAAAAGATAGCCCCAAAAAAGACAGAACATATCTCATGTCCAAAGGACTTGGAAAATACCCGATTGGGATTAAAATGTAATTTCTTAGGGTAACTAAGACCTGAAAGAGGAAACTACACTCAATTCTCTCAACTGGAGTGTGGGGAGCCAATCAGAATGTTTGCAAATGCCTTTCCATGGGATTCAGGCCACTAAATGGATCACATCACCAGAATGTGTTTGCCACCACTGATGTTTGGCCAGGAAGGACAGATTTTTTTAGTGGTAAAATTCCATTTCTTCAGAATGGTGGTTGTAAACCAAGGAGGCCTCAGAGTTACTGCAGAGTCCAGGAATCCGTATGTGCCTGATAATTTTTATGGATGAAACCCACAAAAAATTCTGGCGTCTTTTTTAAAATGGACACATGCTGTTTGTGATGAACAAAATTAATTTCAGTATTCCTGAATGTATGCTGCATTTTCTTAATTGAGAGATACTTAGTATACCTACACAGTTAGTGTATAAGTGTATAAGATACACTTAGTATCTATCATCTTGTCACATTGACATCTTGTCAGTTGCTTGAAAATTTTGACTTTTACACAAAGTGGCTCTGAAACCAGGAGATTTTGATCAAGTTTGACAACTAGTACTATGATCAATCTTTTGGAGAGACTTTGCCGTGCATCACCCACCCTACCCCAGAAGAATAGAGAGGCTCAGATATTCATGCAAGAGGATCCCCTCTTTGGGAGTTCTATCCGTGAGTATTTTGAATACCTCTCCGACTTAGCAGTGTAGCCCTCTGGTAACTTTCAAGATAACTAAGAAGATCAGGTTGGGAAAAGCACCCTCAGCAGTGGGAATTGGGGTGTGCTGTAGTGAGTGACACCACAAAAGAGCGCCGGGATGGTCATTAAGAGGACCAGATTCAAAGCCAGCATCCCAATGACACTTGACGAGTAAAGATAGACCGAAGAGCAAGACATCTTCCTAACCTGATGTGGCAAAGGAATCTAATTCCTCTGGCTGCCCATCATTCAAACCTGGTCTCACTGCTTTACACACACTTAACCTCGACTTTCACTTTGAATGCTCTGCACTTTTCAAAGTCATCTTTGACCTGAAAGTGCCCGAGGGTATCTCTGCTCTGCAAGAGTTAGAGAGCTCAACTCAAGGTTATTACCAAATGAGAGAGATAAAAGTGCAGAAGCTGACCTTTTCCTCTGAAATGTCAGGATTCAAGTCTGGGTATCTTAAATATTAGGACGCTTGTTCTGCCTTTGTGTCAGATGCATACTTGATAAACATCACGCATGTTAAAGAAATAAATGGGGCAAGCTAACCCCACGATTGCAGAGTGATGACCCAGAGACCCCGTTTTCATATGGGGGATGAGTTCACCTTCCCCAGAACTAGGCATTAAAGTTTAGCCTCTTCTTATTCCTTTTGTAATATTTGCATCCATCCACAAACTCTTAGAAGTGTCTCTAAGCAGCCAACCTTTACTCTAAGTCAAATGTTAAGGATGTAGTTCTTTTCATTGAATCCACAGATACTTCTCATCAATGCTGGGATGTCATGGACAAATAGACTACATTTGCAAAAATGAATGATACCTAAGCCCTGTCATAGCTTTGTCCTTCGGTGGACCTGAGCCCAAAGAAATGGCAAACTCATTCCTTCCCAAGGTGGCTAGTGCAGATATCATCTAGAAAAAGAATCAGGGTCATGATGTCCCATGAGGAAGCAACCGTGTCATTTATTTTGTCTGGGTTGGTAGTGACTTCTGGCTCATTCAGCATTTTGCTATGATGCTTGAGCAAGGCTGTCATTTGTGGCATGCAACATCACAATAAGAGCCTCTGAATCCTCATCACTGATCCTGGGAGAACATATACTGCAAGATGCAAGTCAGACTTAGAAATCTCTAGTTTTTTGTTTTGCTTTTTAACGAAGCCTTATGCAGAGCTAATTGTCCTCTACAGCTGCACCTGAAATCTAAACGCACAGTGCCTGGGAAAGAGTAAGGTATGCAGGAATATGCCATGATAATTTGGCAACTGCAGTAGAGAGAAGAACCAAGATGATTCATGATGTCACTTATTTTAGCCATGACATGGGGGTCCGGGCCATTCGATTTGGGATTATCAATGGGCTTGTTTCAACAGTGTGTGATCTGGGAGTTCATTTTCCATTTGACATTCAAGTTACTAATTGGAAGAAGACCATTTGGCAAAGTGGAAACATGGTGAATATATGCAAAGAAATTTATAGTAAAATCATAAAGACATCCTAGCCACAATATACCCACAGATTAGGATCTAAAATGCCCTTTTCTTTTTCCTGTGTAAACATCTCACCTTCATATTATAAATACCAAGAACTTACATGAGGAGGGAAGGACTCTGGGGCCCCATAGTGGGCACTGCAGAGGAGAAAGGCGGTACTTACGCCAAACATTTGTCGGAGGTCCGGATCCCGGAACCTGAAGGGGATGTTGGAGACATGCAGCCGCTTGGGCTGGGACTTGTTGTCCGTGTTTTCAGAAGGTTGTGTCTGGGGCTGGCCATCCGTCGGGGCTGCATCATCTGTCTGCTAAAAGAACAAGAACAAAGCAAAGAGGCTCTGAGTGGACCCGAATGGTCTTTTCCAAAGTACTTTAGCTTCTCCCACATGGTAGGAAAATGCCAGAACAAAAGAATCAGGACAGGGAAGGAACTGCTGAGTCATTCATTCATTCATCCAAGAAATATTTATTGAACATCCAATGAGTGTCCATGTCCGTCATGGATGTAGGATTCAGCAGCAAGCAAAGCAAAGATTCCTTCCCTCACAGAGCATAATTCTTACGGGGGGAAGACAGACAATAAATGCATTAATAAATAAATATAGAGCTGGCAGAAGGAGATAAGCCTATGGAGACAATAAAGCGATGGAAGGGGCTAGTCGGTGCTGGGAGGGTGGGGAGTTTTAACAGGTAATTGGAGAAAAACTCATCAAGAAGGGATAATGCTCATTAAAGGGAGGAGAGAATGTATCCCTTAATGGAAGCTGTTAAAAATCTTAAGATATGCCTACATAATTGTTGAGACTGTGCAAATAAAATATTAGTAAACATAGTAAAACACTTGAAAAGGCTGTTTGCTGTTCTGCAGTCCAAGCAACCATCTGATTGACTTAAATTTTCTTTATGGTTTGAACTTTTCTTGACTTCGTGTCTAGACCTGTGCTGTCCAATACAACTGCCCCCATGTGGCTATTTAAAGGTAAATGGATTAAAATTAAATGGAACATAAAATTCAGTTCCTCGTTTGCACCAGCCACACTTCAAGTGCTCAAGAGCCACATGTGGCTAGTGGCTTCCATGTGGGACAATGCAGATACAGAGAACATCTCCATCACTGCAGAAAGTTCTTTGGGGCTATGTTGGTGTAGATAATGTTACATTATTAGCATCACTCATTACTCTGCCTCCCACTGTACCCCCACCCCCCCCAAATAAAAGCCTGGATAACATGATATTACATTGACACCCATACATAGGCAGAAACTAGCAGATATGTCACAGTAACATTTGGTATCATGATAGCCATTCCCATGCTCTCAGTTCTAGAATTTTAACCTTTCAGAAATGTTTCATCAGATACTTTCTCTGCAATTAGCATGTACTGCCTGTAGGTGGCAGTAGATGACACCCACATCAGATGATTTTCTGAGACCATGATGAAAACCCGTGAGGAAGCCCATCAAATTTACGAGCGTGGAATTGTCCTCACCTACTTGTAAGCAATTTAGAAGCCTACAATTGGGACAAAACTATTGATGCAGGCAGCCAAGTACAAAATAATAACAACATAAAGAAGGAGACAATCTTACAAGGTGAAATATATATAAAAGCCAAAATAACATAGGCATCATTAGCCACTTTCCTGTCAACCGTTGTATTTATTGGCAGATTTCATTTGCATTCTCTTTCCCAACACACCCTGAATTGCATTCTGAAGTCAAGACTTCCCAGTGGCTGGCACACTACTCTTCCAAGCTGGTTTGGCATCAAAGCCTTACTTCTTCAACTTTCAAGAGCAATGTCATGATGACAATGACAATGTACTTGGTCATTTTGTCTATGCTGTTGGAGTGGATGGGAAGGAGGAGGATGATAGTTTTCTAACCTGGAAAATGAGCAATAATAAGAGTGCATATCTTATACGGCTCTGTGAAGATTGAATGCAATAATATATGCCACCATGACAGAAGTCTTGGCACACGGTATACAGTCAGTAAATGGAAGGTAATGGATTTTTTAGAGGGATGGAGATTTTTAAAAAAATGTAAAAACAGAGGTATAAAAAGCCTCTGTCAGGAAACATAAAGGCAAAGTTCTCATTTGCTTATTAAACACATCTTTACTGAGTAACTGCCATATACTGGACATGGAAGTCAGCCTTCCAAATCACATGCAGGTCCCAGGGATGAGAGTGAATCACAAAGGGCTGAGTAAACTTAAATCAGGGACAAACCACACAGCTGGAGGCTTGTCAATTCTGGAGGTTAAATGTTACGTGGGAGATGCCTAAGAGAAGAGGTGAAGGGGGCTGATGCTGCACTAGCAGAGGGGAGACCATGTGCAAAGACACAGAGAGGAGAAGCAATGTTCTGGATTCAGGGGAGTATATGTGGACCTTACTGTCACTGGTCAGAGGGAGCACGTGTGAAGGAAGGGCAGGAGAGCACATGGCAGAGATAGTCAGACGGTTGGATCATGAAGGGCCCTGTGTGCAGAGCAAGAGTATAAATTTCATCCTAAAAGCTATGAGGAACCACTTAGGGATCATAGCAGGGGTGTGACATGACCAGCATATGACAGAGGCTGAGCTACGGTAGACAAATGATAAATGCCTGTTTAACGGTTGGCTGACTTGCTGACCGAATGAATGAATGGATTATGAGTCTATGAATAAACTAAAGAATGAAGGAGTGAACCATCAGCTTTGCCACCTTCAAGTCACAATCCAAGAACAATACTCTAACCCTGAGACTCAAATAGAGCAGAGACTGTATTTTCTCTGCTGGTAATCTCAGGTTTGGTTACGTGTCCATGAGACGGAAATGACCTTGAATCATGGGACTGTCACTTTTCAGAGGGCTCAGGGGTCTTAATGCTCTAACTCAAGACTGTAAGTTTGCAGAAGCAGCAGCTGAGACCCAAAGCTTCCAGCGGGTTTTTCCCTCCTGTTAGAAGTTGCTGTTCAAATGCAAATTACAATGAGCTCCTTTTCATCCCAAGAAGGAAACTTACATTTGGATTTGTGCATAACTGCTGGATGTTTCAGCTTAATAAACCTAATTAGGAATTACAGAGATTATGATTAAACATATTAAATGATTAATAGCATTATGCTGCTCATGTGAAAATTAAAATTAATCACCTTTAGTCAAACAGGACTTTGGAGAAATCTTTGCGTTGTTTCCTTTGATAAAAACATACAACGCTCAATTAATCGTTTTGTAGCATGCACAAATATACAAATGCCCACAGATTGGTAAGTCGGAATACCTGTGAGTTAAAAGTAATTTTTAAAGATAGCACGTAAAATAAAATATAAACCGGAAATGTTTCAGATGTTGTGGGTGAATGGAAGGGAAAGGGAAGAGGAGAAATGTCCGGGTTGAGAAAGAAAACAAGAAATCTTTCAGACTGAGCATATGGTGTGATGTAACACAACTCCTATTGGAGTGATCCTTCCTGACTTTATATTGAGTATATTGGGGTGTGAGCTTTCTTTTTCCCTTTTTCTGGGAATTTTCAGGGAAAACATATTCAGAACAAGCCCGTGTTTTATGTCCCCGTATTCGTCTCCTAAAAAATCACAAACTTGGTGGCTTAAAGCAACGGAAATTCATTCTTTCCCAGTTGTAGAGGCCAGAAACCTACAACGAGGGTGCCCCCAGGGCCGCGCTCCCTAGGGAGGTTCTAGGGGCAAGTCCTTCCTTGCCTCTTCCTACTTCTGGTAGCCGCTGGCTTGGGGCTGCATCACTCCAATCTCTGTCTCTGGCTTCACATGGCCTTCGTCCCTGTGTGTGTCTGAGACTCACATGTCCCTCTGCCTTTTTCTTCTTATGAGGACATTAGTCACTGGATGCAGAGCTCACCCTAAATCCAGTATGAACTTGTCTTGAGATCCTTAACTTAATTACATCTGCAAAGAACTTTTTTTCCAAATAAGGTCACATTCACAGGTGTACGAAGGTCGGGACATGGACATATGTTTTGGAGGCCACCATTCAACCCACTGCAGTCCGGCACTAAACAAACAGACCAGAAGGGCATGCGGAATGAGGAGCTCTGATCAAGGAGCGGATGCATTTTCTACTACTTTCGGCGGCATGAGGCTCTCCGAACGGTTGGCCTCCAACCAGGTCCAGAAGAAGGAAGAATGTCCTGCCAGAGCTGCCCCAGGCTCCCATCTGTCACACACTGGTCACTTTAATGAGTTTCCAAAATAGAGAGGAGACTTGAATCTTCCCTTCACCAGCCCAGGCTCGCAGACCGTCTTTTTGGACCCGCCCCGGATGCAATGATGCCTTTTGGCTGGACGGAAAAGCACCCCACCAGCCTCCTGAAAGACCACCAACACTCTAAGGACAAGGACCTGTCTGCAGGTTCCTGGAGCCTAGCACTGTACCTCACACAGGTGGAGACACAGTCACAGCATCCCTGAGAAGCTCGTTGATGCTTATGGCAAAGGCACAGAGCAAAATTTCTAAGAACAAAAATAAAATAACATGAAAAGCTAAGAAACTTGGTAATGGGACTAAACGTCCCAAATGAGTATTTCCGAAAGCAGTGACTGCCTGGTCTGTAGTTACATTCCCCAAGGCTGGTGTGTCCCAGGCTTAGTGGGAATTAATTGCTGAAAGGACTCTCGATTTACCCATGTCTGATTTTTTTAAAGTGATTTTGGCTCTAAAGGGGGACTCGGCTGAATCGGAAATGCACCTGATAACCATGTTTGGGAGATAAGAGGTCAGAGATCAGGTCTCTGCCCAGAGATCATCCATCAGAGAAGTCTTCACTGGTCCCATTATCTAAAACAGCTGCATCAGCATCTCCTCTCTCCTTGCCGGTTGATTTTTTTCATAGCACATATCACTTCTTACCTCTATATTACATGCTTCTGTTAATTTGTATAGTGTCTGTCTTCTACAGCAGCATGTAAAGTCCATGAGAGGAAAGACTGCACAACTTGCATTCACTGTTTTATTCTTACCACGTGGAGGACAGTATCTCAATGACAGAACTGTTAACATTTGGGGCTGGTTAATCCTTTGCTGTGGGGTGTACTGTGCACTGTAGGATGCTCAGCAGCATCCCTGGCCTCACCCACTAGACGCCAGTGGCCCACCCTTGAGTTGGGACAACTAAAAATATCTTCTGGGGTTCAAATATCCTCGGGGGGGGGGGTGCAAAATTGCACCAATTGACACCACTGACCTAGAGCTCATGGTAAGTTCTCATTAAATACCTGTGGCATAAATGAATAGGCCTGGCTTTGCTACGAGTGAGCTGCATGAATGCTGACTTCAGGTCTCTGGGTCTTAGTTTGCATATGTATAACATGATAAGTGTATATCTGTCCTGGACCTTCAGAGTGGGGTAATGACATCAACGTCTTGTGACAGTTAAGTCCCACGCATAAACAAGGGAGATTATAGTTATCACCGTTACTACTAACAATATCAATAGCCATCAGCGTTTGTTCTTTATTTCTCAGGCCCACGGATGCACACGACTCTGAGGTGCAGCTTCCCAGTCACACAGGAAAGGTTGCAGGACCCTACATGGATGGAAAGTCCATTAACCTCAAGAGATGGGTTTCCAGGCAGCACTTGGAAGAGGTTCCCAAGTAAGCTCATGAGGACGGCAAACCCAGCCTCTGCTCTGGCCCGGTTTGAAGGCCCGATTAAAAGGTGGGATGTGTGCTTGGAGAATTTTTGCTAAGAAACAAAATCCCCAGATATTGGCACAGGTTATAAATGTTAAGAAAACACCACCAGCATTTTAATCTCCTGAAGATCACTTAGTACTTCCACAAAGACCTTAATAAAGAATTATGTGGCTCCCTCTGCTATAATCATTCCTAATTCAATGAATAGCTCTGAGCAACTCAAGGCTAATCCTGGTGAAATTGGATTCTGATATCGACCAATCCAGGGATGACTGTTGGAGAGAATATGCATGGTTGTGTAGAAGTATGCGCCTTTCGGATTCTGGCCCCGGCTCGCAGGTTCCTCTCTCCAAGCCTACGTAGGCACTGCTGAGTTCACCGGTGTGCCATCTTCTGGGAATGACCAGGTATCCAGGAGTAGAAGCACAAGTAAGAGATGGTTGTACTTGGATATCTCTGAGTTAAACTCCAGTGCCACCACTTCCTAGCCCAGCTCCCTAAACCCTTCCGAGCCTCACTCTCCTTAGCTGCCAGCGAGGATAAAAGATTTCCATCACAAAGTTTCTGTGGTTCCAGGTTCCTGGAGGCAAGGTAGGTGAGCATCACAAGGATGGATGAGTAAAATGTGGTGAAGCTGTCAGCAGAAATCAGAACCCAGAGAGAAATTAGGGACTTGGAAGCACAGTGTTGGGGGGGGGGGGTGGTAAAGGAGCAACGATAGGAAATAAAACAAGAACCAAACCAAATTCTATTTGATGGAGGGTAGCAAATAATGCCACCCCAAAATATGCCTCTTTGGCATAAGGATTGTTTTGAGCTGATGATTTTTGAGAAACAGGAGAGCTCTGAAAACAGAATAGAAGTCACTCTTTTGTAAGAGACATTTACACTGATAAGGAAAATCTTCATTTGGAAGGGTGTCTCCCTCTCTGTACTAGGAAGAGAAGGATAACTCTAAATCTCTAGCAACTCTCATCAATGGAGAAGACTTGTCTTAAATCTGCATAACAACTGCACCCTTGTTTACTGGGCTTTTCCGGGTCACCTCCCATAACTGGTCCCCACTCTTTTGTCTTTAGTTGGATGGTGTTTAAGGTGGTGGCTCGGGCCACTTCAAGGCGTTACTCAGTTTCCCTGGGTCTCTCCGATGTGCATAGGTTAGCAAACTTCTGTTTGTTTTTCTCTTGTTATGGGGGGGGGGGTCTCAGCCAAGAACCTAAAAAGGTAGGGGGAAGGTTATTTTTCTTCCTCTACATGATGGAAATTAAAAATGCATGTAGTCACAACACAGCACTAGAGAGGGTTCAAGGATGGTGATCAAGCACTTTAGAGCAGCCCTGCCTAATAAAATAAAATAAAATAGGAGCCACAGACATAATTTTATAATTTCTAGAAGCCACATTTCAAACAAGTAAAAATAAACATGTAGAATTCATCTTAAGAATATATTTCTTTTAACCCAATATATCGAAAATATTATTTCAATATGTAATCAATGTAAGTGAGAATCTATATTTTTTTGCATTAAGTCTTTGAAATCTTGTGTATAATTTGTACTATGGCTCATCATCTCAATATGGACACTAAATTTTCATTGGAAATACTTGAATCTGTATTTAAGCTTTGGGAAATTGACAGTTGAATACCCAAGATTTTCAGAACATACCTTAAAGGTTTCTAATAACTGAATCAAGTATCAGTGTACAAATTAAAATTAAACTTGAATAAAATTAAAAATTCAGTTCCTCAGCTACACCATTTCAAGGGCTCAACATATGCCTGTGGCGGGCAGAATAACCGCCCCTTAAAAATGTTACCATCTTTATCTCTGGAACCTGTGAATATGTTACTTTATGTGACAAAGGGGAATGAAGGATGCAGATGGAATTAAGGTTACTAATCAGCTGACCTTAAAAGAGGGAAATGATGCTGGATTATCTGGTGGGCCCAATGTAGTCGCAACGGTCCTCGAAAGTGGAAGAGGAAGAACAGCCAGTGTCAGAGTGATGTGATGTGATGTCAGAAGGACTCAACGCACCATTGCTGGCTTCGAAGTTGGAGGAAACAGACCATGGGGCAAAGAATGAGGATGGCCTCTAGGAGTCAGAAAAGGCAAAAAAATCCACAAAAAAGCGATCCTATCCAGAGCCTACAGAAAAAAATGTAATCCTGAAAACACCTTGATATTGGCCTGGTGAGACCCAGGCCAGACTTCCGACATCCAGACCTGTACAATTACACATTTGTGTTAAGTCACGAGGTTTGTGGTAATTTGTTATGGCAACAACATAAAACTACAATGCATTCCCTGACTAGAAAGCATAGGTACAGAACATTTCCATCACTGCAGAAAGTTCTATTGGACAACGCTGCTTCAGAGCAATGGTATCTTGGGGGGGATGGGAGTGGAGCATGGGTTTAAAAGGGAAGAAAGTAGGGAAAGAGAAAGAAATAGTCTTCCCTAGGCCAATGATGACAGGGTGCTTCGAAATGAGGAATACCATTATTTGGCAGTCAACTCTCTGTGCCTAGGTTTTAAATAAAAATATTTTTAAAACATGAGATAAATTTGGGATAATAATAACTTCCTTGCCTAGCATTATAAGAATTAAAGGTAGTGAATACCAGATACATAGGACTGGGCTTCTCATGCAACTGGCTGTACGAGTGGCAGCTGCAACATTTGTTGCTATCATTATTAGTGTGAATTATTATTGTTACTGGCAGTATTTCTCTTTACTCTGTAGACAAAGGTTTCTCAACCTATTTCTGTGTACACGGATGCATTGTAGGTTTTTTGAAAGCTGTGGACCCGCACCCTAGAGGAAAAAAATGCATGTACATCTGAATTTTGCATACAATTTCAGGAAGCTCACAAACTCCCCGGAGGACACATAGGTGTGGGTCCATCCATGCACCCTTGGATAAGGAGCACTGCTGTGAGAGGGCATTTGCCTCTCCCCTATACTGAGTTGAGACTTTGGATGCTGAATACTACCATCCACTGGTAACCTATGACCAAAGTGTGGAACTGATAAAGCATCTGCGATACAGAATTGAAAATAAAACAGTGCTGAGGTCCTACTGTGAGCTGGGTATCTTGCTAGGTGTTTTTCATGCCTTATCCCACGGAATCACCATGCCAATTCAGAAAACTGAGGCTCAGAGAGGTTAAGTGACCTGTCCAAAGTCACAAACCTAAGAGATGGCAGAGCCAGGATTGAACCTAGGACATCTAACTCCACATCCTGGATACTTCTCAGTCCTCAATGGCCTCTCAAGGTCAAGGTGAAAATCTAAAGACAGCTCAGCTCTAATGGACAACTGCAGAGCACCCATACAGAGGAGTAAAGAGTCCCTGAAGTTCTACCTGCTTGTGCCCTAGGTCTGGACTGGACCAGAGTGATGAGCTCTGTAAACGGGACCCTATTGCAACCAACCAACCAACCAAAATCAAACCAAACCTGCTTCAGATGCCTCCTTTGAGTCCTAGAGCCCTGGGTCCCCTCTGAATTATCATTGACCACGGATTTTTATTACCAGTTTACTTACTTCTCTGTCCTACTAGAATATGAACATCCCAAAGACAAACACTATTTTGAATGCATTTTGAAGTCCTTTACCACAGCACACAGTAGGTGCTCAGCAAATCTTTATTGCATCATTCCAGGAAACCTCTCTGGGTCCAGCTCCTTTCTCCATGAGCATCCCCAATTCTACCACGAAGGTACAAAATCCCAACACCCAAGACATGAGCACGATTCCCCCCCCGCCCCAGTCAGCCTATGGAATATTCAGCATCTTCCCTCTCCTACAGGCTTCCTCCCCTCCATGCACAAAGCTCTTAACGGTGATAAATAAAAAGTGTACTTTTGAATAGCCAGCTGCTTCTCCCTCCTCCACCAATCAAGTTTTTTCTCTGAGAGAAAAGCTTGTGAGTGTCTTCGAGGCATTATTTGATTAAGTTGACAATATTATGTGAGCGATGGTTGAGTACCCACTGTGATGTACTTTGGACCAAATTGATTTGTGTAACGAACACTCGCTCTGTCTCTTCTTGCAGCCTGAATAGCGGTCTTGATTTAGCCAGTAATGCTGGCTGCCAAGTGAATTTACAGGGTCCACAGTCCCTCTCTCTCAATCTGGAAAGAATAGCAAGAGCAGAGCATGGACTGGCATAATTCAATACATTGTACTAGAAACTTGGAAAATAATATCACAGAGCACGGCAATATACCTATTTGATTTGATTTGTAAACCTGATAAAAAAGCAATCGAGAAAAGTTCAGGGGGAAAATATATACATTCTAAGCAAAAATGTAACTATATTGAATGTGTACAAAGAATCAAAGGGGGGGATGTGGGAGAAAATCATGCATACTAAATCAACCCCATACCGTGCGTTAGACAATATTGCACATTCTCCATTTAAAGCGAAGCAAGATTGTGCAAAGTTATTTTCCATTAAAAATAATAATAACGGTAAGCCCAGGGAATGTGAATTAAAACCCACGTCTTGGGTTTTCTCGCAATCCTACTTCAAAACCGGCTGGTGCGGATTCACTCAGCTTCCTGCTTTTTCATTTTAGCTCTGTAGGCAAACAAATAAGTTAATCACACAGCTTTGGATGTAGTCAATGCCTCCTTCCTAGCTCGGCAGGGTTGATTTCACAGCCAGGTGACACAGATTTAAGAAATACATCACATTTCCCTCAACTTGAATAAATTCGATGCTCTGCGGGGATGATGAAATTCCTCAGAAAGGAGAAGGGCTGGAGGACAGAGGAGGGCTGACTCCAAATTCTTTTGCTGTATTTCATCTTTGAAAATATAGGACGAGCATGCATGGGGCCAAGTGTTTAACACATCAGTCAAGGAGATAGGCTGCCAAGGGGTCTGTATTAGCCAGCTCCAGCTGCTATAACAAAATACCACAGACTGGGTGGCTTCAACCACAGACATTTATTTCTCACAGTTGGGGAGGCTGGGAAGTCCAAGATCAAGTGTCCAAGATCAGATTTGCTTCCTGGCGAGACCTCTCCTCCTGGCTTGCCACCTTCTTGCTGTGTTTGCATAACGGAGGGAGAACAATCTCTCTGAGTTCCTCTTCTTATAAGGACACTAATCCCATCATGAGGACCCCACCCTCATGACCTCATCCAACTGTAATTACTTCTCAGAGTCCTCACCTCCAAACACCATCACACTGGGGTTGGGACTTCAACATATGAATTTTCAGGGGACACAAACATTCAGTCCATAGCAGCGTCATTGAAGTAGAGCCTGCAAACACCTGGGAGTAAGGAAAGGTGTTTTGTCCTGGAGAGAGACAGGGGCGTCACTGGGCTTGAAACCAGGTGTTCTCTTAACCAGTCATTCAAAATATATTTATTGAGCACCTACTGTACATCAGTCCCTGGGGACACAGCAGGCAGGACTGGGGGCTGCTTATGGGGGTTACTCTGTTTATCAGAGGGCAGAGTAATGAGACTATAGACAGTGTTCTTTCTTTACTTCTCCATGTTCAAAGTTTTGACTTTTACTTCCAGGAATAAGTAGTTGAAAATAACTCATAGTCCTAATAAGAACAATAGCAGTAAACATTTATAGATTCTGGAACCAGACTATCTGGGTTTGAATTCCAGCTCTACCGCTTCCTAGCTGTGTGACCTTGAGCAAGTTACTTAACCTCTCTAGGCCTCATTTCCTTATCTAGAAAATAGGAATATTATTAGCACCTATCCCCAATGAGTCAATACACATAAGTACCCTTTCTGGCCCATAATTATGATGATGACCAACATCTAGAACAGTGCCTGACACCCAGTAGTCATTTAGTAAACATTGGTTGAATGATTACAGTCTGTGAAGCTCTTTGCACGCATTATATTTCATTGCATCATCTGATGACTCAGACAGGAAAATTCTATAATTTGTCCCCATTTTATGATAAGGGAACTGAGGTTCAGAGGGCTAAGGGCTTCTTCCGGATGCTCAGTCAGTACACGGCAGGCAGTGCGGCAGAATGGTTGAGAGCCCAGGTATTGCAATTTCCTGAGTCAAATCCCTTAATGACAAGAAGATGCAACAGCTTTCTGACCACTTGGTCATGAAAACCTCAGGCCAGTCCATTTCAAAGCTTCCAAAATCAATGGGATTCAAACTCTTCCTGTGTCCTGGTGCACCTGCAGTGGGCAGGGGGCATTTCCTGCCTCTTTGCCTCTATCATTCCAGCACTTTGCAGTATCTGTGTGAGAAGGTCCACCTCTGGGACCCTGTTTCTTCTTCCCCTCTTGGGTCTTTCTCCTTTGGGGCTGTGGGCTGGGAGAAAGGACCGAGGAGGCAAAGGGCATCCAATGCAACATGATGCTTCCTGGCGGTGAGAAGCAAGTGCCTCTCTCAGCTTTCTCTCTCATGCTGCTGGAGTTCTTGTGCCCCTGGTGGCTTCTGTGGGTGTGGTGGAGCCTGAGGTGTCGGTGTGCTTGGGTTACCTGGGGCAGTGATCAGCCATCCCCTCATCCTCTGTTGTTGCCAAGGGTCTTATGTCTTCAAAGTCAGTGCTCAATGCTCTCGACTCTCCTTTTAGGTGGGGGTCCTTCCTTCAGCAACAGGCTTTCTGGACAGACTTAGAACCCCTGCCCTGTCATCTGAACTTCAGGCTCCCTCAAGAGTCGGGGGAACCACAGAGAAGGGATGGTGTGTATCCTAATGCATTCTCCATGACAGTTCTTCCCCACTCTACCGTTTCAGACTGTACCAGCAAACCTCCACCTTTATAAATCCCCAGATAAGACGCAGACATGAGTCTCTATGTTAGTTGACATCCCTGCACCCAACTAATTTAAGGAACATCAAGTTTTCCCAAGAACTCTGCCACTACCTCTTCCTTTGATGACATCATTACGATGAGCCCTTCTCGTTCTCTAGCTCAGCGAGCATCCACCTGAATGAGAGAGCAGCCTCCCCATCTGGCTGGCACCCCCCTCCTCCTCTCCACCTTTCTCCTCACCCCACCTTAGCCCCCTGGTTCTTTTTAATCCCCTGTCTCACTCAGAAATCAAGGCCAACTTAAACATTGATTTAAAAAGGAAAAATGTGGATATTGTGGAGTGAATCCTCAAACCCACCCAGCTCAAAGATTTTTCTCCCCTAACGCGTTATGCAAGATTTAATTTAACCAAATGGCAAATCTATACATGATGCTAATTTTCCAGGCCTAAGAAAACTGCTGAAAGCATAATTCGGTTGCAGAAAATTGGTGAGGAATTTAAGATGGAACTGATCTCAGCTAAAATCCCTGGATTTTCCTTACTAATTACTTCTTTCTTTGTATAAATGCTTGGAACAAAGAGCGAAGAGTCTGAGGGTTTTGTTCTAGGACTCCTGGGGTTTTTCCAGTATACATCGAGACATGCGTACATATCATTCTTTGCGAACATTGATATGTCTATTCAAAGACATCTCACAGTCACAGATCCTATTTCATAAAGTACACCATTTCTGGAAACTGACATGACTCAGGTTACTTCTGAGTCCCAAATCCTGTTCATCAGTAGGCTCATTCTCCTACACTGGTAGATGGGAAGGGGTGTAAACATACGCTAGGAAATGGAAATACTAAAAAATATACTCTGAAAATAGAAGTGTCTCCATTTTCTTAAAGAGCCATACAGTAAGTACTTTGACTTACTGCCTCTCTTGCAAGTGAAAGCAGCCATAGGCAATATGTAAACAAATAACAGTAAATGTGGCTGGTTTCCAATAAAACTTTTATTTACAAAAAACAGCAATGGGCCATAGTTTGCCATGTTTGTTCTTAGAGGAACCAATATTCTGGGTCTACACTGTCCTATTTGGCTACCATTTAAAGAGCTCCTGCTTGTATAAGAAACATTTGCTAGATGTGAGGGATAAAGGATGAATAAGATGTACTCATAGTCCTTGGGATCTCCCAGTACTTTAGTGGAGAAAGATAATGAACCATACAATTGCAAGACAATGGGTGAGTTCTCTGATTGAAGGACCTTTGAATACATGATTCAACAGGAGGGGAATATGGAAAACTCCTTGAAGAAAGTCTTACTCATCGAGACACTTGGCAGTTGTACATTAGCAGAACTCACAAGCAAACCTTTTTGTGGTCTAAAGTTCAATTCTTAAAATGAAGAAAGAGAAACATCCACTAGTCCTGGAGTCGCCTCTCATCTAATTATGTCATTCATGGCTCTAATGTGAAGACGGTGATACTTGAGATGATAAGATTGGGTTGGCTGAGACGATGTTGTGTGACCCAGAGTGAATCATTCACCTTCTCTGAGTCTCCATTTCTTTATTTGAGGAATGACAATACCAGCTTCGTCTTGGGTCAGAAAGAAACAGACGGGATTATGCCCCAGAAAGTTCTCTGGCTATTTCAAGCTTTTGTGCATCTATAGTCAATGATTTCCACTTTTATGGGTTACTCCACTTAAAAAGCAAGATTTGCTCACACAGCAGATGAAAATATGGAAACCAATGTGGCAACTGGAAGACTTTTAGTCAGCGGAGGTTCTTCAGTTCAAGAGACTCGGATTCAAGCCCAACTTTCATCAATTTCTCACCTGTCATGTTTCTGGGGTGAAATTTACTGCAACTGAATAAATGAAGGCTCTGAATTTGGTGGCCTTGCAAGTACCTCTCATGTCTAAAAATTCAAGCCTCTGAGAATCAGGGAGGGTGGGTGGGATGAGGAACCCTGCCTTGGTAAGGGGGGTGTTCAAGGTGTTCTGCCTTTGTGGTCTCAAAGGCAGACAGGTGTGCCTATGGTTGGAGGTGTAGAGAGATCTGCACGTACTATGTTAGTCTGTCTCCAGGTAAAGCCTTCAGACCACCTTTGTGTAAGTCACCTGGGGAAGCTTATTGAAAACGCAGATTTCTGCCCCCCCCCAAACTAATCATTCTTCATTATGGACCCAAGATGAATCTGCTTAAATAATTCTTATGGGTGACTCAGATGTACTCAAACCGCTGCTGTTTTATACCCTAGGGACGCAACGGTGTGAGTTTATGTGTCTGGACCAAGAAACCAAATGGGACTGGAGCCTCCAGTTCCCAGCTATCTGACCCCGTTACTTCGCCCCTCTATATCTTACCTCCCACGGCTTTAAAATTGGGACTTGTGAATTCATTCATGCAAAGAATACTGACTGACTCCCTTCAGTGTGACTGGATAAGAACTGAAAGATGGAGGGAGGATTAAAAGGGTAACGCGTGCAAGGTGCTCACCATGGCTTCACCCACAGAAGTCCGTTCTTTAACTACCCTTTGTTTCCACCTTCAAAAAGCAAAACCATTGTTTAGAGGACAAATCGCAAGCCGTGCATCAGGGTTTGCACACGGCTATTGGAACTGCCTTGATGTGGGGGGCATGCTTTCTCCCTGAATTAAAACTCCTATCTAGAAAAGAGACTTTCATATTTTTAAGGCAGATGGGATGAGGGGTGGTGGCAGGTGATGTTTCAAATGATTTCTTGACTGAAGTCAGGCAAGACTTCCTTATGGACCTGTATGTGCCTGGTTTTTCCTATGAGGTTATACACAGAGAGAGAGAGAGAGAGAGATGTATAATGTATACATCTAATACAATCCCAAAGTTGAATTCCAAGGGAGATGGAACATTCTGATGGGGAGGCCCACCGCTGACTGATTATTTGATGCTTTCGATCTTTTATATTGAATTTGAGATTACAAGCCTACTTTTCCATTCAGCCCTGCCCTGCAGCTTTCCCGACATTTTGTTATCTTTGCCTAAACCTTTCAGGAAAGGCCTCTGAACCGCCCTCCTCTGCCGGCTGCAGGGAAACAGGATTACTGCCTTATTCTTTAACATACAGCAACCATACTTCATTGAAGGGCAAAATGAAATAAAACTTTGGAATATTTTTATTCAATTCTTTAAAAAACTCTTTTAAGATGAGTAACAAGTGAAGTTCATTTCGCATAACTGCCCACAAGCATTTGCTAGGAATATGAATCCCATCTACATTTTTCAGATGCTTATCATATTATATGTTATTTTCATACACTTAAATGTGCTCTAAAGAAGGCTTATGGCACTGGCTCAGTAATTTAAGTGTGCACTGGAATCACCTGGGGAACTGTTTAGAAATGCAGATTCCAGGGTTCCAGCCTTCTCAGTACTGATTTTGTGAGTCTTGGGAGGAGCTGGGGAAGCTGCAGCCTGCTCCTACAGATTTGTGAGAGGTGACTGTTGACTCACCATGGATTTTGTGAGCCTCTCGTTAAACACAATCTTTAATAACAATTAAATGACATAAACCCACAATTAAATAAAATATATAAAAATGTACTAAGTATTCAAAACCAACACTTCCCAATTCTTTTACTACACTTGACTATCATCGACATGCTCTTGAGGTTGTTTCTAGTCTTTGCACCTGAATGATGGAAATACTTCATAATGTGGGCTCCTGCATGTGCATTCAGTGACGAGGCACTGGTAGCTTGAACCACACAATGGGAGGATTTACAGCATGAAAATCAGGAAATCAGTCAAATGCTAGTATTTTAATAGGGGTGCATACCACTGTGCGCCCATTATATCACTTATCCTCACGACACCTCTATGAAGTTGATGCTAAAATTATGCCCATTTTGTAGACGAGGAAACTAAAGCTCAAGAGGAGGTCCACAAAGCTAATAAATAGGAGAGTGGGTCCTAGAACTTTTAAGCCAGCGCCCACCCCATGATGTCACCTGGCCTTCTTGGGTATGAAATTTTTTATCCGTCAGAGATTGTTGAAGCTGAAAACAAAAATAGGCCCGTGAAAGGGAAACTGAAGGTAAAAGTTTCCTATTAGATTCCTCATGAAAAACTCACAATATTCCAGAGTTATCTGTGACCTTTGAGGGAAATAATATGTTCCATATATTTATCTTGGGTGGTATTGCCACCCCAGTGAGAGGTTTGAATTATATGAACAACCGACTCCATGCGTTATGTTATTTCTAGTCCTCGAGTACCATGGTTTTAATAAAAGGAGGGAGAGTAAGCCATTCTGGCAGACGGTGTGGTGTAAAAGAAACAGGACTGGTCGCAGGGTTGAATCCTGGCTCTAAGATTTGGCTGAAGAGCGCGTGACTTTGGGCACAAGTTGAGACTTCTCAGAGCCTCATAAATGGCGGTCATATTCCGTCAATTTTAGGATGTCATGAGGATTCCCCAAAACTACGTATTTAAGCGTTTAGCACAATGTCCGAGTTATCAAAGCAATCAGCAAGTGTTACTTTCTTCTTTTAGTTTAGAATTTGATATTTAGGCTCAACAAGTATTTATCAAGCACGGAGTATGTGCTAGCTACAATTCTAGATGCTAGAAATGCATAGTGGAGAAAGTACATAAAAAATCCTTTTTCTCAAGCAGCTTAACTTCTCATGGGGGAGGAAAGTGATAAACAATAGCATAATAAATAAGAACATTGCAGAGTATGTTAGACAGGTAAGCACCATGAGACAAAATATTGAACATGGGGATTGGGGGTGCTGGGGAGGGTCTGACATTTTCAACGGATTTTTTTTTTTTAAAGGTGACATTTGAGCCAAAATTTGATAAAGAGGACTGAGCCCTGGGGATAGCTCAGGCAAGAGCAGTCTAGCCAGAGGCATAGCCTGTGCAAAGGTCCTGGGGGTGGGAATGTGAGGAGAAGTGAGGCTGATGCCGAGCGATCAAGAGAAAGAGAAGAGGAGAGGATGTCAGAGATATGATGAGGGGGTAGGAACAGGTCATGCAAGGCCTTGTAGGCTGCTGTAGGAACTTTGGCTGTTTTTTCAAACCTTTTTAATTTTTGAAATGGTTTTAGATTTACAGAAGTGTTACAAGGACAGTACAGAAAGCTCTCACATACCCTTCTCCCAGCTTCCTCTAAAGTTGACACCTTACCTGCTCATGTGCATTTATCCAAACTAAGAAGTTAGCATTGGTATATTACTAACCACAGATTTTATCCAAATATCCCCAGTTTTTCCACTCATATCCTTTTTCTGTTGCAGGATCCAACTGAGAATATCCAGTTGCATTGATGGGACTTTGGCTTTTACTCTGAGAGAAAGAAGCCAGTCACCAGAGAGCTTTTAACAGAGGAGGGAGATGAAATGACTTACATTTTAGCGGGATTTCTGGGTGTTTTCTTTCTCTAGTTAAATCTGAGTTGAGAGCAAGAGGATGGGAAGATTACTAGGACTGTAATTTAACGGGCTCTTACTTAACCCCCCCTTACACTACCCACAAGAAGGCAAATGCCCTTTATCAGAGTTATACCAAAAGAAATGGCCCAAAACAATTATCAGGCATTTAATAAATACAAAAAGCTATGTAAATGCTACATACTAAGCATAATATTCATTTCCTTAGTGTTCGACTTGATTTTTATTACTGCAAATGCTAATTGTTCCACATCTTGAATTTATGTTACTCCTTTCTTCCTAATAACCAAGTATTTTCAACTTATATTTTCTTAATTGTCCGAACTAATAAGCTTGCCTGGTGAGAACATGGTAATAATGGGGCCAAAATTACAGGTCTGATGTCATGCATTTGGCTCTGTATAAGACAGGGAAACAAAATACAAGCTCAGCAGCCATAAAAGATGGCTCCAAATTGGGGCTCGTTAAGTTACAGGTGCCGGGCGCTTGTTTAAAAAGGGTGGGGGCTAAAGGTGCCTGAATCACGCATCTGAATTCACTGCCATTCAGTCGGCTGCTCACCTTTAGAGTTGCTCTGCTGCGAACATCCCCATATTTCCGATGAGGAAACTGAGATCTAGAGAGATTAAATCTGGGTTACCCTAGCCACATGTTAGGATAGCTCATGATTAAAAGGCTGAGCCCAAGAATTTGATTTTCTTAGTCTGGATTTTTCTCTCCCCATGTTGTGCAACCATGAGTATGTTAGCTAACCCCTCTGGGCTCAGGTTGCTAATCAACAAAAGGGGCTTTAATAAAAGAGCGCTGCTTTGAGGGTAAAAGACTACGTGGAAAGCATTCAGTAGAGTGCCTGGAAGATAGTAGTTGATGATAAACTGTCCCTGGAATGACTAAAGATTCCTGTGAGGTTATTTTGCTGGCACTTCTGCTTCTCCTAGACTCATCCTAGTGTTAAACTGAAACTGCTAATTTGCCCATTATCCCAGCTAAACCGTTAGCTCCAGAAGGACAGGATCTGGGTCTTCCAGTCTCTCTCCTCCGTGCCTAGCACAGAGCCTGGCATACGCTGATGACTTCTGAGCAGGACCAGACTCTTCAACAAGTCTCCCAGGCTGACAGCCTAGACGACAGCTGAAGCATGATGTCACGTCTCACAGAAGTCTTCTCTCTTCTCGGCCTCCAGGACCAGCCTCCTGGGCTCTGAAGTCATCAAGATTGGGCTGTGGTTGCCCAAACATGTGGACTGAGTCAGCCAACTCCATCCTGCAGTCAGAGTTCCCGTGCAGCCGGGGCTGATGACACAGCTCCCTCTGGGCAACGCCCAACAGCGCCTTCTCAGATGAGCTGCGTACCCTGAACCAACGCACTGGCCACTCGGTGACCTTCATCGGACAAGGGACTTTTGCCATATGCTTCTTCCTTCCCTTGTGAGTGGACATCAGTGTTCACCAGCGCCCCACAGTCCCATAAGTCATGTTTAGTTGTCTTATAAGTTCATTTTTAGTTGTTATGCAAGATTTTAGGCTATCTATACTGCTCTTTAAAAATCGTGCACACTGGAAAATTCCAAAGACAAGAAAAACAAGAAGAAAAGAAGGAAGGACCTTGTTTCTCCTCGACTATCTTATTTGCTTAGTGAGAGGACAGAGGGGGCATGTCATAGAATATCTGAGTGGTGACTGAGTCATGCAAAAACAAAACAAAAGGATGGGGCCTTGGAAATGCCTGAGACGTCAATCTATAGGGTCATGAACTGTGGATTTCTCCTCTCTGCTTCTGCCGTGCATATTAAGGATGGAGCGGAGGTTCAGTTTGAATGTTACCATCAAAAGCATTATTATCAATTAACATTGACCTGCTGGTCACTCAGGCCACTGGTCCACTCTGGTCATTCCTTCAGCTCAAGTCTGCAGCTTCCCTGAAGACACCCCGGTGCTCAAGAAAATGCTTCTGGAAAACGTCTTCCAAAGTCATTTCACCTCCCAATGCTGAAGTCCTACACCTCGAGATGTGAAAGGAATATTCCTATTTTTGTTTTTGTTTTTGAATCTCCTCTAACTGTAAAAGAATGTCACAGATTATATAAGAAATTATAGCTACAGACCAACATTCTTATAGACAAGGAAATAAAGTAGTGCTCCTGGGAGTAAGTAGTAAAATTCCACTATGGAGAAAAAAAAAAAAAAAAAAAGATACAGACTCAGAATGGAGAAGACAGTCTGAAACCAAAATATAAGGATTTAGGTATGATAATTCTATAAAGATATTCTCTACCGTGCTGGCATGGGAGTATAAAAGGGAGGGCATAAAATGACTGATATACAAGTGGAATGAAAATCTCATTAAGAGATTGTAGAGAAGGGTGAAACTTCTATCCTGAACATCTGAGAGGATGGAGGAGTGGAGGATGTGGACACAGGATCTTTGCACATGCTATTTCTTCTGCTGGAACATTCCTCCTAGCATTTGCCCCATGAATGACTGGCTCTTCCTCCTCATGTCTCAACAGAAATCACACTCCCATACAAAGTCTTCCCTGACTACACTATCTAAAAGGTATGCCGGTAAGCAAACTCCCCCCCAAAAAACAAGCCTTGCCAACTTCTGTGGTATAAATACTCTCATCCTAGCTAATTTCAAGCTACCAATATGATGTCACTGTACACAGAGTTGGGAAGAAATGCTCATAATTGGCTCTTGCCTGCCTGTTCAAACACCCCACTGATCTAGTTGAAATGACCCCACTAACTAGTCACGTATTGACTGTGTCCCCCAAAATTTTGTAAGCTCAGCAGGGCAGAGATCTTGTCTGTCCAAACTGCTACTGTGTCCCTAGCATCTAGTAGCTGGTACCCAGCAAGTGTACCCTAAATATTCCTTATTTGGGTTCCCCCTTACTGCCCTGTGGCTTGGGAAATCTCTCCATGCAGGGACCTGGGGCCCCTGTGGGGTTCACCTTGTTTATTTCCCTTCTCTTGGTGCTTCTTGCTCTCTACTATCTGAGACCATTGCTCCTTATATGTTGACCATTTTTTTCATTGTTTAAGGTAAGAATGTAAACCCCGTCCCTGTTTCTCCATCAGGGCTAAAAGCACCAGTCCCATAGTATTTCTTGTTTGGAGAATGAAGATGTCTGAATTTGGGTGAAGGGGGCAGTCACTGTGGTGACTAAGAATTTTAAAATGCAGGACAGTGTCTGAAAACTCACCATCTGTGCCCTCCAGTGAGTCTAGGGGCACTGTGCATGTTCTACAAATTTCTAAGCCTTCCTACTTCTGTGACGTCAGGATTGAAAAATGGAATCGTTTTCTGAGCAGTGTTTGTTAATATGAAAAGCATCATTTAATTAGGACTAATAGAAGATGCCCCGTAGAGCGATAATTTAATAATTCGGCCATTTTATTTATACAGTGCCTCCAGAGTCCTCATTAAAAATGGAAGAGACAGTCCAGCGACGAAGTGGCTTTGCTGCTACAGACATTCCAAGTGCTCTCAGATCATAAAGTCCACCCTCTGGGCATCGTAAGAGCCACCTCCCTCGCCTGGGAGCAGACATTTGTGTCGCCAAATTAACCTTCATGGACAGGGGAGTCCCGGAAACCACTTGTTTACCCCGGCACTTAAGGGTATTCTCCAGCCCCACCAAAAAAAAGCAAAGACTCTGGGGGAGTCCACCCAAGGGAGGGAGATTCTGACTGCTTCAAAACTCTCTGATAGCTTCTCCTTGCTCTTGGAATTAAATCTAAACTCCTGGCTTGGCCAGCAAGGCCCCACCTTTGCAACTTCACTTCCAGCATTTCTTTGCTTATTCACACCCTTACAGCCTCACCTCCCTCCTTTCACTCCTCAGCCCCACCAGGATCTTTCCCATCTCAAGGCCTTTGCGTAGGTTGACTCCTCTCCCTGGAACCTCTTCCTTCCACTGTTTGCCAACCTGGATCCTTCTCATCCTTAGTCATCAGCTTATACATCACCCCTTCAGAGAATCCCCCCGGTGCACCCTGTATTACACAGCACCTCTCTTGTCTGTTTCTCTTGCATCACCAGCAAGGCTAGCAAGAGCTTTAACATATTTGTTTGGTCCCCTGGATATAAGTTCTGTGATGGCAGCATCTTCGTCGGTCTTGTTCAACATACTTTCAGAACCCAGAGAGGGAGGTCCTTAACAGCAAATACTTCATTCACAATTCATGCATCATTAAGTGGGTTCCTAATTAATAGTTGTGACATGAAAGTGTCACCCATGCCTAGAATTTCCTCTCTGCTTTCTGCCAGTGTGCAGCCAGGCTGATAACTCAAGATAGAGACAAACATGGCGGTGTCCAGTGCAGAAGAAACCACAGAGGGAAACTGTCTCCCCTCCTTGTGGTGGCCCAGGCGGTGGGGGACATGGATGAACAGAATCAGAAACGATGGCTGGAGAGAGGGAAATTTTGTATGTCACCTATCTGAGCTCCCACAGCATCCTACATTTGCCCGTTGCCTTGGTCTACACCACTAGACTGGGATGAGTTCCTCGAGGGCGTGGAGCATGTTTCATTCGCCTCTGTATTCCCAGTGCTCAGCACCAGATTTAAACGTTTATTAAAAAAATGAACAAAGTGTGTGTGTGTGAGAGAGAGAGAGAGAGAATGCGAAGAACTCCTTGGTTTGTTTCACAATATTTTACATAGCGAACAGTCGTTGAAAATGATGAAAGGAATAAATTAATTGCTCGAAATGCAAATGTTCAGCTTATTTCCATTGTGCAATGTGTGTTCCTTTACAGTAATCCAGACCAGGAAAGGTACCACACTGGGCAAACGCTAAGATGGGCTTAGTAAAGTTTCTCCATAATGCCTGAGATTCACTCCATCACCAAAGGGAAAAAGCCAAATGGGCACATGGCCGGTGGTATCATCCATTCTATTCTGTCTCCTACCAGGATAGATTACTCTTCTGCTTTAAAATACACACAACCTTCACGTTCATTAATCACAGTAGCAGGTTTCAACTTCATACCCGCCAATCCAAGAACAATAGCAAAGAACCACAAAACCTGTTTCCACCTGCATAAAAAACGGAACGAGCAAGGTATCTGAATCACAAACTTCAAAACACGAACTAAATAATTTAAAAGTCTAATTTCTAAAAGCACACGCTTTCTAATGCTGCAGCTATTTGTCACGCCTGCCTCGATTCTGATTCCAACACTGCCAGCCGTGCAGTAAGTTCATCGTTAATAAACGAAAAAGATTATTTGCTTTGTTTTTTCTTCAATAAATTATGTGGGTTTTTTAAGTATCTCTAGCTTGCACGAGGGATTAAATGCATAGTCAGATCCACTCATCATCTTCTTAACTTTTGTCTCCTTTCCTCTCCTTCTTCTCGTTTTTGGCATATAATGGAAGGCAAGGTGCTCCCTTAATAAATTATGTTTGCAGAAACAGTGGTGCCAACTGACACAATTATGCACTTGTTGAGTTAGTGGCCACTTATAAACAGACTTTGTAAGTCATCGCACTTCATACTGAAAGGTGCTAATGCATCATCATGATGTAGCAGGTTGCCTGCTGAATTTTACAGCGTCGCACACTACATTAACCTTTGGTACCACTGATATTTATGACCTTATAAGAAAGTATTTATCAAGCTGAAAGCCAATATGCAGCCTTCATGTTTTAGCTGGTGCTGTTTAGAAACTGTTATCACTCCTTTCTTCGGGCATTTTAAATCACTCTGAGATAATGCTTGGTACTTGCAAGAGTTCGGGAAACAGGCCACTCTTGTGCAGTCTCAGTGAGAGTTTAAATTGGTATAGTCTTTCTGGAGGGTGATTTTTCAGTTTTATCTGACTATCAAAAGCCTTAAAAATGTGCATTTTTACTCTTTGACCCAGCAGTTCTACTTCTGGGAATTTATTCTACAGAAGCAATCATGAAAGTGTGCAAAGATTTGGGCAAGAGGAAATTCATTAGAGTGATGTTTGCCACGGTGAAAAACGGGAAACAACCTAAGTGTCCAACTAGAAGGGATTGGCTAAACAAACTACATCCAACCCAAACAATGCTAGACAGTAAGACACAAAGAGGCCAGCAGAGACAAAAAAGAATGTTAAAATACATTCCCAATGCACCAATCAAGTGACTTGCAAAGATATATATGATATTTTTAATAAGAAAGCAAGTCACAAAACATTATGGTATGTACCATCTTTTTGTATTTTTATTTCTTAAAAATTTTTTTTGTAATACATTGCAAAAGCTCTCAGGATAAACAACAGGTGGTCAATGAAGTGATAGAACTATTGTGATTATTATTATTTGCTTATTTGGGGTTTTTATCTTTTCTATAATGAATAGGAGTTATTGGCATAGTTTAAAAAAGTCACCAGGGATTGAGTCTTGTTTGCCTCTCAATCCACAATGCACAACAGAGGATCAGTAACCGATTTTTTTTTTTTAATGAGCTCAGAGTCATGGGATAACGGTAATAATTGCTTCTATTTTTATAACACTTCCCGATTTCTAAAGCGCGCTCACATCTGATTTCTCACGTGAGTCTCAGAGCAGTCCTGTTGGGCAGGCAGCACTGTATTTCTGATTCTGCTCCCAGACACAGAGACTGAGACTCAGAGAATGCATACGACTTGCTGACGGGCAAATAGTCTCAAAAGGCAGAGATAAGATCTTTCACCAAGTTTGTAGCTCCTGAGCCCATGTTCCTTCTCCTGCACTATTTGCCTCTATCTGGAAAGAAGAACCAGGGAGACGACAGCAGCCTTAGGTAAATCAAGTCACTGTGAAGGTCAATTCTTCCATTTGGGGTTCTTGGCTTAATTCTAAATTCACTGGGTCAGAGGCAGACAGAGTGGAAGCAGAGCTGGGGCTTATTAAAACAGGTAGCTGTAGACCCCCAAGCCTGAGGACACAGAAAGGCCCGTCCGGGGCCCATTAACATGGCCTGCAGCTTCTGGAGCCTGCAGGGAGTGGAGGGGCTGGGGTTTTGATGTCTCCCAGAATTATCGACTAATGTGTGTCTGTTGGGCAGGGAGAGGAGATCAAAGCTTTCTGCAGAGTGGAAAGGCAGAGGCCTGGCCACGAGCGAGGGGGTCAGGGGGCTGCAAACACTGCCTGCCCCCACCCCCCCCGCTTGGATCCTGCCTCTTTCCCTGGTGGGCTTCTTTTCTCAAAGGGAAACTGCTGTTCAAGAAAGGGAGGGCGGGGGCTCTCATCCTGTCAATCTCTGCAGAAACAACCTTTCCTTTAACCACGTTCTCTCAGTCCATGTAACTACTCAAGTTCCCGTCGGCTCTAGCAAGGCCAAGGGACCCTAGGAAAAATCTAATTCCTGCCTGGAATGATAATCATAACGGCTTTTATCTTGCATGCCTGCTCTTGGCCAAACACTGTGTGGCACAATTTCAACATATTGCCCTGCTTAATCACCACAACAGCCCTATTCATTCATTCATTCATTCATTCAATCTCTCAGCACATATTTTCTGAGCACCTACTTTGAGCAAAGCATTGGGAGACAGGGATGATGAGCAAAATGCAACACGGAATTGATATTCCAGTACGGCTGACGGGCCAGCATAAGCAAACTAATAAAGAAAATTATTGCAACTTGCAATAATTGCTGCAAAGCAAACAAATTCAAGAAACAAATACCTCACATGGATTAACTTCCCAGGGTTGCCATGACAAATTACCATAAACTGGGTGGCTAAAACAACAGAAATTTACTCTCTCACAGTTTTGGAGGCAAAAGTCAAAAATCAAGGTGTTGGCTGAGACATGCTCCCTCTGAAGGCTCTAGGGGAGAGTCCTTCCTTGCTTCTTCCTAGATTCCAGGAGCTCCTGGCAATCCTTGGCATTCCTTGGCTTGTAGCTGCATCGCTCCAATCTCTGCCTCTGTAATCAGAGATGGTCTTTTTCCCTCTGTGTGTCTCACATGGCCTTCTTATAAGGACACCAGTCATTGAATTTAGGGTGCACCCTAATCCAGTATGACCTCATTTAACTTAACTAATTATATCTGGAAAGACTCTGTTTCCAACAAGGTCACATTCTGAGATTCTGGGCAGACACGAATTTTGGGCGGGGCACTGTTCAACCCAGTACATGGTATTGAGCCGTTTTATACACCGGGCAACACAGCCAGCGAGTGTTTGGACACATGTTGGTCTCACTCCAACATGCGCTTCCCCTTCATCATCATCCCCCTGCAGTCGTCATAATCGAGCAACCTTTACGCCCAAAGGACGGAGGTGAGAAATGTAATGTAGCAACCCAACGCCCAGACTTAGGAGTCAGCTTTGGGTTCAGTTCAGGCTTTCTTGGTCTCATTTTCCTACTCCATAGAATGAGGGGATTCTCTCCCGCTTCTTGGAGCCATAGATACCGCCTGACAAATTTCAGGTACTCCATAATTGACGGTTGTTAAGAAACCCTCCAGAAACGTTTTTCAATTTTAATGTGCACAAGGCTATGCTCAACCAGCTGTGTTCCCGTGGGCACACAGACCCTTTAATCCCTCTGAGATTCAGTTGTCTCATCTGAAAAAGGGAAAGATACCTTTTCCTAGGGGATCTTGACATAGGGTGATACAAGGGACTGTGTCTGGCTTCTGACGGGTCCTTGGCAACGGCATTCGCTGGCATCACCATTATCATTATCATGATCAGGCCTGGAAGAAATCTCATGTTTTACATCACATCCCAAACATCTCCTAGAATTCGACACTCTCCGGTCTAAGTGAGCACTGGCAGTACCATTGAACACTGACTTGTGTGAAGTTATTGTGTCTGGTGGGCTGCGTAAGCCCACTCACCTGGGGAGAGTATTTAGACTCCCATTGGCCTCCTACCCAGGCCCCAAGGTGCAGATCCAGTAGCTCAGGGCTTGTGCCACTTAAACACCATCCCTGAGTGATTCCAGGCACAGGTGGGTGAAGGGACAGTAGGAGAAGGACGCTGCAACAATGCTCTGCTTCACCTATCTGCGCTCCCCCCTTTACTGAAGAGGACAACTGCCTCTATGATGGCTCAGAACCTGGAACATCCACTGGGACTCACCCTACAGCGAGCAGAGTCACCGTGCCTCAAATGTCAGTACCTACGGTGGTGATGTCACTTGAATTCCCTGCTGCTTACGTTTTCTGGGGTTTTTTAAAGAAGATAAAAATTATGGGGTGAGCCTAGCCTCTCTCTCTCTCTCTCTCTCTCTCTCCCTTTCCTCCCCCTTCATGCCTTCCTTTCTTTTTCTCTCTTTTTGTTTTATTTTGTCCCTTTTCCCCACTCTACCTCCTGTGTGCTTGCAACTATTTGGAATCTGACCTGCAGACCCAGGCAATCCAGGGTGGGAGATGAGGTGGAAAGCCAAGAGAAAGTTACACGTCTGACTTATGCCTTCAGGCTGAAGCTACGTCCTCCAAGTCTGCCTTTGTCATAGGTCCCTGTATCAGGATGTTTCTTGCTTGCCTAGATATTTAAAAAGGACTGTTTGGTCTCCCCTTTGGCCAGTCTTCCTAGTGTATATCTCTCTGGGCTGGGTACCCCACGGAGTGGAGGGGGGTGACAGAGAGGGTTCAGAATGTTCTGGGTTCCAGCCTTGATTACATTTAATACCATCAAAATCTCATCTGCCACTTCTAACAGGGAGTTGCTGCTCTAGATAGCTCAGGGACATCCCCGAGAAAGCCCCCCAGTGCCCACATTCCTTCCCAGCTCAGGTCCTGAGAGAAAAGAAACCTTAGATACTGGCAAGTCCGGCTCTCTGGCCTCAACCACCGCAGTGTTCCTTAGAAATCTCACATAGTCGGGAAATAGAGCACCTGTTCATCCAAGACATCTTCGCAAGCACCTACTCTATGAATGACTCAGAAGATTCCTTAAGCACCCCAAATCACTCATATTATTCCACTCAATCCTCATGACAACCAACAAGATCATTTTTTGGGTAAAGAAACAGACTCAGAGAAAGTGCCAGGCTCAAGGCCCACGTGGTTAGTGAGAAGGAGAGCACAGCTACTTGGACTGCATTGCCCACGTTCTTTCCATTCCAATGGACCAACTATTTTGAATATTCCAGAATAAATAAATTCCAGAAAATAAACCACTAAAACTCTATGCCAGAAACCAATTAAAGGGCAAACCAAAAACCTAGATGGATACAATAGTCTCCGAGACAATCTAGGTGGAATGAACAGGATTGTCATAGCAAATTAAGATGCATTTCCTATGCCCTAAATGATTGTGAACATTCAATTGTAAGACACAAGTCAGAAAAAAAAAAATGAAGACACATCTGATGACAAACAAACACTAATGGTACCATTTGATACAGGATGACGTGAGTGGGAAGTAGGGACCTCCGATCAGTAGGGGTCCTTCTGCAGCTACATTGGAGGGAAGGGAAATGTGCCACAGGTGGACCTGGGTCTTTAACCTGAATTAGCAGCCAACAAAGGGTAAAGGCTCCCTTTTAGAACTGTCAGCGATAAACTCTTCTCTCTAAGGGAGTTTACTTCATGCAATTTTGCTGAATCATTTATTTTTGAACCTGAGTTGGAATTCTTTGTACTTGTCCTTAAACATGGATTCTAGGTAATTAAAGTGAATTATCTTTCTGCCTAGGTGTGAACAGTAGTAGGGGAGGAAAGGGGCTTCCATGAACCACTGGAGCCTTGGATTTCCAGGTGGGGGGCTTCTAAACGGAAACACCCTGGGCCTTGGGCATGGTGGGGTCTGAAGTGCCTTTCATCTGACCCTCTGAGAG
The DNA here is from genome assembly GCA_031878705.1 of Tapirus indicus. Classification (NCBI taxonomy): domain Eukaryota; kingdom Metazoa; phylum Chordata; class Mammalia; order Perissodactyla; family Tapiridae; genus Tapirus; species Tapirus indicus. The sequence goes on along the minus strand of CM062922.1, from coordinate 104,013,981 downwards.
ACCCAGCAAGTCAACTCATGGAATCAACCAGAGTCTGCAAAATGAAAGTCACTTAGAGACATAGCAGAGGCTCTATATCAAGGGGCTTTAGAGGTAAATAGTGTTGGGTATGAATCTAGCCTTAGTGACATGAGGAGCCTGGGGTTTGGGACAAACTACAAGGCTTCTCTGAGCCTCAGTGTTTTAACCTGCAAACTGGAAGCATTCCTACCAGCCTGACACAGATGCTGGGAAGGCAACAGGAGATACTTCTGTCAAGTATCTCATAGGTGTTTAATCACTGATCTACCTTACTACTTCCAAGAAGAGACAGGTATAAGTGCTCACGACTCCCCTTGTCTCCTGATCTCAAGGTCTACCCCAGGGCTGATCGCTCAGCGGGCGCCTCCGTTGATTTCTCACTCTTCCCGGGCACAGGCAATGGCTGACTCATCTCTGTTTCCCAGCAAGGACCTGGCACACAGTAGGTGTTGATAAATGTTTTCTGAACTAAATGTAATTGGGATCAAAGCCCAAAAGGCAGATTCTCTCATTTCCATTGTTTAAAAATACCACGGATTTCCCCTCATACATTATGTATCACAAAAATTAATTTATCCAGAGCTGTTTCCCAATGCACCATCTCCAAAGGCTTTAGTCTGCATCCAACTGGAAATCTGCACTGGGGTGGGGGCTCTGGCCCTCTCTGTTCATCCCAAACACTACTCCTGGGGGGCAAGGATAAGAGTCTGGATGAAGTCATGTCAGATGCCAATGTTTCCTGACTTCTACTTCCCTCGGCAAGGTCAGGATAGATGGGTCTCATAGAACCAGGCACATCTTTCCTTAGTCCCCTCACCCCAAACCAGTGGCTTCTCCATTCTTCCAGCCCCTTGGGAGAAGGTTGCGGGAGAAGTAGTATAGAGTTGTGGTTATTAGCACAGGTTGTGGATTCAGACGTACAACGTCCCAGTGGTGTGACTTTGGGAAAGTCACCAAGTCATGTCAACTCTCCAACCCTCAATTTCCTCATCTAGAAAGAGAGCATCATTACGTCTACACCTGATGGCCATTCTGAGAGTTAAAGTACAAGGGACTATAGCACCCGAAACTAGTAACAAAAGTTCACATGGGTTCATATCGCATATTACAAGGAGCTTTGGCAGATTCTCTGGTCATATGATAGTTACTCCAACCCTGTGAGTTAGCCAGGGTGTAGATTATCATCATGCCCATTTGAAAGATGAGAAAACCAAGACTCAAAGTGATGTCTAATCATAGCCCCCACTGACTGAGTGCCAATTATATGCCAGGCATCTTATAGTCATAAGAACTTTGCCTAAAATAACTTCTTTGTGTTCATAAAAGCCCTGTAAGTTAAGACAATTATTGCATGAAAATTGAGACTCAGCGAGATTAAGTAACTTGTTAACTTGTTAAGGGGTGGTGGAAGTAGGATTTGAACCAAGATGGTGTGACACCACAATCGGTGATCTTACTCACTGCACTGAGTGACTTGCTTGGGTGAATGCCCAAGTTGCAACCAGAACTGAGGACTTTTAGGTTTAACTTTTTTCCCCCTATGATATTATACCCTGTGACTCAATTATGGAAAACTCTGTGTGTTTCAGGCCAAACCTAAAACATTATCAATTAACTCCAGTCTGGCTGCAATGTTTAAAAGGGCACAGATTAAACATGTCTAGAAATTCTGATTCAACTAAATTTTCTTGCTTGCTTTCCAGATGCCAAGTGCTTTCATACACATCAATCCACTTAAGAAGCACAGCCACCACGTGAGTTAGGCATTATTCTGTCCATTTTAAAGATAAAGAAATAGAGGCTTGCTTAATTATCTATCTGGGTGTCTCACAAGCAACTCAAAGTTCACACACCCACACACGTTAAAATTTTGATTTCAACTCCTTCTATTCTTTGGAAAATGATCCTCATCTCCAAGATTCAGCTTTATAAGAATCGGCATTTACTTATGCCCAAATTTAGAGTCTTCCTGGACCCCATCCTCTTTCTTACATCCTATAGCCAACTCATTGCCCAGACCACACTAGTTCATGTTGTCTTCTCTTGTCTGGACCATTGCAATACCTTCTTAACTGCTCTTTCTGCCACTTGCCTCCACCTCATTATGGTGTCCCTATAATCTATTTTTCACATGACTGTCAGAGCATTCCTAAAATAAAAATCTAATCATGCCATTCTCTTGCTTAAAATCCACCAGTGGCCTCCCATTGTGCACAGGATAAATACGCAACCCCCCAATATGGCTTACAAGACCCTGCAGGTGTGTTCCCTGCCCACTTCTCTATTCTCATCTTGGAGGATCTCCTCCCTGTCCCCCAACTCAGCCACACTGATATTCTTTCATTTGACTATGCTAAGTTCCCTCCTGCCAGGGTTGTGATGGTAACTGGCTAACAACCAGCTCTAGAGAAAACAAAACCAAAGAAGCCCTGGTTTCTATCACTGCCAATTTCCATGGTGTGAATACTCTCACTATGGCCATTTCAAGCTACTAGCACGACATCCCTGTCATGTCGGACAGAAACGTACGCTCTTGCGTAGCACCTATACCTTTCCTTTATGGCATTTTCCACAAATGCAATTATTTAACTTTGTAGGCGATTCTTGTTTCTTCGTTTATACTCAATTTTTTGTACTAGACTGTAATTTCCTTGAAGGAGAACCCATGTCTGTCATTCATTCCTGTTCCTCCAAGGCCCAGCACTGTGTCTCCCAAATAGTAGGAACTCAAGAAATTACATGCATAAATAAATGACACACAATTGCTGAGTATCTGCCTTGTGTCAGGCACTATGCGTGACATGAAGAATAAAAAAAATGAATGAGGCACAGTGTCCTCAAGGACTCTATAGCTTTATGGCAAAGATAAAGTTTTAAGTTATTGTAAAATCATTGGCTGTGCATTTAATAGATTAATATATTTGTCCCATATTGTAGGAGTTCAATAAACAGTTTTTTTGAACGCCAAAGAGCTGAATTTTTAAGACATACACAGCATGTAAAGGGAGTACCAACTCTGGCTTTGAGATGGTATCATGAAAGGGTCTATAGAAGCACAGAGGCTGGGAGTAAGAGTAAAGATTTGATAGAATCTCCAGCAAAGGCAATTACAAATACTTCAGTATTTAATTCCAGCATGGAAGGCCTCCTTTCCATCTAGCTAGCTTCCTTCCTGATGCCATCTAACCTGGTTCATTTTCAAACTCTGCTGAGGTATCAAAAACCGTTTGCATTTCTGAGTTGCAGCATACAGTGAGATGTCTGGGAACGCAGCTCGCCAGCATCCCCACCGTGAACAAAAATGATGTGGACCAATTGCTTACATCTGTGAAAACCTAAGTGACTGTGAAGGCAGACTGCAGGCTCCCAGCCACAGAAAGGGCCTGTGAGCCCAGCGGTCCTGAGCTGGCCCAGGGAAATGATGGGAAATTCAATTTCAGAAGGGCTGTTTGCAAAGTAATCCAATACATTACGGTGTGTGCATTATTATTGTATTATATTGAGTAATATCACATTTAAGGAGATTTCATAGCATCATAGCCATGCACAAGGGAATATAAAAGCAGTTAATAAAATAGAGAAGTACAATTTCCCTTCAGCGTTAGTTATGCTCCTATTATACTCGGAATAATAATCAGAGGTCCACTTAGCTTGACTTGGGACGTAACAGATCTGTAATTACCTCGTGTCTACAGTGTCATTATCAAGGGCTCAGCCCCAATGTCAGACCACTGTGAATCCTCAGAAAGCCTGCAGAACTCAATATCCAAGCTGCAGAAGGAAAATCATGGGGCTTCCTAAAGCCACACACAAATCAGGGGAAGTCGAGATGCATGTGCAGCCCATGCTGGGCTCTACGCTAGGATTAGGCTGCCATATGAAGCTGGATCCTGTTTACTAGGGTTTCCCTCTGCCATGGGTATTCTCCTGCCCTACGAACCCTTATTTTGAAAAGGAGAACATGTGATTCCCCCAACCACCCACCCATCCTAAGTTCTCCCTCTACTGAGCTTGCTGAAGCTAGTGGAAAACAAGTTTCTGCAGATTGGTTGAGAGCCATGGAAGATGGGTCAATGACTATTTACCAGGAACTGACCTTCAGTGGCTCTAACCAAGCCTTCAGAGGCTCTTTTTGGGATCAATTGTTCCAGCTGTAGGAGAACTGATCCTGGGGCTTATCACATTCTACAGGTCAGCTCCAGAGCTGGGCATCAATTGCCTATTTTACTTAAGCATTGGTTGCATTGCCTGTGCCTATGTGGTTGAAAGAGCTGGTTCTATGCTCATTACTTCCCGGTGATGCAACATAGGGCAACTTAGCCTCTCTGAATCCCTATTTTCCGTATCTGTGAAATGGAGGTAATATTACCCACATTAGGTTTAGAATTAGTAGACTTAAAATCTGAATATGATATAGGTTTAGAATTAGTAGACTTAAAATCTGAATACGATACCCAACACTACTATTACTCACTCGGTTAATAATAACAATTATGATATTCACTCCATGACCTCAGAAGAACATAACATTTCCTCATCCTGCTTTGATTTAAATCAAAGTCAATAGTGATATAGGTTTTGATCCCAAAGAAGATTTTTTTGAGAAAACAGGGGCAGTGTGTAAGTGTGTGTGTGTGTGTGTGTGTGTGTGTGTGTACAGACGTGTTTGGAGGTAGACGGGGATGCTATATTGCTGATATAACTCTGGCATTCACTTAATTCTGGCATTATACAAACACTTATTTTTTGCCAGAGTTCCACAGGGAAGTTCAGTTTGATAGAAAAGAAAGAATAAAAGAAATGTAATTCATCTGTCAGGGGAGAAATTGGAAATATTTTATTAAAAAATAATCCAGAAGACCCAGATGGCCTGGTCAAACTCAAATGCCTATGAGGACCAGTCCACGTAGACTGGGGACATGAGTTCGGTGGTGACTATGGCAAAGTCTTGGGGGACAGCCTCAATTAGCACGTCATTGCCATGTTTGTTAGACTTTTCCATTTTTTAATCAAAGCCAGATTACATGGTGAAATCTCCCATTTTAAAACGTAGGCAATTAATTTCATTTGTGAGCCCAACAAAACAGGCCTGAGGTCTGAATAAAGCCAGCAGGCCAACAATACGTAAACTTTGGCTTAGATCAGGGGTCGGCAAACTTTTTCTGTAGAGAGCCAAATAGTATTTTCAGCTTACTGGGCCATATATCTCTCTTGCAATTACTCGACTCTGCAAAAGCAGAAGCAGCATAGACAATACATGAATGAACCGATGTGGCTGTGTTCCAATAAATCTTTATGGACAAAACAGGCAGTGAGCCAGAATTGACCCACTGGTCATAGTTCGTCAACCCCTGGCCTAACGACTTAACGCTGATGCTAAAGGCCTGAAGAAGGCTGGAGAGAAGAGGGAAAAGGGAGGACTGGCAAGGGGCTCTAGGTCCCATGGACAGCTGGACCAAGCAGAAAGACAGCCAAGGCTCTGAGGTCCAGGCAATGCTTCCAACTCCCCTTTCCAACCTTTGACCAGGTCCCCTCCGGTCCTCACTGCCAAGAGCTTCAGTTACTCAAAACAGGAGAAGGCCCCTAAATCCAGGGACTAACCTACCTTGCCTCCCCTTGTCTCCAAACTTCCACCTCCTGGAGTCAAAGAGACTCTCTGGGGATCGTCCCCAAGCCTGCCCCATCCCCATCATCTCTCCCCCTTTTGTGAAGCCACCAGATGAGAGTCAGCCAGAGACACTGCCTGGAACTCCAGGCAACTCCTCGCATAATTGCCAACCTGCCTCCCACTTGCAAGCCAATTAGACGGAAAAGGGAGGACGAGACCCACCTCCTGTCATTTGGGCACTGCCGCCCCCACGGCTTTTCTTAGTAAAAAATGGTAGTTAATTTCTCCCCCTAAAAAAGGCCAGGGAACAATCGCTTTAAATTACAGTGTTACAACGTGAAGCAAAGATGCAGAAGTCAAATACAATTTGGGTTATAATTAGCGATTTCCTTGTAGCAAGTTTCTCCGGGAGATCCAGGCTTCCTCTAGCCAGCTTGCCAAATGGTTTGAAGGCCACTTTCACTCCGTGGGGCCACTGGATGCCACGGGGGGAGGGGGTGTTTAGGGGATGGGAGGAGTGTGTGTGTGTGTGTGTGCGTGTGTGTGAACTGAGGCAGTTTTGAGCTAAACACAGAATTATGCGGACAAAGATTGTTAACATATTTGTCTGTGATGATAGTATGATTAAAATAGCGGGGAATGTCATTTAGGTAAAACAAACTACTTCTGATGGGGAAGCCACACATGTGGGTTTAGGAAACCACCAGACAGATCTCTGCATTTACACTCCTCCCTTTATTAGTTGTACGGCCTTGGGGCAAGTTACTTAACACCCGTGCTTCTGTTTCCTTGTCTGTAATTCTGGCATCGTCACATCCATCCTCAGATGCGTTTACAGAAGGTGAAAAAGATGTGCAGAGGAGTGTGTGGCTCATGGAGTGAGTAAGAGAGTGGATTCTGGAGTCAGACTGGCTGCGTTTGAATCCCAGCTCTGCCCTTATTAGCTTCATGATGTGACCTTGGGTAATCTCCTTGATCTCTCTATGCTCTGGTTTTCTCATGTAGGTAACAAGGGGTTAACTGTGGCACCTGCCTCCTCTGGGTGCTGTAAGATTCAACCAGATCCTGTACATAAAGCTTGTCCCATCACTGACCAGGCATCTAGCATGTGCTCAACAAATGCTAGTTACTGGCATCCAAACATTATTAATAAATGATGGTCGCTTTTTCCTTTTTTTCTCTCTTTCAGCCCAAGAAATTTCCTTTTGTTTTTCCCCATCTACCAATTGGGATGCACATTTACATTTCTCCATTTTAAAAGACCAGGGCAGCCCAAACTCTTTGAATTGTATTATTCACAATTAGCTCCATGAATTTTTTTTAAAGGAAGAAAACTGCCTTTTCGCTACCAAAAGAAGTCTGCAACCCTCATGCCTTTAAATCACCTTGGTCTTGGTCGCCTGGTTTGTTTGGACTGTACAGCCTGCAAACCTTCGTTTTTGGAGAACAAACTTGCCCACGTAGCTTTGACCCAAGGACACTGAGATCACATTTGAGTTAGGTCCTCGAGCCTGCGTACATTCTCTTCCTGATGTCAGAGGGATGGCTTATTGTCTGGGTTGTAGTGACCTTCTCGCCAAAGTCCAGGAGTTGGAGAGCCCATGAGTTTCCGTGGGATCTCCATGCTGCTTGGCTCCCCTGTCTCGCGAGGGTCTGGTTACTCTACCACGGGGGGCAGAGCCCAGCCTTTGAGCTCCTGCCCCTCAGGGAGCGTGTGCAGTAACTCGGACCTGGCACTGCGTGAACCGCCATAATTTGACAATCTGACAGCCTCTACACTCTTCAGGGATGCAAAGACAGAAACTCAGAACCCTTAGTTAGAGAGTTTTGACCCAGGTGTGACTGGGACTGGAGCTGGTTAGAATACACAACACTATTGAATGAACACAGCCTCATCCACACAACCATCAAGATGAGCAGGACAGAACTAGATAAAATAAAGACCCTTTCTAGAAGTCTGGGAGCCTTTGTGAGAGTAAAGCCCCCTAGGGGCTGAAACCTCTGGCTAGCCTATCAAAGAGAAATGGAGCCTTAAATCACATAGCCTGACTTGCTCCTAAAGGCGGGTCATTGGGCTTTGTCTATTTCAACGCAGAGATAACCCTGAGTAAGTGGATTTTGAAAACTACTACAGAATCCAGGAGATAGAGGGAAAAAAGGAGGGTTACAGCAAGCAGAATGCACAGAGAGGGGCATGGCACAGCGGAAAATGTCTTTTAGGATGACTCTGTCTGGTTTCTGCTGTGATATTCGCTGTGTGACTCAGGTGGGTCACTTTCTCTCTCTGAGACTTGGCATCATTTGTAAATGAAGCAGGTAGACAAGATGGTCATTTCAAGCTCTAACATTGTATGACTCTGCACTGTCATGCTGAAGCATCTAAACTGTCTTTTTTATGAACCTGAAATACAGTCTCACTTGAAGGGTTAAAGTTCCTAATTTCACTTCCTGTTAAAAAAAATAAGGGTTCCAAGCTTGAGTCAGAGGTTATAAACCCAATATCTGTAGAGGCTGGACAGATAACAAAAATGAATGAAACAGGAATGAGCAGGAGAGCACATAAAAATCCAAATTGCTGCTTACTCTTGAAAAAAAATCAAAAGATATTGTATTGCTGGATCAGCAAATAAATATGGCAGTGATTGGATGGACTGATAGGGACCTCCTTTGGATGGGTCATGTGTCCTCTAGACTACCATAGGGTCCCCACCAAGGGGTCAAATAGCATCGTGACTATGGTTTTATCATTCCTATATTCACGGGGAAAATTAATTATTTCTTTTACCTATGTCTCCATCATAAACCAACCTCTTTCAAACATGTACGTAACGTGCCTGGACCTGAGAGTATTTGAGTTTCAGCTCCTAACTGATGTGATCTCCTTACATGAGTACAATGAGAAGACTGGGCTAAGTGAGCTCTGTTTCCTCCAGCTCTCACACTCCAAGGTCTGGCTGAACCATTCAGGAACCCTCAGTCAACATCACATAGCCAACTGCTTTCTGCAGCCTAGAATCCAAATAGAGCACAGAATTTGTATGAACTGACTATAAACCTGCAGAATATATGGCCAGGAATTAAGAGCATGAGCTGATGGTTGGCTAATGAATGAGTGATTCAAACACTGCCCACAAAACAGATTAATGCCTGCCTCTAAGTGCATTTAGAAACACACAAACAAAAGCAATGAAGCCCTCTAATGGGGCTACGAGCTATGCAAAGGCAATTAGGTTCTTCCAACACCTAGACTAATCATTTGTAAAGCTCATAGACAGCTCCCTTCATCTCCAAATTATCCAATCATTACCCCAACACTTTAAAATTACACTGTGTGCTAATACTTGCTCAAAGACTAACATCTTAAAGATAGAGACCGCTTAGTCACACTGAGAGGGTAAAATCGACGACAATGAATACAGGTATGAGTAAGCACAAAACACCAAACGAAGAGAAAGTCAAGACAAAATGTTTCAGATGGCTGCAAGACTTGCAACTGAAATATGACAATGAAGGGCCCCTAAGGAAACATTAACTCGAACTCAGAATATATCTGATCTTTCCTCATTTAGCAAAAGCAAGATGGCTTTGGGACTTAAGAACAAAACTTTAATCATGTTTTTCTCCATAAATCTGAACCTTGTTTGTCCACAATCTAGACTTAGGTCAATGAGTAGCCTGTACCAATGAGTTGTACTCAGCCATGAGTGATTGAAAACTATTTGTATAGAAATCAATAAATATAAAAATTACTTTTAAAATAAATGTAGGAATTTGAGCCTTAGTTTGACTCAACACAGAAAATTGGACAAATCTTATGATGGATTTATTCTCCTGAAAAAATTTAGAATGAAGAGTTCAGGGCAGAGGAGAACACTCTGATTTCCCATTAAGGGGGACATAATTATCTCATAACTACAATGCTTCATATGGTAGAGTATTTGCTATGAGCCCATCACTGTGTTAAGACCTTCATCAGCGTTAGCTCATTAGGACTTCACACCTACTCCAAGCCTCACAACTACAAAGGAAGAAAGTGAGGCTCAGAGAGGCTACATCACACACCAGTGGTCCCACTCTGGGTCAGAACAGGAACGGGAACTCCAGGCTCTTTACCTTGATTCTTACACTGCTTCTCCTGATAACACCTAAGGATATTTATCCAGTGCCATTTTTTTCTGACCTGTCATGAAAACCCTTAATTCTACCAGACTCCAAGGCTATAGCCCCAGTTCTACAAAAAGACATTATACACATGGGTCTCTGATGCTCACAGCTATACCCGCTCCTCTCAGAGTTATCCTAAGTTGGGCTCAGTCCTGCCTTTGGGCACCAGGACTGGACACTCTTTGGTGAATAGGGGCTTTAGAACGGTAAAATGGCCCTGATCTTGGATAATGAAGGCCTTTAATTTATCCTGAAAGCCACGGGCCATTTATTCCAAAGCATATAGAGGAGGCAGAAGCATAATACTCAGCCTCATGAGGAAAACAGAGGCAGTGCCTGCATCCTTAAAGTAAATGTGAACCTTAGGAAAAACAGAATTGGTATTGACAAAACAGCTCAGCCACACTGTCATCTGAAAAGACAATTTTGAAGCCACCGAAACATGTTATTGGAGTTTGCTCAAGGCACAGGTCTCAAATAAGAGCACACTCTAAGCCTGTAATATTACACATGCTTGGGTCTGCCAGGGCCCTCCCCAGGGTGAAATGAGTAATTCCCAGGCAAAGCATTCCTTTCTGCAATAGCAATCCATGCAGAGAAGAGCCCAGCACGTATGCCTGGGGTATGCCTTCTGGGCTTCAAACCCTTAAGAGTTTTGGTCTTGAGTCTGAAACACCTACTTTTGAGTTCTGGCTCCTACCTATGAGCTACAATAACCTTCAGGAAGTCCCCTGCTTCAAGTTCCTCAGCTATAACATGAGAATAATAACACCTCATACATACTTTTTTTTTGGTGATGGAGAGTCAAAATTACTTGAGGTTGTGCATGCAAAGTGCTTAGAAAATAGTCTGACATTCTGAGCAAAAACTATTATTTTTGAGATTGTTATTCTTTGCTTCCTGTTTGGAGGTAGCTATTTACCCTATTTTTAGACAGGCATCCCTCAAGGATTTCACCAAACTTTTAATGCAAGCAGGTGAGGCCAAAGTCCTTCACCAGAGAGAGGAACACTCTGGTGTTCTACGCTTCATCTCTGACAGTTGTTTAGAAGGGAAGAGGAAGGAGGTTTGGAGAAGGGCAGAACCACAGTGGAGGAAGGGAACAGTAGAAATATTAACAGCAGAGAAGCCAAAGGACTAGCTGAAGATCCCTCAGCTTGTCAATGGTGGAGCAGAGGGGCAAACCCTGACAAATCCAGAGCCCAGGTCCTTAACTCACCTGCTTCTCTAAGTTGGAGAGCAGGGCTGAAGTAACCAGCCTTGGGGAGAATTCTAGATCACTCACCCCAGTCTCAGCCACTGGTCATCTAAGCCATCGGCCACCAGGAGACCTTCTAGGGAACACCTGGAGATTGAGGAAAGTCTAGACTTTGACATGAGACACACCTGGGTGAGGATATAGACTCTGCCACTCAAACTCTCCCAAACTCACAACATCTTTAAGCCTCTTTGTCCCTCTATTTCCTCAGTGTAAAATGGGGAGTACTAATATCATTTAAAGGGTTTGGTGTGAGGACAAAATGAGATGAGGAATGAAAGAGGGCCTAGCACTGTCTGTGGACCATAGCAAGCAGCATGCCTTCCTTTTTCTTCTCTCGGACATTAGACAACCCTCAAATTATTGTCTTCTGGAAGCGAGAGGGATAGCCACACCCAAGCACACACAGTTGGAACAGCTGTGAGCCGAGAGTTGAATAGTATGCTGCGTTGGGCAAGGGTGTGGGCAGCAGGCCTTCTCAAGGACTGTCTGTGGGGGTGCAAATGGCCTCTCTGTAGGGTAATTGAACAGCGTCTACATTTTAAATCCATACATCTTTTAATCATTCACACAGACTCATCCAGAGGTGAACAGTGATATTTGTACCTGGCCGTTCACTAACACCTGGTTGGGAATAACAACAATGCAAGATTAACCCCAGAAACAACCCAAATTCTATCAGTGGGACACCTCTGTTTGTGAGATTGCACACAAACATGATGAAGAATGAGCTGGATCCCGAAGTGCGACATAGAATGATCCCAGATATAAAGCGTGCCAAAGGGAGTGCTCAGTAGATTTCAATTCTGTTCTTTTGAGAATGGAACTAGAAGTTAGAAGATATAAAGGTTGAATTAGAGACAGAGAGACAGAATAGAGAGAGAGAGAAATAGACAAGCAGGCTGCTATAGACTGAATGTTTGTGTCCCTTCAAAATTTGTATGTTGGAATCCTAGCCCCCAAGGTGATGGTATTAGGAGGTGGGGCCTTTGGGAGGTTGTTAGGTCATAAGGGTGGAGCCCTCATGAATGGGATTAGTGCCCTTATAAAAGAGGCCTCAGAGAGCTTCCTCACTCCTTCTACCATCTGAGGACACAGAGATGGCCCTCCATGAACCAGGAAGTGGGCCCTCACCAGACATCAAATCTGTCGGTGCCACAATCTTGGACTTCTCAGCCCCTAAACCGTGAGAAATAAGTGTTTCTGTTTACAAGCCACCCAGTTTATAATATTTTTGTTATAACAGCCAGAATGAACTAAGACATAGGCATGTGCTTGCATTGCATAAAACATTTCTGGAAGGAAATATAAGGAATTGGTAACTGTTTTTTTCTGGCAGAGAGACTAAGAACTGGAGTGGTGGACATTAGGAAATTTTAGTTTTCATTGTATGACTTTTCTATATGTGCACCTTTTTAAATCACAACCTGAATTGCCATAAAAATAATAATAATAATGGCTAGTTAACAACAAGGAATGCATTGAGAAGTTTTCCCCATACCTTAGCTATATAATCGGCTTCCCAAGCAGAGCTGGTATGTAAATGGAAGTCATCACCAACCAATGTCTTATTTTCTTAAAGGTATTAATGAAATCTGGAGACCCAGTTAGCACCCTGGTTGGAAGCAGCTTAGGGTCAAGAAAACTTGGCTCCTTAAACAGCTTTTCTCTCTGTCAATAGAGCCCAGAGCTCTGGACCCACTTCTTTCTCCCATCAGATCCCAGAGCTGGTGGGAGACTTTTAAACAGACTGCAGAAGTGTTAAAAATAGAAGTTAAGTTGCTATTGGAGATACATGGAGAATTCACCACTTGCAAATCTCTAATTATAATATGTCAAGAGTAAAATACCTTGTCAGGAGCGGTATCTAATACAATACAGTATTGGCTCTGTCAGTACAGTGATCCGTGATGTGTTTGAAGGCCTACATTAAGTAGACATTCAGCAGAAAAATGTCCTGCAGGGACTCATCTCAGCCCTTGGGGAACTGAAAGGATGACCTGGTAAGTCTTTTCTGCCTATACTTTCCTCAGCTCTGGTTGGGAGCTCTGGGTGCATCCTGCTTCCTTTTTACAGATTCTGCACTTTGTGTTAAATCATGTGCATATATTAGATGTTCTTGGAGCCTACCAGATGGATGAATCTTTTCTCTTACCCAAAACTACTCAGTTTCTCAAAGAAATGATGGCCTCCACAGTGCCCTCAGAGTGGCATTAAGCACTATGTGTGTATGTCAAAGGACAGAGCTATTCCCAGTGGGGCACTACCCTATGGAGGATAACTAGGTGCTAATATGGGGCCATGTCTTCCAGAGTTGGGAGAACCACAGATCTGACCCACTTGGAGGTTAAATTCCTTCCTTGGGAAATGCAGAACCTGGAGTGAAGAAAAAGTGCCCTTGGTAAATGGGTGAGGATGCAGGAACAATTTGAAGCAAACTTGTCATAGACCATGCTCTGCTCGATCAGGTTAGCAAAGTGCAACTCAAAAGTAGGTCATGGACAGCAGAAGCATCTTCCTTTATGGCCGAAGAGAGAAGAGCATATGCATGTAATCATTTGTAGCAGAAACCAAGATGGCCCCTTTGACGATTCCTGCACTTCCCCTATACCAGCTAAGAGTATACATCCTAGGACTTCCTTCAGAATCAGCCGCAAAACCCACCTGCTTCAGCTTATAATGGTTTCCCTTCTTTTGAAACGTCCTGTAACAGTATGGTCCACCCAAACATGGCTGGAGAAGACAAAGTCACCAGCTAACCAGCCCCACCACAAATTCACACTCTCCTAACTCAAGAGAGGTGCTCATTGCCATTCAAATACTCCAGGAATTGTCTGAGCCAGATTCCTAACCTGTTTGCGCAATTTCAGGAATCATTCTACTGTTTCCAAGCTCCTCCCTTTGTCACTCTCTGTCAGTTGATTATGGCGCCTTCATCACTGAGAACATGAAGACAACACAGAAGGAATTCCTCACGTCCTTTCTTGACTTCAACATTTCTCTGTTCCCTCACACCTTAGCTCTTCCTTTTTGCTACGGTCTGAATGTTTGTGCCTCCCCCAAATTCACTTGTTGGAATCCTAAAGTCCCATGTGATGGTGTGAGAAGGTGGGGTTTGGGGGAGATGATTAGGTTATGTGGCTGGACCTCTCATGAATGGGCTTAATGCTCTTATAAAAGCCCTCTCACCCCTTCTGCCATGTGAGGACACAGTGCTCACCATTTCATCTCACTGCAGAGCTTGCGGCACCTTGGACACCCAACATGCTATTTAAATTTAATTCTGTTGATCTTCAAAGAGTTCTTTTTGTGAGAGAAGGATGTTGAGCACCTCAAATCCCCAAATGGATTAAGATTTCCTTTTAGGTAGGCATAAATAACCCTTTCTGTTAAAATTTCATTTTATAACTCTTCTGGCATAAACTCTTCTCAATGGCTTCCTGATTGCTCCTAACGTGGACTCCACCCCTTAGGGAACCCTCTAGGCCTGCAGGACATGATCCCTGCTGACTGCTCCCATCTCATCCTTTGCTGCTGCACCCCCAAATCCTCCTCACATGCCCTAGACATACTGGTCTCTTTTTAGTTCTTTGAAGAGCCAAGCTCCTTCCAACCTCAGGACCTGTGACCTTAGTATTCCTTCTCTCTGGAAAGCTTTGTCTTCTCACCTTAAATATCATCTCCTTGAAGAAATGCTCCCAGACTACTCATTTGCAGGTGGCATCCCTGCTCTTTTTTTTTTTTTGGTGAGGAAGATTGGCCCTGAGCTAACATCTGTGCCCATCTTCCTTTGTTTTGTATGGGGATGCCACCACAGCATGGCTTGATGAGCAGCGTAGGACTGCACCTGGGATCCAAACCCGTGAACCTGGGCCGCTGAAGCAGAGCACACAAACTTAACTACTGAGCCACCAGGCTGGCCCCCATCCCTGCTCTTTTTAATCCTCCCATAGCACCTGTCTTTTCCTGAAGAGCATTATCATACTTTGTGTTTCTACAGCTGTTAGCTCATCACATATCCACTCCCTGCCACTCACACTAAGTTACAAGAAGGAAAAGACCCTTTCTGTTTGGGTCAACCACAACAGCTGGTATAAATCTTGGCTCCAGTAGATGCTTCATAAATATTTGTGAATGAATGAATGAATGAATCTTCCAAAGCAGTTAGTATGGTTGGCAAATGTTGAGGCTTAATAAATAATGTCTGATGAGAACTTTTTCAGTCCTAAAAAAATCTTCTCAAGCCCTACCACCATTGATTGTCACAAAATATTCGACAAAAAATAAACAACCCTATCACCCGGTAGTCAACAAAACAATAATAAACACCTGCTGAACCAGCAAACACATGTAATGAACTCATCCCTACGTTATTTCAGCCAGACATAAAAAGGCAATAGCAGCACTATTCA
The DNA here is from genome assembly GCA_031878705.1 of Tapirus indicus. Lineage (NCBI taxonomy): Eukaryota > Metazoa > Chordata > Mammalia > Perissodactyla > Tapiridae > Tapirus > Tapirus indicus. The sequence continues at coordinate 103,998,518 of CM062922.1, read as the reverse complement.
CAATAGCCAAAAGGTGGAAACAACCCAAATACCCACCAATGAATGAATGTATAAACAAAATGTGGTATATCCATACAATGGAATAGTATTCAGTCATAAAAAGGAATCAAGTACTGATGCATGCTACAATGTGGATGAACCTTGAAAACATTCTATTAAATGAAAGAAGCCATACGTGAAAGGTCATATATTGTAGGATTCCATTTTTATGAAACATCTACAACGAGTAAATCCATGCAGACAGAAAGTAGTTTGGTGGTTACAAAGGACTAGAGGGAGGGAGGAATGGGGATTGTCTGCTTAATAGGTATAGTGTTTCCTTTGGGGGTGATAAAACCTTCCAGAACTAGATAATGGTAATGGTTACATTAAATTGTGAATATACTTAATGCCACTGAATTGTATATACTAACATGGTTACAATGGTAAATTTTACATTATACATGTATTTTGCTAGTGTCATTAAGTTAATTTCTACTCCTCGTACCCCTGTGTACAGCAGAGTGGAACCCTGCCCAGTCTTTTGGGCCCATCCTCTCACCTTCTGGCGCTATGTCAGACGATGCTTTGCTGCTATTCATAGGGTTTTCATGGCCAATTTTTTCAGAAGTGGGTGGCCATGTCCTTCTTCCTAGTCTGCCTTAGTCTGGAAGCTCCACTGAAACCTGTTACCATGGGTGGCCCTGCTGGTATTTGAAATACCGGTGGCATAGCTTTCAGCATCACAGCAACATGCAGCCACCACAGTGTGACAACCAGCAGATGGGTGGTGTGGTTCTCTGACCAGGGAACCAACCTGGCCACAGCAGTGAGAACACCAAATCTTAACCAGTAGATCACCAGGGCTGGCATATATGCATTTTACCACAATAAAAAATAGGAGAAAGGCATTAGAAAATGTTAGAATGTATATTATTTTTAAAAATCTCCAAACCTAACCTCCAAATGAAGTAGCAGGTACCAAAGTAGTAAACAGTTACCTTTAGTTTCAATAAATACCTCATGCTGTGAACCAACAAACTTCTTCACAAATACTGGTTTTCCAGAGGGTTGGGGGGCAGGAGAAAGAGGCTCAATTGCCTTGGATCTACAAAATGTTCTAGAGGTTTGGTGTGCTCAGGCTCCTAAAGAATTCAGTAGAACAAGGTTTCCCAATGTATACATATGTGTTATGGTATGCATGATTATTTTAGGTGGACAAATGAACACTGTTTAATTTTAATAATTATTTTTGTTTAGGGTTACCTTTGATTAGTAGCCAAGAACACTAGTTTTCATTGATGATGGTGATACAATGTTTCTTTTTTGTTTGCATGGTTTTGATCCATTCACATGCAATCAAACGTACTCTTTTCAGGGCATAGAGTCGTGTAACCACCACCATCAAAATACAGAACTGTTCCACTACCCCACAAAATCCTCTCCTGCTGCCCCTTTGCAGTCCAGGCCACCCCCACCCTATGGCTCAGCAATAAAAAGGAAGAATCTACAGACGACACGCGACAACATGACTGAATCTCTAATGCATTAGGCTAAGTTACAGCGGGCTGGGGCCGGAAGGCAGAGTGGCTGCAAATGGGCACAAGATTTGTTTTGGGAGTGATGTAAATATTCCAAAATTAGATTATGGCAAGTGTTGAACAACTCTGTAAAAACACTAAAAATCAGTGAATTGTACTTAAAATTGGTGAACTTTCTGGTATGTAAATTATATCTCCGTAAAGCTGTTAAAAAAAAAAAGGATATGTAGTGTAAGATTCCTTTGAGATGACATATCCCGGAAAAGGCAAAACTATAGGAACAGAAAATAGATGAAAGTTTCCTTTTACAAATACATGTAGTTAATGAAAAATGTATGAATTTCAATAAGTAATAGGAGAGGATGCATGTAGATGAGGCCAAGTTTGCGGAGCTGGGATGATAAGTGTGGTCTTAGGGACTGCTTCGCGGGCAGGAGGCCCTGATTGGCGCCCTGCTGTCATCCCCGGAATTCTGGGGCCCCCCGCCCGCCCCCCGAGACCTGCGCCCACTTACTGTGGCAGTGCCCGAGACGGTCTGCGCGCTCGTGTCCGCTGCGCTCTGCTCCGAGTGCGTCTGAGCGGGAGGGTACAGGTTTAACGTGTGCTCGGGGACGGTGGTCTGGCCCGTGTACTCTGGCGCGGGGTGGGGATGAGGGGCCGTGTATTCCGCGGGGATGCCGTTCTGAGGGGGAGCAAACTGGGCCGAAGCATAAGGCTGAGCCATTGTGTCAGGGGCAGCTGCTGCTTCCTGATTACCCTGAAAAATGAGACAGGAGGAGAGAGGGAGAGAAAACCGTGAGCCGGCACCAAGCGGAACCCCTCCCCCAGGCCCAGGGACTACTGCTCTCTGCCTAGGTGCCAGCACTGCGCCAAGAGCCTGAGACGGATGCATCCCAGTTCATCTTCACAGACTCTGTAAGGAAATAGTAACCATCATTGACATAACCCCATTGTACAGATGCAGAAATCGAGGCTCAGGGAGAGGAAGTCACTTTCCCCAAGTCATCCAGCCCAATAGCCAAAGCCTGTGAGGGTCTGTGCTCTCCTGGGTTGGATTTTTCTGGCAGATCCTCCTTATTTCATTCCGATTTTGGAACATGTGAATGTGTAGTTGTGTCTCCAGTGACAGCAGAGCCTTGATTTGATACTTAAAATGCCAAAAGAGATTAAATTGAACGTGTGTGTTCTTGAGAGGAGAGACAATTCATCTAAGCTTTTTAATTTAATCAACGTTTTATGTGACTTGGCTCACATAATGGGATGGGGGGTCCTTTTAATGGTCACAATGTGTGTGTGTGTGTGTGTGTGTGTGTGTGTGTGATGTTCCCAGGGCCAATACGAAGCGGCCCATGAAAACTCAAGGCCTAATTTGGACAAAGATGGCACTCTGTGATAGCCCCATTTTAAGTATCTCTGCAAAATGCTGGACTTAACTTGGCCTCATTAGTCAATGTCCCCACCCCCAGCCCTGCCTTAGTTTTCATAAGCACAGGGTATTATATAACAATTCGCCCTTCAGATCTAGGCAAAACATGCAGTGTGATAATTACAGTCAAGTCAAAAGAATTTTTAAAAACCCTGAATTCAAATGCTTCCATTTCAGGAAACATCTCTCTCTCTCCACCTCCACCCCCACCCCCATAACTCTACTACCCCTCCCACGCGCGCACGCGCACACACACACACACACACACACACACACACACAAGGCATCCGAAACTGTAACCTAGAGGTCCTAATTTTCCACGGTCTCAAGAGATGGGATTGCACAGTCAGAAAGAGAGAGAGAGGGAAAAAAAAGCTTAGCAATTAAGCACACCGAAGAGCTGCCTCTCCCATTGTCTGTGGTCAATTAGATGTGACTTCAGCCCTCGTCTAATGATCCCAGGGCAAAAATGTCAAAATTGCTCAAATCTCCTCAGTCCCCGCCACCAACATTCGAGAGCCTCTTCAGCTAGAGCAACTTGGGTGCAGCAAAAAACATGACGACATTGAGGGGAAAAAGAAGTTTATTCTCAGAGCAGCACACGGCGCTGGTGCATTTGTTTAGAAAGGACCTTAATTAGAATGTTAAAGATGACACTTGGAAGAGAACTAAGCTTAGGATAAGTTTAAAACAGTTTACAAGTGAAAACATTCCCATCAGGCCTTTTCCTCCCCCAGACTAATTTCTCCAAATGTCTGTGCCATTGGAAGCAGCGATGCACAGCTATTTCTTTCTTTCTTTCAAACATGTTTTCACAGCATTTGGGGCTGTGCAGGGTCTGTCTGTGCTGTGGTTGGATTGCTCTCCACCGAAAGTTAACCCTGTCCATCCTTGGGAAACCACAGAGCACATCTGTCATGCCACTCAGGGGCACTTCTCTGTCTTCAAGGATAACACCCAGTTTCCTTTTAGGGGACACTTCCACTCTTGGTCCACGTGGTGCACATGTGGCTGAACCCCGCCTCTGGCTACCTCTAGATACAGTCTCATGACCCAGCCTGCCTAAGCAGAGCCCGCCCTCACAGTCACAGAAGAGTATTGGGTTCGCGCCCATCTGTCTAAGCCAGTTAGGGAGTTAAGCCTAGTAGCTCCAAGGGGGCTTAATCCTGGGACTTTGCTGGAGTTTTGGGAGGAAGTTCTCTCTCCACTATGATTGGCAGTTGTAAAAATAATGGAAATCTGGAGCTGCCAAGAACTGCCTCTTGAAGAGGGCCTGCCTAAAGCAGAAGCCAATCCGGAGGAAAACGGAGCCCAGAAACTGAGACACAGACATCAACTGAGTCGCAGTGACATCATTTGAAGTCCTGGATCCAGCTTTACCTGCAGTTAGTAATGCCACTGTTTGTTTTAGTCACATGAGTCAGTAAATGTCTTATTTTGTTTTAGATAGTTTTTCTGTTACTTACAACCAAAAGGGTCTTGACTGAAAAAAAAAACTCCCATGCTGTTTACGAACTGACTAGCAACCTTCTCTTCTACAGGGCTGCTCAAGGAACATTACTTGTGTAAAGAAATTCCATATGGATGCCACTTCATTCTGGCTGATGAGAAGCCCTAAAAACTTTGGGACCTTGAGAGCCCTCCAAAGGGAAATTCATTATGCCAGATTCTACTTCTGCCCAAAGGTCTGTCTCAGCCTCTCTTTCCTTCTACCTGGCTCATCTCTGAATTGAAAGACAGACTTGAAACTCCAGGTGTGCCTCATAGGAAAGCATGAAATGATCATAGGAACAATGGCAAAGAGAGATGGTCACAGAAGACAAAGGTTTCCCTCCTCCACCTCCAGCAGAAAACACTTTCATAGGAACACATATGACCATGTGGCCTTTCCTTACTGCAGAGCAATCTTGGCAAGAGTGACCAGTCCCAAGAAATCCCGCAAACAGCGAGGGCTCTCCACTAGGATCTGAGCTCTCTCTGTATGGAGAGAGAAGGGCCTGCCCTCAGGAAGCCTATGGTCACTCCATCCTCTCAACACCATCAAGTCTTCCCATTCACTGCCCCCTCTGCTTAGAAAGCCCTCCCCTACCCCCCTGCCTGGATAGTCTCTACTTCTCTTTCAGGTCCCAGATCAAGAGCTCCCTCCTCCAGCAAGTCTTCTTTGACACTTAAACCAAGTCAGCTGCCTGCCCTCTATGCTCCACTGCAGCTTATTGCCGCATCTCACATAACTCCAAGCACTGTCACTGCTTGCTTATTTGTTTGTGAGTGTCCTGAGACCAGGAGACCATGTCACATTCTCTGTGCCATCTCCAGTGTCCAGCAGCATGCTAGCTGCAAAGTAGGCATTTCCAAGTGATTGCTGAGTGAATGCATGCCTGAATAATGAACTCTGGGCTCTGTAAAGCTTAATCTGGCAACAGGAGACAGGGTGGGAGGAGTAGGAGAGGGGTTGGCAATGACCCATGGGAGAAATCTGGCCCATTGCTTGTTTTTGTAAAGAAAGTTTTATTGGGACACAATCATGCTCATTGTGCTACGATGGCAGAGTTGAGAAGTTGTGACAGACTGTATGGCCCACAAACCCTAAATTAGTTAACTATCTGGCCCTTTGCAGAAAAAGTTTTCTAATTGCTGTGGCAGAGGTTGTCATTAAACAGCAATTAAGAAGTTGCATAAATAGTTTAGGCAGGAAATAAAGCTGACAGTAAAACAGGAAGAGAGATAAAGGGGGTGCATTCTACCTAAATCAAGGAGGGGTGGCTCAACTAGCCATGGAGACTGGCAATGTTAAGAATTGTGCAAATAGGGCATGTTAGAATCTTTCTCCAAATTTGCTTTCCATCACCAGATTTCTGAATCATAAACACACATGTACACATGCAGGCTTCAGACTCAGAAGCAGTGGGCTTATGAGCAGATCCCTGACGGCTTCAAGCTTCTGTGCTCCATATGGAAGGCATCCTCTTCTTCTCATTTGTGCTCAGAAGGCAAACTGAGTGATGCTGCCCTTCACCTCAGGCCTGGTGGGTGCCACGCTCTGTGCTGGGGGTTTTCCATCAGTAGTTCTTAAACAGGGGTGACTGCTTCCCAAGAGACATTAGTCAATGACTGGAGACACTTTTGTTTGCCACAACTGGGGAGGAAGGGTTGCTACTGGTATCTAGTGGGTGGAACCCAGACCATGTTGCTAAACACCCTACAATGCACAGGACAGCCCCCCACCACAAAGGATTATCCGGAGAGGTCTAGAGTCTCTGCTTTGCATGCATTGCATCTCCAACCCCCCTTTATTTCATTGTGAAGGATACTGCAGCCCAGAACTGGTATATTATTCTGCAAGTTCTCAGCCACAGGTACCTCTTAGGGTTGGCAGGAGGTGAACCAAAGCCCATGTTTACCCTTTGCCAAGGTGCCTCTCATCTGGCCAGACAATCACCTGGTGGGGAGATTCCTTCCCAGTTGGAAATAACCAAACCTCTTTCTGTCACATATACTCTGACCCCCAAGACCCGTTTTCCACCTGGTGGTATGTTACACCCTGTGGGGAAGTCAGGTGCTGGGGTATTTGATTCAAAGATGTCAGCGTTCCATTTGCCAGATTAGGGGGTAACCCTTGGTGAGTTAGAGTAGCAGCCTGGGAAAATTCTGCCAGCTCAACCCTGAAGCCTGGCTTCCAAAGGCTCTGAGGATACCCTATAACAAGCAGGGCCACTGGGAACATCACTTGAGCCAGGACAAGCCACCAATCTCTACCCATACATGCCATCCTGCACACCCGGGGTGCCGAGCTCTAGGGATGGTGTCCACAGTAGCCAAGGAACCTATAGGTAGCACTGAAGTCCATGGGGCGCTGGATGGCACTCCTGTTCCTGGACTTCTCAAACAGATGTTGGTGGGGCCCCCCACGGTTACTTATTAACTCTGACAACCGTTCCAGAGAGACCCTAATTAATATTCCCAACATTTGCACTTTGGGCTAATTACAGCTAATATTTAATTAAGATCACTGTACTTCCTATGGAATTATTTTTCACCTCCGAATGGTTTCAGAGATGTCTTTCTTTCCTCCCTAGTGATGTTCCTGGACTCTTAGCTTAGCTGAAATGTATTTTCTGGAAAAATACATTCACATTAAGGGCACCTTTTGCACTCCAGGTCAAGGCAAATCTTGGGCACGTGAACAAGCTCCTGGTTGAAAGCTGATGCCAACTTCAAGTAGGTGACAGTGACAGGTGAAAATTATTTGGTACATTCTGGCTAGACATTCCCTCATTTGCAGAAGCTGCCTTCTTTCTTTTACTGCAATACCAAACCTCCACCTTTCCTTAAATAAGTGGATCGCAGAGATTCTGATATTTACCAGGTCAGGGTGCTTGTGGGTGTTCTGAGTTGATGGGGAGGGTGATACTACTTTGCACGTATCCCTCACATCATCGAGCAAGTGCTTCAAGAGATTTTGCAAACCTAACATCTAATTTCTAGTGCCTGGACTTTCCTGGGTTGCGGCAAAATACACAAAAGGGGAAGAAAACAACAGCCAAGACCTCTTCTTTTAAAACCCACTATTGCTGCTGCAGAACCGGGTAGAAGCTTGAAATAAAGAACCTCTATTAGGATAAATGTAGATGAAACTTCCTCATCCTCATACACCAAACCTCAACTAGAGCAATTCATCAGCAGCAAGATGGGGACCCCCGGCATTACCCGAGATACCCGGACAGGTAACTTACACTCCAGTTATTGAGAGCAAAAGAATCATTAAAATGCCACCAAGTCTGATTCACCAAAGCAAAATAAATAAATAAATAAATGTCATTTCAATTTAAATATTTTACTGAAGCATGAAATAGCCAGGATATTATTGCTATTTTAAGACAAACACCATAATCTGACTATTAGCATAGTGTGTCGACTCTGTTGCATGCAGACATCCAGGGAGACGCTCCTCAGAGATGAGGAGGATTTCTTTGGTCACTGAAACATCTTGCATCCTTCATTTCCTCTCTGAGGGCTCAGGAGACAGTCAGAGAGAAAATGAGAGGGCTTTTCTTTTCCCAGACATTTCCTTTCTCCCATTCATTGCCCTGAGTCGTTTAATAAAGTAGTTTTGGGAAACTAATACGAGAACAAAGGATGGCAGCCCATCAGACTTTGCAAAATATTTTGGCTCAAGATCTAATGCAAACCACATTTCTACCGAGGAATAAATAGTCTTTACGTGGCAGAGCACAAAACGGGTATATTCTTTTCAGCGTAACTTCCTGACTTTCACTGAGGGGAAAGCGTCTGCTTTCACAGCCGCCAAAGTGGACTTTAAAATAATCAAGTATTTTTCTCTCTGGTGTGTTCCCAGCTTCAATTGTCTCTTGAGCATCTTCTCCCCTTTGGCTTCTGGAATTTATTTGTCCCCAGTCCATTTCTTGCCCCGAAAACCTCTTCTGGCCTAAACACAGCCCTTATGATGAAGAAATGCACAGGAATTGTCCAATACACCAGCTGATTGCATTTGTCTACACAGCTAAGGAAAGCAGCCACTTGGCAATGGGACCCCCCCACCAACTCAGACTCGCTGGAGGAAACTATTTGCTCTCGGTTGCCTGCAGTTTTCCGTCTTGCTGACAGTTTGTTTTACTTTAGTTTAAGTAGCGTGGTCTGTTCTTCTCTGGCAAGAAATCTCGCATATTCAGAGAAAGCGTCCAGTGCTGGACGGATACGCGCTCAACTGCATCACGCCCCCGGGACGTTGAAACACAGAAGAGAAATGCAAAATTACACCATTAACCTGCTGCTTCTAAGACCAGCTCCGTTCCACACATCAAGCAGAAAGCCGACACACACATTCTCAGCTGAAATCCTCTCCTTTCCTCCGGCATAATTCAAGGAGCGGAAGACGCACGGCAGAGAGCAACAGAGACGTAACGCAAGGAAAAGCTTCGGCTTAATTCAAATCACAATTTCGAGTGAAATATAAAATGGGGAAAAGTACCTGCTGCACCATCCTGCTTCCTTTCTCCTCCATAAACTTAGCAGCTGTTCTAGTCCCACACCACAAAGCATCTGCCCAAAGCCAGCCTCAATTACGAGCGAGGGTGTGTGCGCTGTGCAACGTGTGGATGGCTGAGGTGTCGGAGGGGGAGCCGAGGCCGCCTGGCTGACCTCCCCCTCAACATCTGACTGCTCCCAAAACCAACCCCAGATGGGACTCTTTCCGCCAGCGAGGCCTGGCCCATCAATCACAGCTCGCCCCTCCTCTGCTCCTGCTCTCAGTTTCAGAGTGCACACTGAGCAGATGATTATATAGAGGAGGAAGAAAACACACACACACACACACACACACACATACACACACACAGCGCTCTACTACATTAATAGCTGTTTAAAAAACATTAGAAATGCTATCCTATGCATCGCCTGGAGCTGGAATTTTTCATTACTAAACTAAATATATGGTATGCAAAGTTATGAAATCCACCGGGGAGCTTGTTACTATCCTATTTTGTTTTATATTTTTAAGAGGGGCAGGGGATGCGAATAGCAGGAGAAGAGCCAGAGGAGGGATGAAGAAAGAGCTCAGAGAGACAGAGAGATGGCAGTAGAATAGAATGAAAAAGAATACTGTGAGAACACTGGGAATGAATTTGTAACAAAGCTGCGTGGTTAACTGCAAATTGATCTTAAAATACTGTAACTGACAATTGGAAGATTTGGAAGCCCAGCTGCTTTGCGGACTAGCTGTGTGATCTTGGGCAAGTGTTGCAATGCGGTGGTCTCCAGTTTTTGCTTCTGTTTAATGGGGATAATGATAACTGACTTCAAGGGGTAATTGTGAAGATCAAAATAAAAGTCAGATCATAGCAAAACAAACACACAGGGCCTGGTTCCTAGTCTGCAGTATATAAAGAGAGTCATTCATCGCATTCAATAAAATGGTGAGGAAAATCCAAAACCATCTTTGTCCCTATGGACTATATGGTCAAGAGGGGCAGCAGCTTTCAGGAAAGGAACCCACAGAATCCCAGTGGTGGTAAGTGCTATGAAGGAAAATCACAGGAGTCTCGCTTTCTCCTTTTCTTGAACTTTTGTGTCTTCCCAGCTCATTGTTTTTCCTTCTTTCCCAATAAGCAAAAATAAAACCTCGTACAAAAAAATCCCCAGTGATTTCAATGCCAAATGCTGCATCAGATGCCAAATGGTGCCTCTTTATTTAAAGCTACAAATACTTTGTTCTTCCTTTATTATTAAAACTACAACAACCAGAGTGAAATGTCAAAACAATTTCAGTTTTTATTCGGTCGTGTCTTTCTTGCTCGCCGAGGGAGAGTTTCAAGAGTCCCCTCCACCCTTCCCGTGGACAGCTGCTTAATGCCGAGATGCCCTGCTTTGAAAGGAGAGATCTTGCTACCCTGGAGGGAATGGATGGGTTTCTGAAGTGATTAAACTTGTAACTAAATTGTATAACAGAGGAGGAGGTGGGGGTGGAAGAGGCAGCCTGGAAGGATTCAACCTTCCTGGTGGTCTGTCAGTGGCTAGTGTCTAGTTCAGGTAACCCCGGGTGATTTTTTTTTTAAGTCCCAGCTGCCCAGGGTTGGAAAGAAAATCTGGATAAACGGTATTTGTGCCATCCTTGCATTTCCATTTCTGGTCACATTCTGGGGTACCTCAAATGCAGGATTAAAATAAGTAGCCCTTTCAGGTTCCTAAGGTGATGTGTCAGGTCCCCTCTCAGAACTGCACAACCTCAGAGGACCAGAACCCCCTCCTTGCACGACCCCAGCCCAACGTGTGGGTTCAGCAGCCATTCTCATGAGCCCTAAGTTCCTTGTTCTTGCTGATAACTGAAAAGCCCAACCTCTGTCCTTCAGCCTAAGAAAGAGGCACGAGACCAAGACAGACAAATTCCCCGGTGAAGGACGTGATAGAGAAAATACTAAAAGAAATCCCAAACAAACCACTAAATAAAGAAGTGCATCTCAGGTGGAAACAACCAGAGAGATGCAGTAGGACATTGGTCCTCAGCCAGTGGACCATCAGAATCACTTGGCATATTCTTATAAAAAATCAGATGCCAGGACTCTACCCCAGACCCACTGGCATAAAATCTCCAAGGGTAGGATCCAGCATGCGCACTGGGTAAAGGTGGTTCTGATACACAGGGGGAAGATGTTCTGTGTTTTTCAAGTTATAGATGTGATCCCTTGGGCTATAAAATCCATGTAGGGGGTTATCACACCAACATTCTTTAAATAAAATAAGCTATACCACACTGGAAGAGAAGAGTTAATGTCGTTTCATGAAACTTTTATGTGGGTGAATTGGGTTGCAAGATAAAATCTTTTCTGGATTACAGCAAAATAAATAAAATTTACAACATCATGCTAGGTAATTTCTAGTGCTTGTTACTGTCTAACCTTTATTAGTGCTGTGACTACGGGATCAAAGTCAAATGTTGAGACGTCAGGAGCATGATGGTGGGACTACTGGCAAGTCATCAACCTCCATGTACCCCAGTTTCCTTATTTATAAATATAAATGATAATACGCATTCTTCTTCCGAGTGAGGCGCTTGTGACACTTTAGGGAGGAAATCTACAGAAACATGTTTTATAATCTAGAAATTCCTGTGAGTATATATCCTATTGTGGGAAGGAAATTAGTCCCCCTTCTAGTATAGCAAAGCGTGCCCTCTGGAGTCCAAACGGGGAGGTGTATTGGATCCTCACCTGCCGTGTGCCAGACACCATGCTGGCACTTTCATCCTCACAACCACCCCCACGAGATAGATATTATGGTCCCTTTTAAAGATAAGAAAACTGAGGCTCTCAAATTTTCCAGAATTTGAACTTAATTTGGTCTTATCGAAGAATTCTTGCCATTGAATCCATACTAAAATGAAGATGGGGATGATGATGAAGATGGAGATGATGATGGTGGTGGTGGTGATGAAGAAGATGATGATGATGATGAAGATGGAATTATGATGATGATGATAAAGATGGAGATGATGATGATGGTGATGATGATAGGAAAACTTTTCCTGAACACTATGTACCAGTCATTGATCTAAGCACTGAGGATACAAAATTCAACAAAGGAGCTTTGCCTCTACTACCTCATTCAACAAGAACCCAATGTGGTACATACTGTTATTCCCTTTCCAAGGGAGGTGGAGTTACTTCCTCATATTCACACAACTAGTAAGTGCTAGTTACCCAAATCTGTCAGACTCCTTGGCTCTATATTATAAGTAGTTGGAGATGGATTCAAATCTGACCTCAATTAGGTAAACATACAAACCTTGGTTTCCCTAACTACACCGCTTACAAAAAAAAGCACCTCTTGAAAACTGAACTCTGAAATTGCTCTGAGGCCAAAAGTTACAAAAACAAACAAACGACAAAGATAACAAGAGTCCACGTCACAGATTCAAGTGAAAGCAATTTGCGCCATTTCCTTCCCCCGGCCATGACAGGGAAGCAGAAAGAGAGGCCAGAAGCCATCTTGCTGTGGCTGACAAACACCAGCCCCAGAAACACAAACCAGCCGAGTGGGTGGCAGGCTTGCAATGACGAGGTGTCGTGTTTGCAAAATGTTCCATCCTGATTTTCCATTTGGAGTCACAGAAGGCAATGTAGAGGTTGTTTTTCTCAACTCCTTAAAAGTTAGTGACAATCAAATATTTATGGCACTTTGTGCAAGTCAGGACCCTTGATATGGTTGCTTATCAAGTGATATTTCCAAAGGGAAATGTGCTTGTCTCTTAAAAATTAGTGCAAGTGAATTTCCCAACCAACAGCATCAGGCACTTAAGAAGATGGGTTTTCTCATCTTGCTTACCACTGTCCCAGGGTCTCAGAGGACCCCGACTTGTCCTCTAATACCCTCGTCTAAAGTTTGACATTATATACATTTTGATCTTGACATTATATGTATATTTTTATATTAGATATATTTTGATGTCCATCTCCAACTAGACTGCACACTTCATGAGGACAGGAACCTCATCTGTCTTTCTCATCACCGTTGTCTCAAGCATTTCCATCACTGGAGCACACACACACATCAGAAGTTCTGCTGAATGAAGAATGAATTCCCAAGCTAGTCCCTTTATTCCTACTAGTACCAAGACGTGCTCTGACTCACCCGGCACCTCAGGGCACTGAGAAATAAGGTCAAACCATCAAATATTGTGTCTTCACTCCTGAAAAATTTTTCCCCATTGGAATATCCCAACATTGCACGGAAGGATTTCAATGCACCAGACCAATTCTGACCTCTTGTTGGAAGGTCATGCAGCACAGGGCTTCACCTGCCTGTGTGTGAAACCGCTGTAAATGCCTTATTATTGTCTATTATTAATAAGAAGTAACAGCCAGAGCAGCTCTCATTCATTGAGTTCTTTCTAAGCATCAGACAATGTTAGTCACTTTATATATTTTTTTCTGATTTCATCTCTACAGGAACTATATTTTTTAAAAACTTATTTTTATCACACCCACTTCACAGATAAGGAAGCGTAAGATCTTGAAGCTAGTAAGTGGCAGATGCAGACGACAAACACAGGTCTTTCGCCAAAGCCGAGCTCCTTTCAAACAAGCTATGACTGACCTCTTTGTTGGCTAAGATGAAGGATGATATTTGTAAGGGTTATGGTGAAATAATTCAATCACAAATTATTTTCTGACAAATCCCTGAAGTATCCTAGCCAAAGTTGAAGGTTACCAAAAAGGCATGAGATCTTGTTTCTGCCATCTCCAAGATCCAGAACCCAAGTGGGTTAATAGTGTTCATTACAATGATGGTGATTGTACCACTGTTGATAAAAACAACAATATAATTGGAAGGGCTCGCAATGTGTGCTTGCCACTGCCCTAAAACTTCTATATAGGTAACTCCTCAGTGCACCCCACAACCCCATGCTGTGGACACAATCATTGTCTTCACTTTAGAGATTGGTGGCTTTGAGAAGCTGAGCAAATAACTGAGGTCATTCCAATAGTGCATGATGTAACTCATATTTGTACCAAACCAATTCTGACCTCAAAGCAGTAAGTTGAAAAAAAATTAAAGAAAGTTCCTGTGTACTTTTCACCCAGTTTTCCCCAATGGTAACTTGTTGCACAACTACAGTACACTGTCAAAACTAGGAAATCCATGTTGTATGACCACTCCTTTACATTACTGAAAACATAAGAAGAAGTCAGGGCAGTAGAAGTTCAGCTATTGTGAGTATTTGCTATCAACACCAACACAAAATCGCCCTTGCAATCTATCCCTGAGTGACAGCTGGAGCTGCCCACCACTGTCACAAATAAAGGGGTACAGACAGAAGGGCAGATGAACAAGTGGAAAATTGAACCAAGCAAATAAATATTAGGAAGAACTCTTTTCATAAGGGAATGAACGGATAAATGCATTTTAAATGATAATTCAATAAGGATTTTTTACCTCCTGGGTAGGGAGGAAAACTTCAATCCTGAGCAGACTTTCGCTTCGCAGTCTATCTCCTTTCACAACCAGCTATTTCTAAAGAAGGGAAAAAAGTTCTCACTACCACCACCACTGGGATAACATCAGCGTCAAGTTCATATTCAAGACGATTTTCAGTGACTTGCACCATTGTTAACACTACTACATTGAGCCAAATCCACAAAAGGAAAAGAATGGATTTTGTTCCCTTAAATAGCTTGCTTACAGTTACCCAGCAGATATGATTTGGGATAATATCACTGGGTTACCTGTTCCATCGTAGGTATCCAGAGGATTCCCTGCCTGCTTCTAAAACGGGAAATTGATAGATTTGGTGTGAGGCAACTCTCTTTGTAAGAGGGGAGGTCACTATACACACAGACAGCACCAAGTAGCCTAGAGAGATACCAGCTGCACCGTGGATGTTGCTGAGTAAAGCATCCCACTAAGAATGTCACCGAGGGTCTGTCACTAGATTGGGAAAATTGGGAGCATTCAGTCACACTGCTAGAAAAAGAATCATATCCTCTCCACGTTGGAATGATGTTACAAATAATGAAACGTTCTAACGAAGGGAAAAGTAAACGTTCTAGATAGAAACGAGTGCAAGGAGTAGATACCACTATCTTGTACATGGATGGATTCAGAATCATTTCCTCTCATACCACATCATGAAAGCTGATTTTTCTATCCAGCGGAAAAGTTTATGCCCCAGTACCACTAATCAACATTTCTTCTTCTTCTTCTTCAATCTCTTCTCAAAGCTGAATGCCTAAACATAGCTGAAACAACCCCATGACCTTGAAGAGACACGCCAAAGTAAAGACACAGACCTACCACCCCCACATAGTTTATAATGAATTTACAGAACCAAACATTTGAGTGTATTTTCAATTACCCAATTTCCTCACATGACTATCATAGGCCTCTTGTAAGACTGTAAACCCCTTAAGGGCAGGTACTTCTTTGCCATATACATCTTTAACATTTCCCTATTTTTCTTCCATACATCGTAATCAAGTGTTTGACATGATAAATATCTGTTGGCTTGCATTCACCTCACTTGTAGAAAGATGTCTAATCTGGTTACGGCAACAGGCAAAGATGATAAAATATGACCTTGTCTTTCGTTGTGTGTTGCATAAGTTTTAGCTTCTAATAGTTTGCCAACTGGAAAAAAAAAAAGGCTTTCATAAAATGAATTATACTTGGACTTGGAAGGAATGAAATTAGGAGAGACTGCCAGAAAGCAAGGGCAATGAACTATTCAAATAGGCAAGAACTTGATATTCATGGAATCGTTTCAGCAGCTAAGTATTGGGCATCTTCTGGATGGCAGGTAACGTGCTGCGTTTAGGGGCTACAGTGATGAAGAGGATGGATGGAGCCCACGCACCTCTGTAGCTACAGGCTGGCAGGAGTCAAATGATAGTCCAGGAATTTGCAGTGCAATGGGATATGTACCATGAGAAGAGAAATATAAGAAGCTAAAGGGGCTCACCTATCCCCGATGATTTATCAAGGAGGGCTTTCCAGAAGAACTGATGTCTAAATGAGAACTGAAAGGTGAGTATGAAACAGCCAGGTGGTATGAAACAGGTTGACAAAATAACATGTGGGAAGGCCTGTTGTAATGTTGCGATGGGAGGAAATAGCTCATACCCAGAGTGGCAGAATCAATGAAAAAGAAGCAAAAGAAAGTGATGAGGCTGTTTTCAGAGCCACAGGACCTACAAAATATAGGGCTGAGACAGAGGAGGAGGCTCCTGGATTTTAAGGCCCTTGAGGACAGAGACCCAGGTCTATCTAACTGGCCCTATAGTCCCAGCACTATGAGAATGGCACGCACACAGCACATGCTCAAAAACGTTTTGATTAGATCAAAGAGTAAATGCAATGATGATACATGCCAGGATGAAGCTAGTCCAGGGAAGAAAGAGGAAAGGTAAGAAGAGAGAGGGATCTGATCATTTCAGCTACACCCTTGACATGACTTTTTTCCCTTGAAGCAATTCAAATGCTCGAAATAGAAGAAATAAATAGAGGAAACAGGTGATCAGTTTAGGTAGATAGATAGGACAGGGGCTTATCAATCATCCTCTTCATCACCATCATCACAATAGCTTAACCAAGGGTAGGATGTAAAGTTTACTGGGAGCACTTACACATTATCTCTTTGAGCCTTACATACCATATTGGAAGGTAGGTAGGATGGGTACCATTCATACTCATTTAAAGGAAGAGAAAGCTGAGGCCCTGGTAACTCAGTGACATGCCCAAGTTCAGACAGCTAATAAATGTTCTAGCTGGAATTTGAACTCTAGATATATTTCCATTGCACCAAACTGCTTCCTGAATTTTCCATTCATATGACCCAACAAGTCCAGCTATATCAATAGGCTTGATTGTGTGATGCATTTCTGGGTTTCCTCCATCCCTGTCTCATAACCTTTTACATGAAGAAAACTGAACATGGACATTACGACAATTGAAACTCTCATCAGAGCAAAGGGGAAATAAAAATTTATTGGCCTTACAAATTCAATACAACCCAACTTAGCCCAAGCATGCCAGTACTGAGGTTATTACTATTTTTTTAAAGTAAGTTCAGAGGAATTGAAACCAAAGAGATCCATCTTCCTAAGTGAAGAGCCAAGGTCAGTAACTGGCCCTATCCCAACACAAGGGTCTTTGAGCCTATAGTCCTCAAGCTAAGTACCACTTGAGACTGGAGAAACTTGAATTCTTCACACATGCTTGATCAGTGCATAAATATTATTTTTCTGCAGCGAAGGGTGTGTTATATTTTAAGGATATCTGCCTGAGTGGATGATAAGCTGAGAGGGTCGCATAGCTGGGAGTAGAGCAGGGCCAGACTGACTTAAAAAAGAAAAGGTTTTGCAACATATCAAGGTGGATCCGAGGAAGACAGTGGATTTCGGAAATACGGGAGAAATTTACCTTATTTGTATATAAGAGAGAAACGGTCTAACGGTGAGGAATTTTATACAGATGTCAACAGTGTAGAAGTCTGACCAAATAAACTGTGTGATCCCTCTGCGTACAACTTAAAACATTCAAGTTAATTTATCCTAACAACTCCGAGGAAGCTACAGCTAAGAAAACTGAGGGTGATGGAAGTTAAGTAAGTTGAATTCAAACGGCCTTCAAGGAGCAGCCTTAAAATATTTTCAAATGGGATTGCATGGCGTATGTTTATGCAGCATGTCCCTGTTCACCAGCAGTATTCATCTTTACTAACCAGTTCTCCTTATTTGATTTTTAACATGCTTGTCTTCTTCAGGCAGAATGGAATATTCTTGGAACCCGCCCAAAGTCAACAAAAGGTTGCCTTTATACTCAAGTGTTATTGACTGACGTATCTGACTTAAGTTTATTGAACACCTACTGTTATAGTTTGAATTATGCCCCCCCCCCATTTAAATGTTGAAGTCCTTTCCCCCAGTATCTCAGAATGCGACTCTACTTGGGAATGGAGTAATTGCAAATGTAACTAAAGTTAAAATGAGGTTACACCGGAGTAGGGTGGGCCTCTCATCCAATACGACTGTTCTTATAAAAAGGGGAAGTTTGGACACAGACATGCACACGGGGAGAACGCCATGTGAAGGTGAAGGCAGAGATGGGGGTGATGCTTCTACAGCCAAGGGATGCCAAAGATTGCCAGTGAAACACCAGAAGCTGGGAGAGAGGCCTGGAACAGATTTCTCCTCATAGCACTCGGGAGCAACCAACCCTGCTGACACCTTGATCTTCTGGCCTCCAGAACTGCGAGACAGTAAATTTCTCTCATTTAAGCCTTCTAGTATGTGGTACTTTGTTACGGCAGCCCTAGGAAAATAATGCACCTACTATGCCCTAGTCACTGGAGACAAAGTGTTAAGTGAAGTCACTTCCTACCTCATGGAACTTAAAGTCCGGTGATAGAAATACAACAATCCAGTAAACTAGCTAAGAATGACATATCTTGTCCTCTCACTCCATTGTTTACACTGAAGAGGAAGAAGTTGGAGCACATAAGAACAATTTTCATGCAATCTCATTTGATCTCTGTGGAGCAGGTCTTGTAATCCCAGTAGGAGAAGTTTAAGAACTTGAGAGATCTCCCTTGGCATTGTGGTTTCACTCTGGGCTGTCCTAAGGCGGTAGCCATCAGCTGTGTGTGGTCACTGAGTAGCTGAAATGTGGTTGATCCAAAGTGAGGGATGCCGTAAGTGTAAAATGCACACTAGATTTCAGAGACAGAGTACGAGGAAAACAATGTAAAATATCTCTTTAATAGTTTTAGTTGGATGACATGTGGAAATGATAATAGTTTGGACATATTGTGTTAAACATTCTTGGTTATATATTGAGACATATTGGGTTGAATAAAATATTGAAATTAAATTCACCTGTTTCTTTTTACTTTGTTTAATGTGGCAACCAGTATATTTTAAAAAAGAAAACCTACACATGTGGCTCACATCTGTGGCCCTCGAGATACTTCTGTTGGATAGCACTGGTTACACCCATTCGTTCGAGGGCCAGAGAGCTGGGCTGGATCCCGGTCTACCATTGACTAACTGATGGGCACAGCTGAGATTAAACTCAGCCCGTCCAAATCTGAAGCTCCTGCTCCTTCCCAAGATCAAGGTGCCATCTTGATATGCAAGGGGAACATCATAAGAAACGTCCTCATGGAGATGAACCCAGAAGAGGGACGCTTGATTCTGACACCTCCCCTCACCCAATCTTTGTGATCTTAAAATTCTTCACTTTAACTGACCCTTTCTGCACAATTTCTGCATCAATCCCAAGACAGCCTTTACAGAAAGCTGCTTCTGAACAGAACATAACTTTCACTTTACTGAATCCAACAAAGCTCCCAAGGCTCTGAGAATCTGTCTAAAGTATCTATTTGGGGACAGGAGAGGTAAAAGGCTTTTAAAAGCTTGTTTTAACTCCGTGTGAAATCAACTGACTAATATTTATACTGGGCAGCTTTCTGCAAAGATGAAATAAACTCTCGACAAATAGCCTACAGAGCTCAGACATTCCCTGTGTGTGAGGTCAGGGAAGAGCCTTTGAACACGCTCCAGTCTGCAGGATGCTGAAGGCATCAGCAGACATTCTGAGTTAGATCTTGTGCTGCAAGGTTATCCACTGGATTTGATCAGAAAGAAACCAGTTCTTTTTTAACTCTCACAGACACATGGTAGGACGTCTTGCTTTCATTCATTCATTCACTCATTCACTCACTCGAGATATGTTTCTTGACTATGCGTTAGGCACTGAGAGATGCACTAGACAATTCCATCTATTGTGTCTGACCCCTGATAGGCTTCGAATCAGCATTTGTTTTTGCATTAATAGAAAATACATTCAGGCATGAGAAAAACAGTCACTGCTCAAATGGACATTAGTGAATAAAGAGAGATACAGGATAATCGGTGATCAAAGCAGGTGTGATGGATTTTATAGGTCTAAGTGCAAATTATTATGGAGCCAGAGAGGCAGCATCCTAATTCAGAGATGGAGGATGTATTCAGTGGTTCTTGAAGAACGGAATGGTCAAGATGAGTCTTAAAAGAGAAGTTGGATGAGTTACGTGGAAATCCAAGGAGAGGAAGAGCACAGACAGCAGCTTCAGGGCATCAAAGGACATAGAGAAGAGGGTTAGATGGCTGGAGTGAGTGTGTGGTGGGGATTTGGCAGGAATTGGAGCTAGAAATAAGGCTGAGGGCATACAGAGAAGAACAGGATATATCACAAAAGGAGTTTGGATTTGATGCTTTAAGTAATGGGATGCCATTGAAGAGTTCCAGACACAGGAATGGCCTGGTCACATCTGTTACAGAAAGACCACTCTAGCCACAAAATGACTAATGCATTGGAGGGAGAAAATGGTGGGGACAGGGAGAGAAGAGCAAAGACAACGGCAGTCATCCCCAAGAGAGATGACAGCGGGGCAGAGATGAAGGGCGGGTGGAATCAGAGGCCCACTTGCAGGGCTATTTCTTTGCATCAGTGAAGATACCAGTGGCTCTAATCTTAAATTCTGCAATCGTTCCTGTGTCCAGTGAAAAGTAACCTATTTTCAAGCTTTTATTTTAATAGGATTCTAATGAACATCTTCCCTCTTCTAAAAGATATCTCGAGTAATTAGATGAAATAAGGAAACTGCTTTTGTGTTCTGTAGTCTTTTCTATGAGAACGCTGAAGTGGTCAAATTAAAAAAAGAAAACTTCTATTAAGGGTTACACTGTCAGAATATAAATATATTCAAGCAAACCAAGGCCTACTATGAACTTTAAATGCAACAAGCTCTTGAATACATGCTATGTGTGGTAGAGAAATAATGTTGATGACGGGGATGATGCTGCTGAGGATAATAATGCTGCCATTCATAAAGTCCTTCATATGCCCTAAGTGACTCACACTCATTTTCTCTTAAATCCTCACAAGGACTCTGAGTTAGATATGAGTATCCCCATTTAATAGATGAGAAGACCGAGGCTTGAGTCAAGGAATGACTTTTAGTGAACAAGTCACACTTAATAAGAGCTTGAGCCATACTATGAATCCAGCCCGGGGTCTTCCCACTACACCATGTTCTACAGGATTTCTCTGGGACATTCTTTCATTGATCTCCTCTCTGTATGGGAGCCTTTATTAATATTCCAGAGAATTCAAAAATAAATTTAAATGAGCAATTTCAATGAAATTTTGCTGGTTTTCCATGAAATGGTCTAGGCTCTTTGAGGGGACAGGGAAAAAGATAAAAGAAGATAACATGATTCTGACATAAGGATCTTAAAGACTGGGAAGGGGACATTTTTGCTGAGTTCTAGAATGCAAGTCATCTCTGGAGTCAGAAGGCCTGCTGTCCAAATTCTGGCTCTCCCTCTGACTAGGTGTACAACTTTGAGTAAGTAGCATAACCTCTCTGTGTTTTGGCTTCTCTCTATTATAATGGGGATATTAATTGTATACCCTTATAGGGTTATTTATGGAATAAATTAGACAATGCATGTAAATTTCCTATCACCATGCTTAACATAAAATAAGTGTTCAATACATATTTGTTATAATATTTATGATATCTATGTTATTATTGTTGTCATTGTTATCTAAAAGAGAAATCACTTGGATGACAGTATACAGTGGGTGAAAGAAAATTTTCCAGAAAAAAATAATCCATTGAAAGCCAGCCTGGGAGGAAAGGAGCAGGTTGAGGGAGCAGAGAATAAGTTTGACTCATCACACCTACGATCGAACAGTGGGCTTGGAAAATAACACACAAGCCCCCAGTGGCAGGAAGGGCAGAAAAGAGTTCTCCCTGAACTGTACCTTCTGAGTCTTGGACTGAGCTTCGATTCTGATTCACCTAGACGCATTTAGTAGGATGGTCACCTGCGTTTTCAGCTCTGCCAATCCCAAATGGACATAGTGCTCAAAACCAGAATTGGAATTGACAACCATCTCGGTCCAAAAAATCAAAAAGCAAGGCTACATAGAGTGTCTCTTCTCACCTTCATCTGTGACAGCCCCCAACACCCCTTGTTGACATTGCTAACTCATGACATACTGGTGGAGCCTCCATGAACCACTCCCAGAGAAGAAATCACTCATGAGCCAACATGAATATCTCAAGTGAAAAAGGTGCCATTGCTTATGATCTTGATTCTTCAAATATCCAAAGGGTTGTTTTGACTGTCTATTTGAGGATAAGGCAAATTATAAGAATCCAAACTAAATGCAAGAATCTAGTAAAATGATGACAATGATTGTATCAGTTTCCTATCGTTGCTGTAACAAATTACCAATAACTTGGTGGCTTAAAACCACACAATTTATTCTATTACAGTTCTGGAGGTCACAAATCTGAAATAAGTTTCACTAACATAAAGTCAAGGTGTCAGCAGGGCTAGTTCTTTCTGGAGGCTCTGGGGGGAGAATCAATTTCTTTGCTCTTTTGAGCTTCTAGTGGTCCCTTTATCCATCCTCAAGACGCATCACTCCAATCTCTGCTTCTGCCATCACAGTCTTCTCCTCCAGCTATGAGTCTGATACCTCTGCCTCCTTCTTACTAGAAGGACCCTTGGGATTACATTGGGCCCATCGGGATAATGCTGGATAATCCCTCCACGTCAATATCCATCACCTAATAACATCTGTAAAGTCCCTTTTGTTATACAAAGGAACACTCACAGAACTCACAGGTTCCAAGGATTAGGATGTAGATATATTTGGGGGACATTATTGAGTCTACCACAATGATGATTTTCTAGGGAAACACTGCCCAATAAAACTTTCTAAGGTGAGAGAAATATTCTGTATCTATGCTGTCTAACAGAGAAACCACAACCACATGTGGCTATTGAGCACCTGAAAGGCAGATACTGTGATCGAGAAACTGAATTTTAATGTTACTTAGTTTTAATCAACTTAAAAGAGCCACATGTGGCTAGTGACTGTCTTATGGGACAGGGAAGTTCTGGGCTAGGCATCAGTGAGCTCCTGTTATGTCATCAATAGCATTTATAGTTCCAGGAAGATAAAATTAAAGCACGATTATACAGAAATGCATGATTTCTTGTAAATAGTCATTTAAGTACGGTTACATAATTACATTTACTAAGGCAGGGAAGTTGGCCCAAGGATTTCTTTCACTTTTCAGCACCAAGGACAGAAATACAAAGACTTTGGGGTCTTGATTCCTCTCTGTTAATCTATATTCCTCTTACTTGAATTTTTACAGTATTCTGAGTGGTGAATCAACCCCAAAGAACTGAATTTTATGTCTGTTTAGATTATGTTGGGAATCAGTGCCAAATGCAGAATGCAGACAAAAATCATGCTAAGTAGTCAGTTTATTCTAGAGCCTTTATCCACCTTTTGGCATGTTAAGTTTAATGCTAAAAATTGAGCTGGTTCCATGCTATGCAAGCATGAAGCACAGGGTTCCAATGCCAGGAAAATGGAATAAATATAATAGTTAGAGTTTTCTTAGCCTAGGAATTAGTAACATAGACTCTATTCATCAATATTCAGGATGATAAGAGACACACGAGAGTGGTGGAATTAAAATTAACTAGATAAGGAAGACTAGGACAGAAAATTATTGAATTTGAATTACTGAAATTTAAATTATTCTTAAAATTTTTGTTAAATAAGAAATAATAAGATCCAATTTCTTATAAAAATTTGAATGGAAATAAACACCATGGCTATAAGACTGTTACCTGTTAGAATGTGTCACTTTGGGGAAAAAAAGCCCAAGGACTTAGCGGACCACAGACCCAAATATAGTAATAATGAAATTACCTATTAAGAATAAAGAGTCCAACAGAGGCATATTAATACTACATAAAGCAGAAAACTTAAGAGAGAGAGACCATTTAAAAACTTCCCTTATCTCCAGCCCAAAGATCAAGAAGGATGGCTAAAATGATCTCTCAAAGGAATTCTGAAAGTTAGAGACCATACAGAACGTCAGGCCAGTCTGTCTGATGTTCATTGTGTTTGGTCCAGCTCTCAAAGGCTCTGTCTGCTTATGATGGAGGCATATCTCGTGAGCAGACTGAATCTTAAGGTAAAACCCAACGACAGTCCCTTACTCTCAAGTCAAATCAAGGCCATGAACAGGATGAGAAGTTGTGGTAAAGCTGAAGTGAAGGATTTAGAGTCAACCAAATGGTCCTAGGGAGTGGTACAGTAGAGTCTAAGAAAAAGGGATATGGCATTACCAGGCAAGCAAAGATGGGGTGGCGGATGGAACAAATCTAATGATTTGAATATCTTGTTACAGTTAGAGGTCTGATCACTGTATTTCAGAGCCAGGTGGAGGACAGGGATGATAAGAAGTGTGGATCACTTCTCGGCCTCCTCAGAATCACCCATTGATGGATCCCAGACCCATGACAGCAGAGTAATTCAACTGTCTTGTTGAATCCCTAAACCCTCAAATACATTTCATTTCTACTGTCTATGAAAGCAATTCAGCAGTATAATTTCAGACTTTTCCAGGTGTGGAAAAGAGATTTGCAGTATTCATTTCTAGGCCACCACAAGAAAAAAGGATACTGAAATGGTCTAAGTTTCAATGGCTTCTTAGGATAGACAGCTTCACTCCGGGAAAGCTCATCAACAATTTGAGGTATACTGAAGGCTATCAAAACTCCACCTTCAACAAGATTTGAACTTGGACTTGTGAACTAGTATGGACCATGGTTTCAAACTGCTTTTTTGCTCACAGTTCCTTCCCTAAAGTAGAATTTGCTAACTCAAGTCAATGTGGGAGTTGAAAAAGTCATAGTTTAATTTATTTTAATTCTTCCCTGTTGATAGATAAAAATGGAGAGTGTGGGTACATTATCCATTCCTTCTCTGTCCGACTCAACCCCTCCAATTAAGAAGGCAGCCTGGCTGGCTGAAAGAATCTAAACTGCACACAGTGAAACCAGAATCCTACACTAATCCACTCTGGGGAGTGGTTACAGGTTCTGATAGACACTCTACAAATCTCATCTGGCCAGGGACTGAGCCTGGCAGAGTACCGCAGCCTCCCTAGCCCATCGGAGCTCATGGCTCCAATATCAGATAGCACGGCTATCATTACGAGCGTCTGAGCTCTTGGAAAGACAAGTGTCATGCTTTTCTTAGTAATGAGAAAGGCATCTGCCTTGAAGAAGGAGAAAAAGTCAAATCAGACGTTTCTGCCAATTTACTCTAGCTCAGATGACTGACGGAAGTTCTGCAGCCTCCTGGATTCAGAAGCCGGCCCCTTGGCCACATGGCAAGCATGGTCAGTAAATACAATGAGGATACAGATTAAAAAGGGGAGAGAAAACAGAGAAACATTGGGAGACACAAACCCACCTTCTGGTCTATTCGAAGGAGCAGTTTGGAGAGAGACACATGTGGAGTAAGATCCCAAGAATTTCACACTTCAAGCCCTCTGACCCTGGACAATTCATTTCACCTTTTAAAACCACTGTATCTGCATCATTAAAGGCAGAAATGAAGTCTTGTCTTGGCATGCTAAAGTGTGGATTAAAGATAATACATATAATTCTCTCTCTAAGCCTCAGTTTTTCCATCACCAAAATGGAAAAGGTGAGAGTAGCTACTACAAACGATTATTTTGAAGATTAATTGGGATTAGGTTCTAAAAGTGCTTAGCATTAGGACCTGGAACATATTACAAGATGAATCAATGCTAGCTATCATAAGAACAATTATTCAATAATTGTCCAAAGGTACCTGAGGCCGTTCCTGGCACTTAGTAGATGCTTAACCAGAGGTAGCCTCTAAATTACTCAAACATTAATACTGCTGAATAAAAAAGATTTCCGCTAGAGGCTCCCTAATATTACCTCATAGGGCAGTCTTAGGAGAGACAGAAGGACAAGAAGTAAGAGAGAGACAGATGGAGGCAGACCAACAGAGAGATCTGGACAGAGTGAGAAAAGCAGACACAGACAAAGACAGATGCACACATGGGGAGAGAAACTGAGATTCACAGCAAGATTTTAGATAGACAGACAGACAGAGATATAGCTACTTAGCTATATATGGATATATAGCTAGCTATCTACATCTCTCTCTCTCTCTCTAAAATGAAAGAGAGAAAGGAAGAGGAGAAAAAAGCAGAGCGAGGAAAAGGAGCTGCACAGCCAGCCCTTCTGCCAGCCCAGAACTACAGCAGCCTAAGTGCATGTGCTGAGAGAGCGGAGCCCCTTCTGCCTGCGGGTATTAGCGTGGCTGCAGATAAAGATGTACGGGGGACCAACCCATCAGTCACAATCACTGGAGAACACGGAGCAAGGCAAGAGGATTAGCACTGCAGCCTGCTCAGGTCTCTTTCCTCTGCAGCTTCGCTTTAATTAAACATCACCTCCAGTGCTTACTTCCGGCCCAGGTGCCCCTCCATTCCCAAGGCTGGCCTCCTGGAATCTAGCCTCCAGAGTTAATTAGAAAAGAGGCTCAGAAAAAATACAGATATCCTTTCCAAAGGGTGGGAATCCCCAAACAGAAATTATCGGATGTTGGTAACAAAGATTTGCTTTTCCTTGGAATTGAGATTGACTGTTCAATGGCCCTCATTAAGCTGCAGCTTTTGTCTACCCAGGACCTCTCCACGAAAGCTATTTGGGATCTTACTGAAGAGGCTGTTAGCTTCTCCGGGTGGTGCAGGAGGGGCACTTCTAAAGGCTGCATCTGGATCCCTCGGGAGAATGTTTGTGTCTGCCCGGAGAGGTCTGAGGGCAAGTGAGAGCACAGAAGTGTTTGTGTGCCTGGGTCTGGTCTGGACACATCTTCACAGGGATGGGAATGGGACTGGGAGTGGATTCTTGTGTGCTATTTGTCTTTGTACATGGGAAGCAGGAGGGAGGGAGAGATGGCAGAATCCTGCAGGACTGAAGGAAATTCTCACTTTCAGGAATGTCCATCCATTCTTTCATTCATTCAACCAATATTTATTGATCTCCTATTTTATGCCAGGCAAAGGTTTCTGTGCTGGGCATAGAGCAAGATAAATTCCTCAACTGCCTAAGCAGTGCCTTTGAGTACAGGAGACAGGAAGCTGACCCATAAACACATAGATAGATGATACAATGACCTAGAAATGTGTCGAGGACTAGGGAATGGAGCTGGAGAGTAACAGGGGTGCTATCCAGACAAAGGAGTCAGGGAAGGAGTGAGCCGGGGAAAATAAGGCAGAGGGAATTGCAAGTTCAATGCCTCGAAGTGGGGATTGTGTTTGGAATGACTTAGGAGCAGCAATAAAGAGTGGCCAAGGACCCTGATGTTGGAATCTTGACTCTAGCCCGGCTTGTCTCATAGGAATAGGCCTGGGTGTCTGGCCACTCCCCTAGGCCTCAACTTAATGGTTTATTTCTTAGCCTCTGCTCCCTTAAAGCAGTGAATGCCACCCAGAACATGACGGAGGCCTTATCCATTAACATCAGGCCCAGCTGCAAGCAGTGCTCTCATCTTATGGGAATGGAACACTGGGCATGCCAGGTGCTTCACCCGTTTTTCTCCCAGATCCTTAAACAACTCTGCAGAGGGGATGCTGTTCTTATGCTCATTTTATGGATGTGGACATGAAATTCAGAGAACTTAGGTGACTGGCTCAAGGTAAGATTAACTGGACAAATAGAAACTGCCCACACGAAAAAAGAGACACATGTAAGGACCCACAGACAGTACAGGGAAGTTGCAGACACATCAGGTGATACTATAGGGCAAAAGTTGGCAAACTTCGTGTGAAGAGCCAGATAGGAAACATGTTCAGCTTTGCCAGGCATATAGCATCTCTGTTGCAACTACTCAAGCCTGCTGTTGTAGCCGGAGAGCACCATGGGCAATATGTAAATGAATGGGTGTGGCTGTGTGCCAATAAAACTTTATTTACAAAAGTAGGTGGCAGGCCAGATTTGGCCCACAGGCTATAGTTTGCCGACATTTGCTCTTGAGTACCTATAAGTTGAGAACCAAACTGATTTCTTCACGTAATTTAAAAAAAAAACAGATGTCAGTCAGACACATGGAAACAGACAGCAGTCTTCTATTTAAAACCTCTCCTTATAATCCCTTGCCTGGGGGAGTGGGGACACCCCCTCTGGGGGTTGAGAGCTGTTTCACCCCAAGACAAAGGCAACATCCTCAGTTCATTCACCTCATTCCCTGTCATGTTTTAAAACTAAAAAAAGCACACGTGGGAGGTAGAAGCATCCAGTTGGATTCGAGGAAAACCTATTAAGTATGTTAATCCATTTGTGATTCAACGAGAAGAAAGTCAAAGTACCAGGCAATGTGCAGAAGACGAGAAGTGTCTTCCAGAAATGTACCAGCAACTGGGCGTAGCAAGGCTAACCATTAAAGAGTCACCGCCCGCTCTGCCTTGAAAAATGGGGAGGGAAACAACACATGAATGTGCATCTGTGTGTGCGTGTGCATGCGTGTACAGAATTAGTCATTACAGCTGTAAAACAGATCACAGTAAGCACCACATGTAACAGCCAACATACATGTCATTTGCTCATCAACTAACCTATCTACCGTGGGTGGAAACACTTTCCTCCATGAGTGAATCAGACTTCTCTTTATATATCTAGGGTGAATCCTCTGATATTTAAAAAAAAATGATGATTTAATGTTAGGGAACTTAAACCTGCATACAAATTTTGATATGCGAGACGTAGAAAAATGCACTTCAGTTGTGGAAAACCAGACGATATCTCACTGCAGCAGTTTTGAGCAAGTCAGAACATATCAGTTGGGACAAATGTCTTTTTTAGATTCCTCACACTAGCATCATCTTTACTCTTCTGAGAGTCCCAAGGTGGCCATTAAACCAGAGAAAGCAAAGGCCAGAGGGTCTTAATGCTGGCTCTATATTAGGGACACCTGAGAGCTTTTTTTAAAAAAAACAAAAGCCCTGATGCCACATTGCAGGTGGGAATGCAAGACAGTGCAGCCACTTTGGAAAACAGTAGAGCAGTATTTCATAAAGTTAAACCTACACTTGCCACGTCACCCAGCAATTCCATTTCTAAAGATTTACCCAAGAAAGACGAAAACATGTGTCCACACAGAGACATGTGCTCAAATTTCATAGCATCCGCAATTGCCAAAACCTGGTAACAAATGTCCATTGACTGGTGAATGGATGAACAGATTGTGGTATATTCCCATCATGGAAGACTACTCAGCGACAACAAGGAATGGGATGTTAATCCACACAGCATCATAGATGAATCTCAAAAACAGTATGATAAGTAAGGAAATTCAAATAGAAAAGGCTTTGTACTATTTCATTTCACTTGTATGAAATTCAAAATGATAGAGAGAGAAAGCAGATCAGTGGCTGCCAGGGGTTGGGAATGGGGGACAGTTTAGACTGAAAATGGGCATAAAGAGACTCTTTAGGATGAAGGAACTGTTCTATATCTTGATTACAGTGGAGGTCATAAGATTGTACACAATTACCAAGATTCATCAAACTGTCTGCTTAAATGGACGTATCTTATTGTACGTAAATACTAACATTAAAAAAAGAACAGCTGATGTGCAGTCTCCATTACAAACTGGTTAAAGTAGAATCTCTCAAGATGAAAAGTAATTATTTTAATTACCCCCAGGCATGTTTCTCAACCCTGGCGACACAACTCTCTGGCTGCAGGAACCTATCTTCCTAGGTAGTTGGAGTTACACCCAACTCCAGAAAAACCATGTTAAAAAAATGAATATTTCCCAACCTGTATGACACTAAACAAATACTCTAGTATCAGTCATCCTAGTATGACCAGCATCCTTCTGCATCCCTAACCCAGGAAGTACACAAGTCGATAACCAAGTCAGTTTTGTAGGCAGGGCCTGGACTAAATGGCACAGACACCGTGTCTACCACACACTGAGTGCTGATTAGGTACAAGTCACCGTGCTAAGTGCTTATCTCATATAACACACTTTTATTTTCACAAGAACTCTATGAGATACACATGACTGTCCTCTTTTACAGATGAGGGAAATGAAGCTTGCAGACGATAAACAACTTGTCCAAGTTCACGTGTTCAGTGAGGTTAAGCTGGGACACAAAGCTAGGTCTGTCAGATTCTAAAGTCAACACTCTTGGTCGATAACATAAGCATGGCCCTGTTTGGCTTCAGGTCTCTCGCAGAGCCCAGCAGGGAGCCAAAATGGTTTGACGAGTCTATGCCCACAGATATACAGTAGGTGATTAAAAAGTGCAGTGCTTTGCTTCTGAAGGTACGGCACAGCCCGGTTACAGCTGGAAGAACTCAGTTCCACCGACTCGGGAAGGGTGAATAAAAGGGTGGCACTCTTTAGTATGGGGGTGGCTTCCCTCTCCTCCCACTGTGTTCCAGGCTGTGGGGCCCAGGTTCATGACCCGGCAAAGCCAACGTGTGGTCAGATCTTGTATCCAGGTGAAGGCCTTTTCCAACCCAGGATAAAGTCCGCAGAGAGATCGTCTCAGGCAAAAGCTGAGATCTGTCTCTCAGACCTTGTTTCTGCAACAGCCAAGCCCATCTCCTGTACATGGTGTTCAGGATTTGGGGACAGAACATCCAGAGCACGTGGGAGGACTCATTTGCATAGAGGTGGGTAGGCAGGGGCTTACCAGCACATCCATGAACATAAGCAAATATACCCAGGAAGGAAAATTCCCTTATCACTGTGGGCTTTCACCCCAAGCAGGGGTGTCTCTCCCTGACAAGGGGTGCCTGTCCCAGCTTCTGCTCCCCCTGGGTTCCCTAATGAAGCAAATCCAGAATCTGTGTCTCAGCATCGTCTTGAATGACTGATTCCCAAAACAAACCCCAGGCAATCAGAGAGAAGAGACAAACAAAGCTAGTAGCTGACTCTTGATAAAAAAAAAAAAAAAAAGAACCAGAGGGAAATTGAGGGAGGGGGCTGAAGAGGTACAAGGAGGAGAAGGTCAGGAATAAGGCTACTGTTGGCCCTGAAGCCAAGATTACTATTAGCTGTGTGGACTGGACAAGT
Source organism: Tapirus indicus (assembly GCA_031878705.1). Classification (NCBI taxonomy): domain Eukaryota; kingdom Metazoa; phylum Chordata; class Mammalia; order Perissodactyla; family Tapiridae; genus Tapirus; species Tapirus indicus. The sequence goes on along the minus strand of CM062922.1, from coordinate 103,967,564 downwards.
CCCTTTGAGCCCTGCACTCCTCACCTGTAGAGTGGCACTGTAACCCTACCTAATGCACCTGGAAAGGCTGCTCTAAAGATGAAATTAATGACAATCATGGTAGCTGCCATCTTTTGAGCTCTTAGAATGTACTGGCACTGGACCAAGCATTCTGCATGTATTGGATCATGTAATTCTCTGCTACACTATGGGGTAGATGCTATAAAACATTATCGTTCTTACCATAAAGCGGGGGGGGGGTGCAGCTATTATGACCATTACCAGTCCTCACTATGTGAAAACACTGAGCCAACGACTTACAAGTACAGTCATACATCGCTTAACGACAGGAATATATTCTGAGAAACGCGTCAGTAGGTGGTTTCGTCATTGGGTGAACGTCATAGCAAGTACTTACAGAAATCTAGATGGTCTAGCCTACTGCACACCTAGGCTACACGGTCCCCATCTTATGGGACCATGTCGTTGTCCGAACCGTTGTTATGTGGTGCATGACTGTACTATTTCATGTGATGTTCAAAGTGGTCTTACAAGGTCGGTACAAGGAATACCGAGTCGATTTTCAATAGGAGTTAATTCCTGTTTTTGCTGTATGCAGGATTTTGTTCAGGATTTAACAGCCTATAGTCATTTGAGGGGATAAGTTAACTTCCAAAGGAGCCCAGCAGCAAGCAAAATCAAATTAAGGTATGATAGATTCTCGCTGACTCACCAAAAGAAACTTACACTAAAGAGGCATCTCAATATGTCACCAAAGAAGAGCCATGTATATTACAAAATATGTATATCTGGATAACTCAGCAGCAATTTATAGCTAATATGACTAGAAATACGTGCATAAATTCTACAGAAATGTCCATAAGACTACATGTTATATAGAGAATAGGAATCCGATTATCCACAAAACTGAAAGCATTCTGAAGATGGGGGCTATGTCTGCCTTGTTTAATATTTTTATCCCCAGAACTTTTGAGGCCCTACTATGTTCTGTTTATATTATTATTCAATTTCTAATCCAAACAGCTTTGCAGAGTATTTGGCACTATCCCCATTTTACAGGTGGGCAAGACTGAGGCACATAGAGTGAAGTCACATGCCCAGATGTCACAGAAGTCAGAGGCAGAGCTAGAATCCAAGCCCGGCACCTTCTGTCTCAAGATCCAGGGGTCCTTGCCCACACCACTCTCTTACCATGCACAGGAAACCCCGAAAGCTGCAGAGCGGACAGGAGCCCTGAGTCTCCTGCCCCTCCCAAGACCTGCCACTTCCCCACGGAGAGAGGCAACCTAGGAAGACGACTTTTACCCAAGAGGCTGCTCCAATTCCCGGTGGCTTTCTGCTTCCTCGATAAGTGCCAAGACCCAGCAGATCATTAATTATGACTTCTCACAAATGGTTTCCCACATCCCCTCGCAGGCACGCTTGTGCCCTCGGAGGGAAGAGGATTTCTCAGCAGCAGAAAGTGGCCTGCGCTTCTGGCTCCACACACAGCTCTCAGCACTGAATCTGCTCATGCGGCACCAAGACCTTCAGGCAAGAGGGAATCCGCAGTGAAAATGAGTCTGTGCTTGAAACCGAGGAGGGTGATGGAAAGAGGGCTTGTAGCTTTCAAGAAGTAAATTGCACAGGAGTGAAAAAATGAGCTGGTGATAATTAGAACAAGGAACTAATGTTTGTATCACGTTTATTTTTCCCAAAGGACTATCGTATTCATTTTCTTATTGGTGGAATTGGGATAAATATTTGCTGGGCACCTACTATGCACTAGGCATTAATCCCTTAATCCTCTGACCAGTGTGGCAAGGTTAGTATTACTAGTCCTAGTTCACAGATAGGGAAACTGAGGTCCAAAGAAAAGATACATCAGAAGGACTGTTTTTCAGATCTGTCTTGCCCCAAATTTCTTGCTCTGGCCGTGACCCCGTTGCTTCACAAAGACCCAGTGTGGTAGACAGGGCAAGACGAATACGTCCATTTGAAGCTTGGAAAACCACAACTCAGAGAATTTGTGTGGCTCTCCCAAGATACACAGCCTTAACAAGCAGTCAAAGATCCAAGATAATCCACTGTTCCTCAAGAAGATGACAAGGAATAGCTTAAACAGACAGTTCAAGCAAAAGACGTGTCTTCTGAGCACAGTCATAAGTGTAGGTGGCATCCATGCCCGAGCCTCACTTTGACCATGCCCTGGCATCCACTTTGTCCATATAGATTTAATAAACCTTTGCTGCCACAAATCGGGGAAGGTAGACTCTCAGATAAAACCCCAAATTTAAGCTGAAAATGCCTATTATGAAATTGAATTATCGAAGGCAGTTCTGGTGAATACTTTTCATGTAGAACTCTGCTTAAAAACTGGGCTTGCTGGGGAAAGGTGGAGTTGACGCCATTGTAACACTCAAGAAAGAAACTCCAGCCACAGTTGCTTATGCTAGCTGGACCCAAGATGGAAGGAAAGCAGGGAGCCACCTCCTCTCATCAATCCACTGTGCTCAGATGCCTAAGTCCTGTTTTGTACTCCATACCCCAGGCTTGCCTGGCTGCCTTCACCCAGAAATAAGAGGGCTCCCAAGACCTTTCCTATAGACAGTGGCTCAAAGGCAGCTCACAGGTCCTGGGGCAGGTCAGGTCAAAGAAAGAGCAAATGTTGCGGAGTCAAATAACTGGGCTTGAATCAGCTTTTCCCGCTACACCTGAGTGAAGTTGTGCATCTTACGTCACCTCCCCGTCTTCACAGGTGAGCCTGGGAGAAATGTACAGATGGGCAAAGTGATCATCTCCAAATTCTGAAGCTGAGACTCTTGCTTCCCACCAACAGGAAGCCATCACCAGGCCAGCCCGCCATCCTCCCAATCCCCATTTCTGAATGCTTTCCATATAAGCAAGAGCATCATTACAAAGGTGGTCTTCAGAGCAGCAAACACACTGGGTTTGAGCCCAACTGATTTATCGCTTGGGTTTTACCTCTCAGACATTAGGGTAACAGTATCCCTTAACCCTCAGTCCCTCCAAGAAATAAGACAGGTGCAATGATTAGATGAATAAGACCTACATGCAAAATATCTTGCTCACTACTTGGTTCATAACAAGCATTTATAAAATTAAAATGGTATTTTCATCGCCCTGATTACCTTGGTCCATCAACAACTTTAAGCCCCAGGAGAAAGTCATTTGCAGCTTTAAAAAAGGAGTACCAAGAGTTTGGACACATTAATGGATGTCTCCTCCACATTCACACGAGGGAGGAAGCTAGATCTTGTCCCTTGGGCACATAAGTGAAGGTCTAAGCATGTGAATCTCGGGAGAGTAATGATTGAAAAAGAGTCCTTCTGCTGAAATTTGGGAAGAGATCTGTACCATATAAATTGGGTGGATTTCTATGGCAGATTCTATTTGCTAACTCCCAGCACCCACCCTATTGTTAACTTACGAATAGAACTCCAGTTTATTCAGGTAAACGGATGATACTATCTGATTTCTGGGAGGGTGGGCCCACTTACCCAGATCTAGAGAATGAATAATGATTGATCTAAACTGGTCAGGGTCATCCAATCACCTTTTGCATGTATGTCATCCAGTTCTTGCAAATAAGATGTAACTTAATGTCTCCTTGATGGTTTTCCTTCAGATAAAAAGGCAAAATGTCCCCCAAAGTAAGTGCTTTATATCTGTCATTTTATGCTTGAGACACTGGTGTGAGAACACGATGCCTGGAGCCTTAGCAGCCGTCTTGGGATCATGAGGAGAAGTAAAGGCTAAATGCCAACACGAATAGCAAAGTGTTAGAATATCAAGAACTTAAGTTTTTAATGATAGCACTAAGCCAATTAACCAACTCTAAGACTACTTACTTTAAGGCTTCTTATTAAATAATTTTTTAAAAATGTCCTTTTGATTTAAGCCAGTCACTGGTAGTCAGTTTTTGTTTATTTTAGCTAAAAGAAATGCAAACTGATTCAATTCCCCAGATTCAGAGCTTGAGGGGTTTGTTGCATTTAGTGAGAAGCTGGCAAATATGGCTTCTGAAATCACCCAAATCTTTTACAACAATGATCAATTCAGCTTGCATTGAAAATCGTCTCACTGTGGGTGTGCATGTGCCCAGAATCTGGGAAGCTCAGAACTGCAAAGGACTTCAGACATCATACAAGGGACTTTTCCTCTCCATCCACTGCAAGCCCCACTCCCATCACGAATACTTCAGCACCTTCTCTAGTTGGACTGCTCCAGTTGCAAGACCATTTCTGAGTCTAACTCTCCCACCTCTCTATCCTCTCCCCACCAAAAAAGCCTTCCGTTTGGATTTATTTTTCCACTTGAGTCTCCTGGAGTGCATTCCATTCATTTTCCTAGTGCTATCCCTTTCAGCTATTTGAATAAGGTGATTCTCTGCCTTCTTAGTATTCTCTTCTCCATTCTACATAATGATCGTGCTCTCAAAATATGGAAAACCATGTTATATAAAGGAAGCAAAACTTTCTACCTACCCTGGGTAAAGTGAAAAGCCATCAAAGAATTCTCTTTTACAGATCCATTCTAACAAATTTCTATTATTTAGAAAGTGTGGAATTCAATGCCAGTCCTTCATCATTGAGTAGCATGGACTCATCCATTTGAAATGCAGCTTATTTGATTTGGAGTTAATTTTCTCCACGTCTTTAAAATCATGTGGGGAGAGGGAGGAGTGCAAATTATATACTTATGAATCAAAGTCAAAGTCTCAATTATGTGTGAGATTCCAAAGGTTCAGACAGTACAGAGCAAGCAATAAACAACAAGGACACAATACCGAGATGTCTTTGTCAGACTCTGCTGGCAGCCCTAAGAAAGCCTTCTAACTTCACCTCCACATTTTCCTGAGATTTTTCTGAGTTCTGGGTCCTGTTTTACCTACCTGCCTCCCAGCCGTGGGTTTGGGAAGGAAAGGAAAAGGTCAAGTTTGCAGTGGATGATGCTGCATCCAATCCACCTTGAAGTCTGAGGCTGGTCTCCAGGGCCCAAAGAATTAACACCGATGCAGTGAACTTGACTTGCATGTAGTTACTGCCATCTTAATAAGGTGAGAGCAGCTTGGGGATCCCAGGAACATGTAACTCAGGCCTTGCCATATGGAGCCAGCCTGGAATCTGTCAAATTCACTTAGCGCATTTTCTCTTTGGGGAGTCAGCCAGGCAATCACATTCAGGGGGCAGGAGGGAGAGGCAAAAAACATGGGGAGAAAGGCTGTTGAAATATTGAAGCTAATGCTGATGTAAAGCCAGTCACATAAGGACCCTCCCAGCCCCCACCGGTAAATACTCTTTTCATAGACCCAAGCTGGAGCCGAGGCACTGGCAATGATTTAAGGCTGTTTGGGAAAAGGAACTGAAAGAGCTGGTATGAATATATGTATTTCAGGAAGAAGTAATAAGCATGTTTCTCATTGTCGGTGGATGAACCACATTTGCATCAATGTCTTATTTCTGGCCCAAACAACCCAAGAGACAGATATACCAATTTTAGCATCCACTAGAATGCCATTTTTTGTGGTTGGTTTTGTGATCCTCCTGTGTGATAGATCTTAAGAACAAAAAGTAGTGAGAAAAAGGCAGAGATTTGGGGGAATGGGAGAAAAGGAACTAGCTGTTAAGCCTTGTGTTACCCACTCCTGCAGTCTGACAGCAAGTGCCGGATACACTTCCGGGCAAGGGAAGGAGAGGCTGGGGCTCCACACCAAATGCAATTCTGCTATGATGGACGGGAATGAGGCATCTCTGCAGAGCTTTGGGAAAAAAAGCCCCAATGGAAAATGCAATCTCCATTTCATACTTTTCACTGATATTCAGCATAAAAGCAAAGCTAGCCCATGGCTAGCCAAATTCAGTGCAATTTGTATGCAGCCTCATACATCTTTGCAGGGATTTCGTAAGGAGACCGAATCGTACTGACATCCCCTCGCCTCCGCGGTACAGCTTGGTGGGGGCACAGAGTGACACTTCAGAGGGGTCTTTCTGGGGAAATGAAGTGAGGGATTTAATTTTGTACACTTTATAGAATGTGCTCCAAAAGTGACATTTCCAGGGACAACTGGGTGTTGTGATCCCTTGGAGATGGGGAAGACTTCATTTACAGAATGTGACTCATTTAGCCCCCACGCCCACAGAGGAACTGACAAAACCAGCTCAAGTTTGCTTCTTGCATCTTACGCGTTGTGTGGACCTGGGCAGCTGACTTAATTACTCTGGGTTGACGCAGTGTGGACGACACCATCTAACGGTCGCGATGGTTACACGTGGTAAGAGTAACCAACATTTATTACGTGTTCCCCACGTGCCAGGCATTTTTCAAAGTGTTCCACGTACAGAAAATCTCATGGAATTCTCACATATTACACATAAGTATCTGAAGACAAGAAAGGGTTAAGGAGACTGATTAAGACGACAGCCTATAATTGTAGGGGTGAGGATTCAGACTCAAATATTCTGACTCCAGAGCTGCTTCTGTGAGTGACTACACTGCAACTGGTATGAAGTTCTCAGCTCAGTTCCTGGCACACACTAAACGCTCACTTAATGCTACCTCGTAACTGTATAAGCAATCGCCAGAATTTATAGACATTCATATGTTTCAGGCGCTATATGAGCTGCTTTAAGGCTGCAGAACAATCCAGTTCTTCTTTTCGTATGGGGAAACTGAGACCCAAATAGGTTTAATAGCTTGCCAAAGGTGGGAAGCAGCCAAGCCAGGATTATAACCAAGGGCTCAGACTCCAGAAACAGGATCTTAGGTACATCTCTGTAGCAGAGTGCTCATCCACGGTGCATCCTCCAAATCTACTCATCAGTAGCCCCATCCAGCATGGAAAATGGAATCACACCATTTTCCCTTTTTCTCTTGAGTAGTCCCCCCGCCCCGAGTTTCTGTAAGTCAACAGAAAGGGCAGAAAGGAACACAGATTCCCCTCCTGGGTCTCTGCCTGAACCACAACCTCTTGAGAGGAACTCATGGTCCATAAGGAGGCATCCGTCTGTTTTTCTAAGCTCTTATAAACACTCAAAGGACTCCCTGGCTTAGGGAACAATCTCTGCCTACTGTGGACACCTGTATTGTGTAGAAATCATTTGCAGCACAATCCTAGGATGTGCAAGAATCACAGGGCAAGATGGTGGCTCAGCAGTGGTGCCCAGAACAGCACAGGCACTCTATAAATAATGGATGAGTGAGTGAGAGGAAATGGATGAGTGGATTTGGCCAAGAAACCAGCATTAACAGTAATAGCTGACACACAAAGAAAGCTACTTGTGCTCAATGATTAGGACCCCCTTGCTAAATGCTTTATACACATCATCTCATCTAATCCTCCCCCAGAAATCCTAGGAGTTCATTTCTACAATCACGCCCATTTCACAGAAATGCAAATTAAGGATTGGAAGGGTAAACATTATAACTTGCCCAAAGTCACATAGTCATAAGGCGTGAAGTCAGTCTGACTCAAGAGCCAGGCTCCACTGGTGCCTCTGTCAAATCACATTAAATTAGCCTAAAAGGAGAATCATTCTTAACTGTAATCACGAGAGGCAGGAACAGATTATCTTCATAGTTAAGTTGAAATGCACTAGGAAACCCAAGGAGGTGAGCAGAGGGCATGTGCTCAAGCACCATAGCTGGGAGAGATGGGGGGTGGTTTTAATGAAAAAATAATATTGATTTCTAGTTAACATCTCAATTGTTGGTCAGTTAATAGGTGGTTCAAAAGGTGCTTGTGGGGGCGGGGGGGTTAGAAGAAGTCTGAGAGCCTGAAGATGCTTGGGCATTTGACACACCCTCCGGAACCAGTGTCTTCTTAATCACTGGAGTTACTTAGGAAGACAGCAATTGAGATACAAGGAAGAATGTCCACATGCTCCCTTCATGTATGAGGGCAGCAAAGAAGTGTGAGAGGGTGAACGTCAATAAATCAGAAGAAACTACCCTTGGATTACGTAATGCTCTCTCTCTCTCTCTCTCGCTCGCTCGCTCGCTCGCTCTCATGATTAAATTTAGCTAAATAGAGCACAAAAAGATATTATTGTTTGAGGAGTTATCCCAGTAAATTATAACACAGGGAGGCAAAGAGGAAAATAAGCAAATCACTTTCCTTGATTATTTACTATGTTCTAGGTCCTTTATAACTTAACCTATTCACCTTCTGTATAAATAAACCCTTAGACAGCAGCATTCTTCTCATCAGCAGATAAGGAATGTGAGTTTCAGAGGAGTTAAGAACTTGCCAAAATCACACAGTTAGTGAAAGGCAGAGCCAAATCCATATATCTTTCACACCTCCAAGCCTGCAATCTTCATATTGCACTTGCTATAAATAAAGCAATATATACTTAAGACAAGTACCATCATATTCATGGATTCACCCTATAGTTCTAATATTTTTATCTAATAATACTTATATCTAAAAAACTCTGTAGAACAAATATTCCTTTCTGTACCTTTTATTTTTAATGAAATAATTTTGCCATCACTCTGGACTTGGTTCTAATGTAATATGACCACATGCTATTATTTATGTGAATATGCTTGTATATTAATTGACTATCTCTGGAATGATGCACAAAAATGGTCATAGAGGAGGCTCCGGGGAGTAGAACTGAGTTGCTGAGGAGAGGGATGAAAGGAGGCATTTCACAGTAAACCTTGTATTGTATGTTTGCATTGTGTACTGCGTAAATGTAATATTCTAAAAATAAAGTCCTTTATATCAAAATAATGTAATGTTTTCTTTGCAAGTTTCATAACACTGGTTTCCAGACTTACAGTGTAGCAACAGTGGAGAAAATTGACTTTCAAATGAGTTAACCCATAAAGAATCAAGTGTGACAGTTGCAAGAAGGTGCTATGGCAATGGAAAGTTTATGTTGCTTACATACATTCTCCCCCATAGCACTATGTATTTAGACTGAAATTTTGTAGAAGACTAGGCATATTTTATTCTAAAGGAGAAAAATGGCCTATGTCTATGTCTATGTCTGTCTATATCTATATTTTTCAATCTTTGATTTAAAAGAGAAGCTACTTTTCTCCCATTGCACTGGAGAAAAAGAAAATATCAGAAACATGTTACAGGCTCTTTGATTTTTTTTTAATGTCAAATATCAGACAAGATGTGTTGAAGGAGAGATGCCAGGCATAGCAGTTAAGTTGTGTCAAACATACGCTCAACTATTTTCACCACTTTTTCTACTTATAGCCTTATCTGTACTCTGGAAAGATCCAGCCCCACACTCCTTTTCCTCAGCTTCTTTAGCCCATACTGAATGGGGCTGACATTTGACCCATGGAAGCAGGAAATAGCATGGAATTAGGGCATGCCAAACTAGTGACACCTCTTCCCAGCATTAGTGACAGCCAAGCTGTGGTCAGACCCTGGAGCACCCAGACAGACGAGAATCACACAGCACTCTTAAGGGAAGGAGACTGAAGGTCTTAACCCCCCCGTCTCTTCCACTTCAAATCCATCCACTGAGGACAAGAAAATGGACAGAACTTCAAATCACGTTTGAGCTCAACATCTCCGGATTCTCCCTGTTTTTGATCTGATGTGCACAGCTTATGTGTAAAGGAACTCTCTCTGCCCCCGTTTAGACTTTATTATAAATTAAGGAATATCATGACTCATTCCTTGAAAAGTCCTAGTAATATTCAGAAGTCAACTGGACTGTATGCTCCAACCTTACATCGTTTAACCAGGATGGCCCACTCACATGAACATGGCTGACAGCAATAAAAACAAGTCACAGTAACCTTAGCTACTTCCAACTTTTGGGAGAGGCATTGGGCAACATCTCCCAAAATGCAGAGTGTATGTACTTTTAAAAATTTAGCCCAGCAGTTCTCCTTCAAAGAATTTACCTCATGGATATACTTACAAAAGTAACAGCCGAAAGCTAAATCCTCCCCAATGAGGAGCAGTTAAATATGATATCTCTATGCAATGGATGAGTAGGCACCTATTAAAAACAGCATGGCAGATGCATACTCATTGATTATGGAAAACTCCCCCAAGAATTGTTATAAACATACAAGATGTAGTTATGTGATTAGCTTTGGAGAGAGAATTACTGGAAAGGAAATTTTTAATTTTCATTTTATTCCTTCCTTTCCCCTATGAATTATCTGATTGTGTATTATTTTTATATTTAAAAGGTCAATAGGATCCATTTTGGCAGTAAGACCATAGGAAAGTTTTTCACTGATTTATTGTATTTTACTAAAAGACTAAGCAAAAAAAAAAATTAAAGTAAGAGATGTTAAGCAACATACACTACCCCACCCTACCCCAGGCTATACTCTTACTCTCTGCTTTAGGTCAGTTTCACCTGGTGTTTTCTCTTTGCCCTGAACTCTTGTTTTATAATCACATGTTTGCCCATTGGACTTGATAGCAGGAATCACATTATACTTCTTGAGGCATCTACTTAGGCCCATCCTCTGGATATCCTCATCTTTTCATCCATCCATCCATCCACCCACCCACCCAGCCATCCATTCACCCATCCATCTATCCATCCATTCATCCATCTATGCTTTGAGTCACTCATTTCAAATATTTGCTGAGTACCTCACGTGAGCCAGGCACACTTCTAGGTCATGGAGAAACAGTGACAAACAATTTACAACATAGCACCTGTACTTAAGGAGTTGGGAGTCTAGTGTGAAAGGCAGACAGGGAAATGAGCTCTTACCCTCCCATGAGATAAGTACCCTGAGAGAGGTGACCACAGGATGTTCCTGGGTAATATGGTTGGATCAAGAAAGACTTTGTGAGCAGCATTATTCACAATGGCCAAAAGTGGAAGCAAACCAAGTGTCCATTGACAGATGAATAGATAAAGAAAATGTGGTATATACATATAATGGAATATTACTTAGCCTTAAAAAGGAAGGAAATTCTGACATATGCTACAATATAGATGAAACTTGAGGACATTATGCTGAGCAAAATAAGCCAGTCACAAAAGAATGAATCATGTATGATTCCACTTATATGAGGTACTTAGAGTAGTCAAATTCATAGAGACAGAAAGTAGAATGGTGGTTGTCAGGGGCCAGGGGAAGGGAGAATGGGAAGTCATTGTTTAATGGGCATAGAATTTCAGTTTTGCAAGATCAAAAATTTCTGGAGATGGTTGGTAGCTATGGTTGCACAAAAATGTGAATGGACTTAATACCACTGAACTGTATACTTAAAAATAGTTAAAATGGTACACGTTATGTTCAACATTGGTTCATTAGTTATGAGAAATGTACCACAATAGTCTAAGATATTAACAATAGAAGAAACTGGGTTGAGGGGATTTGGGAACTCTGTACTATATTCACAACTTTTCTATGAATCTAAAACTACTCCAAAATAAAATGTTTATTTAAAAGAAAAAGGTTCCATGAAGGAAGTCACATCTAAGCCAAGGGGTGAGGAATGAACCGGAGTTGCCCAAAGGAATGGTGAATGGTAAGATCAGGCAAGGGAACCTCACATGCAGGTCTAAGAATGAGACAGACACAGCCTGTTAGGTTTAGGAACTGAACCTAACAGTGTGGCTGGGACTTGCTTCCAAGACCCCAAATTCTTGAGTCAGGTTATTCGGTTGGGACCCTCTGGCTCTGGCAACATCTCCACCCTTGATTGTGGCTTGAGCACCAGTGGAATCCACCAAAGGAAGGATTTTACTCATGATGCTTGAAGCAGTAAGAGCGAGGGGCCAGAGATACTCTTAAATCCCTGCTCAGGGGCTGGCCTGATACCACTTGCCAGAGTTTACAGCAACCAACCTTCGGGCGACTTGAAAGCAGCTGAGCACACACTTGTCATCCGATATTTTTACTGACAAACGAGTTGCTCGCATTCCTAAATGGTTCATGCTAGGACCCACCTCACATGTCAAGATGAAAACTCTCACACCCCGGAAAGTTCCATGCGTATCGATGTTAATAACTCAACAGAGAAATAGAAGGAAAGAAACTCCATTGTGCTATTTGCAAGTTGTCATGTGAAAAACCTCATCAGAAGGACTCAAAAATAGGCAGTGTGGTGAGCGCAAGGAGCATCGGGCATTTATCTCCCTAACAGCTTGACACAGTGTCAACAACCTAATCGGGATGCACGCAGGGGAGAAGAATTTATTGTTTTAATTATAATCTAAAGTGCAGCCTTATTTTTTGATAAGGCACCAAAGCACACCCTCTCTGGGATGTTCCTAACGGTAAAGGTCGGGCGCGTGCAGAGGGAGCTTGCTCATGGTCTCTCTCCACTCACAGCTCTTTGATCCTGTGCACCAGGCAATTTTGCTGTGGAGATTTAATCCCAGGGTTTTCATACACAGCTTGTTACCTTCTTGCCAGCTCAACCAAGTTCTGTGATGCTCGCTTATTTGCAAGCGGCTAAGCTGATTCTGTTCTCAGAAGCTCAGCGGCTAACAAGCCGGAATTAGGCATTTTCCTCCTGCTTCGCTTGCTGTGAATGCATTGGATTCAGCTAAAGGTTTTCCCTCTGAGCAATAACCTGTTATCCAAAATGTACAAATTATGGACATACCAAGTCAAGTTCAATGACCAGAGTTCTTGGGCTGAAGCAGATCAGGCTCATTACTTTGGCTACAGATTGAGCTCTCAGGAAACAAAGGAGGGCTCTTTAGAGACCGAAGTCGGGCAGGACAACAGGGGTTTCCACGGCACACGGTGGGGGCAGGAAGGAGGCTGTGAGTGCCCTGTGGAAAGGGTGTGGCATTTCAGCACAAACGGACCTGAGTCCACACCTCCACTTTTCTGCAGGTTCACAATCTCATTTAATCCTCCAACACCCTAGCAAGGTCACTCTTATTATCATACCACATTTTCACTGTTGAATTATCTTGCCCACGGTCCCACCGCTAGTAAATGACAGAGCTGGGATTTGAAGCAGCACTGATTTGATTCCAAAATCCACATTCTCGCCCATTCTATTATACCACCTTCTCTAATATTCTAGGGGTTGGATGTCCACTCTGGGCATTTGGAATTTTTCAACCACGGTGACTGTTAATGTTCCATCATCCTCTTCATTCAAAGTCCTTGCCTTTAAGAAGGCACTGGAAGGAGGACAGACACACAAAATCTCCAGAGTCAGGGGTTGACCTTGGAGATCATCAAACCTATGAGATAGGGGATGTATGAGGGCCCCTGCAACCATGCCCAGCAGCTGTCCATCTTTAGCATATTTTCCCTACTTTGAGGTAGCTGAGCAGGTCACAGGGGATCATTGAAAGGTCTCCTTGGGGCCAGCCCGGTGGTGTAGCGGTTAAGTTCACATGCTGTGCTTCAGTGGCCCGGGGTTTGTGAGTTCGGATCCCAGACACAGGCCCACACACTGCTTGTTAAGCCATGCTGTGGCAGCGGCCCATATACAAAATAGAGAAGAATTGGCACAGAAGTTAGCTCAGGGTTAATCTTCCTCACCAAAAAAAAAAAAAAAAAAGATTTCCTTGCCTTCCCAGTTGTGCCTAAGTTGGACTTCTGATTCTAGCACTTAGGGTTTGAAGAAGTCTGATTTCCTCTCTAGGAAACATGCATTCAGTTCCCTCCTCTGTTGTATGCTTGTGTTGCTTACCCTTCATATCACAATTTTAAATTATCTACATAGTTATAAGGACTATTTTCTAAATATGCTGAAGCTACAAAGAAAACATATCTCTCTTGCTCACGTCTATTTTCCAAGTGCCTTACACTGTCCCTGGAGCATACTTGTTGCTTTGTAAATATCTGTTGACTGGATGAGTCACTTCTGCAGCTACAGAGCGTCAGTTTCTCCACCCCTGCTTCGGTGGACATACATTCTCGTCATTCTGCCATCTTGGTCTTTCCCTGCTCCAATCTGTCCTCTTTCCTTTGGAAGCGTGGTGTCTCCCACTGAGCACTCTGTGTACAACCAGACCAGCTCAGGGTAACAACACAGCCGCCTTGACTGAGCACCTCTGATCACGCAATACGTGGATGCTCGGCTCCTATCATACCCGTGGATGCAGGTGAGTCTCACTGTTGCCACACGCTATGGATGTGGAAACCGAGGTTCAGAAGGTGAGCCTTGTTAAGGACGCACAGCTAGTGTTTGCAGAGCTGGGCTCCAAAGCAACGATACTTCCCGAATAATCCGGGACCTATCTCCTTTGTGAGGCTCAGAGGAAAGCAACACAGCCTGAGAGTTAAAGCAAACTTCACCTCCAGGCTCCCCTGCCCATCATATGACCTGAGGTGACTTTCCTTAGACTAAGCTCCTCTTTTCTTATCCACGAAATGGAAACATTAGTACCTGCCTTGCAGGGCTGTGTGTGAATTAAATGAGATGATGCAGTTAGAAGGGTTAGCCTGGCAGGGAATAGCACTCACTTAATTTAACCTTTCTTATCATTATTAGATAGTGTTAGGTCTGGGAAACTGCAAAAGCAGCGGCGTTATTTCCATATGCAATACTGCAGAGTGGAGCTGTTAGGGTTTCTGCTCTAGAAATCCTACTTTTATTAGATACAAATTACAACCATGCTAGCTTTTTGGCAGTTTCATTCTATAGCTGACCCAGACAGTCTTCACTGTCAACTACAGCCAGGAGCCTCATGCCCTGTGCCCAGCCCCAGGGCTAGCTAGGCCTGGGGAAAGTCCCTGAGCAAGTTCACTCCAGCCTAAGCTTGGGATCAGAAAATGGAGCTGACACATTTTCCACTTAAAATTGGAATGATGAGATTTGTTAGAGAGATATCTGCTTCCTGTTATCCAGTCTGTCATTTTTTTAAATAACAAAACTGCTCAGATGAGCACCAAGAGATGCTTTTGTTGGGAAGAGGATATATTTATGGACAGATAACGGGTAACATTGAACACTCCACATCTGTGATTCTAACACCTCCGTGTAGGTAAGAATTGCCTGGGTTATCTGTTGTGAATGCACATTCCTGCAGCTCAGCATCAATGGTTCTGATTCACTAGCCTGAAGAGGGACCCAAGACTCTGCATTTAATAAGTGTTCCCAGGTGATCCCCAGGGCATACTTTAAGAATCCATTATATGAGCCGACTTTACAAAGGCAGACAGAATATTCCTGATGAATCCTGGGAGCAGTTAAGTACTATCATCACTATTATTACTGCCTTATTTTCCTGAGATGACACAAACAGCCTGACAGTGCTTGCCATGGAGTTGGGAACAGAAGATGCACTGAGCTTCTCAGAGGAAAGCAGAGATAATGGTGTTATTTAGAAGTCATTCCACAAACATCTATTTAGCTTACTATGTGCCTGCCCCCAGGGGAGGCACTGAGACACAAAAGCAAACAAGACAGGCAAGATTAATGCTCTCATAGAGTTTACAGACTCATGGAGGATCCCACTCAACCCAAGAAGACAGGCAAAACGGACCAACTACAAATTGTGATGAGTTTGTACCTCAGCGAGGGTTGGCAGAGAAGGATTCTCTGAAGTTATGACATGTCAGCTGAGAGTTAGTTGAAAAGATTGACCTAGGTGCGTGAAGAGTGTCAAAGAAAGCACTCCAGGTAGAAGGAACAAACTGTGCAAAGGCCCTGAGGTAGGAAAGAATTTGGGGTCCTCAAGAAACTGAAAGGAAACCACTGTGGCTGGAGCTGAGTGGACGCTGGGGTAAGAGGTGGCAGGGGCCTGATCATGCCCTGCAAGAGCGAACATTCTAGCCTAGGGTAATCCCAAAGGACAGAAGAGAGAAGATTCAAGATGTATTTTAGAAAAAAAAATCAGCAGGAGGGAGAAGACATTGTAGATATTGCCTCATTTAATAGAAGAAGAAATTGAGAACCAATCTTTCAGGGATTCCTAACAGTAGTTTTAGCATCCCCTGCTTGTATATATCCCTGAAAGCAGATGAGATTACTGAGAAAGAGGAGAAAAAGGCTTTGGTGACCCCAAATGCCATTCCACCTTTATGCCATTCAAAAGCCTCTTGGTCCATTTTTCAGAAGTGCCCCTCAGCTTCCAGTGGTCCATGTCCCGTTTGACTTTGAATGTTACACTTTTCCAGTGATCTTTATTTGGAAAAAAGAGTTCGTGTTCAATAGCAATGGTGATCATTTCGCCGCATTTCTGAACACGAGTAAGGAACCTCACAGACTTCCACCTGGGGAGCTCTGGGTGCTCGAAGCGAGCGTGTTTGAGAAGGAGGCATTTTAGGAGCTGGCAGAAGCGAGGCTGAGGAGAGAATCTGAAGCTGCACAGAGCACATCCCACCTTAACTGTGCACAGTGCAGACACCCAGCTGTGTGCATATATAACATACACTGGGGTCTGTCTGGGAGGCATGGGCCCAGCCCGCTTCAAGATGGTTGACCCCAATGCCTAAACTGTCCACCAGTATAGATATTTGCACAGGTGCATGTATATTAACAATTCATTGAGCGCCACGATGCACCTTGGACTGGGATACTTGATGAAGAATGGGTCCTACCTTCAAGGAAATCAGAGCCCAGTGGGCTCGGGAGGAGAGTGGCAATAGACAAGGACGCAGATCGTAATAGGGAGCACGGCGGGGAGGACGGCTCGGGCAGTGCAGCGTAAGGGTCAGCAGCCTCATTTCTGTAGTCAGGCTTCCTAAGTAGAAACTCAGTTTCACATTTAACTTCTGAGCGACCCAGAACAAGATGCTGATGTGTCCTACATCTCAGCATATTTTTTCACATGTAAGATGGGAATAAATGGTCCCTACTTTGTTGTTTTGTGATGGGGATTAAATGAGTCAATCAATTTAAAGGACCTATGACAGGGCCTGGCACATAGCAACATTCTTTAAATACTAGCTGCTGTCATTATTAGGGTAATGCCTGTTAATATTTATTATTATTATGAGATCATTTTGGTAGGCAGAATGGCCCCCCCAAAATGTCCATGCCATCATCTCCGGAACCTGTGAATATGTTACATTTCAGGGCAAAAGAGACTTTGCAGATGTGATTAAGGTGATGGATCTTGAAATGGGGAGATTATCCTTGATTGTCTGGGTGGCCCAATCCAATTATATGAGCCCTCAAAAGCAGAGAACATTCCCTGGCTGCAGTCAGGGAGATACAGCAGAAGGAGAACTTAGGGAGATTCAGAGCATGAAAGGGATGCGACCCACTGTTGCCGGAGGAGGGTAGGGCACATGGAAAGCACGAGAAGGAATGCAGGCAGCTGCTCCGAGCCAGGACCACCTCCCAGCTGACAGCCAGCAAGGAAATGGGGTCCTCAGGCTGACAACTGCCAGGAGCTGAATTCGGCCAGCGACCTGAATGAACTTGGACGTGGGCTCATTTCCAGAGCCTCCAGACAGGAACACAGCTCTGCTGGCATCTCGAGTTCAGCCTTGTGAAATCCTAAGCAGAGGACCCAGTTGAGCCATGCTGAACCTGGACTTTTAATGAACAGAACCGTGGGATAACTAAGGGGTGTCATTTTATCCCGCTAAATTTGCTGTGATGTGTTACAGCAGCGACCGTTACAATCATATAAACATGGAAAACTCACTTTGTGACCCGTTGCTTCCCTCAGAAGACTGCAGGAAGCCCTCCACACTCTTGTGCATATGGCGGCCTCCATGGGTGTGCCAGGCCAGACACCAGGAGGAGACCTCAAGAGGAGATGTCCACAGTGCTGTTTTGCCCACGGCTCGCTGGTCCGTCCTCGGCTATGTACATGGAGAAAATAATCGTGTTTCCTTCCCTAATCTCCTTGACATCCACCCAACTCACAGGTGGCTGAGAAAACTAGTGAGAAGAACAGAAGGGGGCAGTAGGCTCTCTGGAGCGGGGTCTGAGGGTCGTGGATGCCGAGGGCACTCATGGAAACCACCAAATGCTTCTGTCTTCTGGATCTGGGAATCTTGCTAACAGACACAAGACAGCCTGGGTTTAAGTCCTAACACCAACACTCCGCCTAGGAGGACTCAGGCAAACTCTGAACCCCTGCGAGTCCCGGCTTTCTCACCTGCTGGATGTGAGTTATCACACCATCTTCCAAAACATCTGCTCAACCCAACGAATACAGTGGCTTTGAGTTCAAATGAGACTTACAGTTCTTGGAAATATAAAAACAGACAGACCAACAAATAAATAAATGGAAACATTATAGTGAGTTGAATGGGAGTGGTAAGTCTTCCGATGGTGGCAGACCCGCATTTAGACACAACTCAGCCTCCAAATTCAAGTTCACCCTCAGTCAACTCTTACTAACCAGATGAAATATCATGTTGTTGCTGTAAGATGTCAGTCGTGTCAGCTGCTGTTGGCTAACTAAACAACAGGTAATTTTCCGGCTGACAGAAACCCAAATATTTCACTCACCTCCTGACAACCATGCCCTTCAAGGAAGCCAAGCTTCTCCCCAATGCCAAGGGGAAAAACCTGGATTGCTCTATGTCCGTGGGTTTCAAAATGTTCTGGGACCAGCAGCATCAGCATCGCCTGGGAACTTAGATATGCAGAATCTCGGGCCCCAGCCCAGACCTATCAAATCTGAAATCATGGGAGTGGGGCCCAGCATTCCATGTCTTCTCAAGCCCTCCAGGGGATGCTAAAGTGCATTTAAGTATGAGAATCACTGCAGCACTAAGTCAGTTTTGGGGATCTCATTTCTTCTGGTAAGTGATTAAGGCAAATGATATAATCTGGCCAATGAGATGTCAGTAAAAGTCTCTGGGCAAGGTGAATGGGCTGCTAGGGAGTTTTTCCTAAGAAGGAAAATCCAAAAAGGGCATTTTCTATTCTTTTTCTCAGTGTTGTCATCTCTGTGATGTCTGGGGCAATGGCAGCTATCTTGAGACCAGGAGGAATGGCAGTCTAAGAGGATAAGCAAACACAATGAGAATGGCAGAAATATAGTAAAAACCTGAAACCTGCTGATGTTGTCAAATTGCTAAATTATTTGAATTAGCTGACCCTAGAATTGTCTCACACCCTGAATTCTTAAGTGAGATCATATGTGTCCTTCCTGCTTAACCTATTTTCAGTTCAGTTTTAAATTACTTGCTGCCAAAAGGATACAGACAATACACCATACAAACATGATTCCTGCCTTTAACAAATTGTTAGTAGAAAACAAAAGGCATCAACTGGGCTGATAAAAGTAATAATAAATGTCTGTAGGTTGTGGCTTGTATTAGTTTGAAAGGAGATGGACTAGAATGAAAGATAAATCCCCAAACTATGCTGATTATATTTTCCAAACCAAATTGCACTTGAGAAAGATTTTTTTAATGCACTATTTCCAGGTGCAAGCAATAATTTGAAATGCCAAAATATTGCAATTTCTAGGTCATTTCCATGATTTACAGACACAACACAGTAGACTGTTTGAAACTAGAACTGTCCCCCCAAATCCAAACTGAATGGCTGCCATATCAATAACTTTTCCAATTAACAGCTGAAATTTTAAATGGTTCCACAAGCTAAATGCAATGCTTTAATCTGGCAACATAAAATGTACAATAAACTGTGGCTTGGTTTTTATACGTTCTTCCACTCCAACAGGTCTTTGAAAATTCTTACTTCAACCATAATATTCAACTTGCCAAAGAAGGAAGGGAGAAGAGGAGCAAATATCTTTTTGGACAAAGTTGCAAGTGTAAGGTAATTGCCCAGACCAAGTAAAACAAAAGGATCTCTGGATTTGCCCTAGAAAGTTTGTCTTTAAGTATAATAATTATTGGTGTCCATACCAAAATCCAAGGTCTAGAAAGCAGAGATTGTTATTGATATCAAAACCCAAGGCCAAATCCACCCATCCACCCACCCACCCGTCCATCCATTCATCCATCCGTCCGTCCACCCATCCATCCATCCATCCATCCATCTGTCCATCCATCCATTCATCCAACCATCCATCCATCCATCCGTCCATCCACCCATCCATCCATCCATCCGTCCATCCATCCATCCATCGAACCATCCGTTAATTCATCCATTGTTTTAATCATTCAACAAATATTTAATAAATGCCTATTCTGTGACAGTCCCTCCAAGGATACAGCAACAAACAAAACAGACTGAAATATTTACCCTGGTGGGGCTTATATACTAGTGGGGAGAGACAGACACAAACAAACAAAAAAATAAAACACACAGTGTGTTAGATGGTGACAAGTGATATGACAAAACATCAGAGAGGAAAGGGAAATAGGGTGCATGGGAGTGAGAAGGGGTCAGGGAAGTCCTATCTGAAAATATGAAATATGAGAGAAGCTGAGAGGGAGATGAGAGAGTGAACCTGCATATAAGACGCTCTGTCTTTCTCAGAGGATTGACGGGGCAGATTTGAGGAATGGATGTTCCAGGACATCGACAGGAGGTGAGCAGCTGGACACACAGTGGACGGGACCAGTGGCCCAGCAGGCCCCAGAGGAAGGTGGTGAGCCACAGATTCAGACAATTCCTGCATTCATGTGACTGTTAGAACCAGGCTCTGAGAATGCACTAGGGTGCTAGAGACACAAGGTCCCTGCCTTGATAACACACATGATCTGGTGGAAGAGACGTGTGGTGCACACCAGGAAGTACAGAAAGTTAGCGTCTAGAACAGGGAGTATTGTTCTGATTTGGAGAGCTAATCAGAGGGTATATCCCTAGAGAAGCAATGTCTGAGTCAAAGAAGACTGAATATAAGAGCCAACCATGGACTAGAGTGGGGACTGGGGTGGTATAGCATCCCAGGCAGAGTGAACAGCATGTGCAAATGTCCTGTGGCATAAATATCATGATTATTGGAGGGACTGAGGAGTATCTCCTTGGCTGGCCAGGAAAAAGTTGGGAGAGGGGGTGAAGAAGCTATAGGGGCCTGCCAGATCATAGCAAAGATGTTGATCTTAACTAATGACAGTTTTTTTTTTTAAGAAGATTATTTTGGCTGCTGCATGGGAGGCCATGTGCTCATAAGAAGAACCAGCTGGACTGTAGCCAAGTGGGGTTTGCTTTCAGATATCCCTGAGAGGACAAGGAAGGGCCCTGTCAGGCTGCAAGTATGAGGGCAACAGAGCCAGGGAAAGGAGATCTGACCCCCGCTATTGAAAACACTTCACAAAGAATGTTCATGATCAAAAACAGGTTGAAGGTGAAGAAACAGAGGCCAGAGAGCTCCAGGGACTTCCCCAAGGTCAGAACACCAGGAAACCTGACCATCTTTCCATTTAATTAAAGAGGAGGAAAGAATACAAGCTGAGGCTTATTTATACATAAATAGATGTGTGTGTGTGTGCACATGTGTGTTTTCCACTCATGCAATGCTAACGCCGTGAAAATGAGATTGACAAACAAACCCTATTTTGAAATTGTCATTTTGGAACTGAAAACTAGGCCACTGTGGTCAGGAGGCTTGGGGACCGGGACACAGGCCTACAGATAGCATTTGCTATTCGATGCTCCGACAGTCTGTTGCTTGACCTCCTGGATATCCAGGGCTACCGCCTGTGTGCCTGGCAGTTATAACCAGGCGTACCCTCTCAGTGGATAGAAATACCAAAAAATGTCCCTTCCTCCAAGCTGATGTAGCCCTGAACCAGGGACGGGGCTTGCTACCTCTGTGGGCCCCCTTAAGCAGGGCACCATCATAGACGGTGGCCCTATGGACACCCATCACACTCAGGAAGGTGGGCAGCCCAGGATGACCATCCAGGGGTCCCAAGGCAGGCAAAGGAGGTGAAATGCATATCCAGATGTGTTCTCCCAGCCGCACACCCCTGGCCTGCATGTCTTAAAATCAATTCGGGAATTACTACTCAGAGCAGATGACACAAAGATTTTCTTACACCAAACAGGATGAAGCACAGAGGGACTCGGGCCCTTGGCAAAGGATGCTGGGAGTTGGAGATGCATGTATGTCTTGCGTTTACAGCTTTTCAGCTGAGTACTTAGTGTTTACTTTGGAATTAATCCAGGCCCATAAAACAAGTGATATATCAACACAGCAGATGTACTAGAGCAACTATACATTGAAAGGTGATTCACTTCACAATGAGAATCCACCCACAGCCTGGAGACCAAAGCAGGTATCTTACCCTATTTCCCTAAGAGAGGCCCTTCCTTGACATGAAATGTTGGGCGGGGGGTGGGGGTGGCTGGCTAATGTAGGGGCACTGTTACAGATTTGGTGGTTAGATCAGCCCTGCATAGAGCTCGGCTCCTGCCCCTTAATCAGGACCAGCTACATAATTCCCAGGGACAATGCAAAGTAATTCAAAAATTATTAAGAATTCCAAGCAGCACATTAGACCAATCTGGAGCCTTTCAAAGCATGGGGTCCTGTGCAACCATATAGGGCACATGTCCATGAAGCTGGTCCTGGCCCCAATAAAAGGGATTCATTTTGACATTTCCAAAATGGAGATGTTAATAGTATCGACTTAATAGGGTTGTTGTAAGAATCAAAGGAGAGAATGAATCTTAGACTCCACCCGGGCCCATAGTCTCAATAATATTAGTTATTATCATTGGTTAAAGTGTGTAAGATTTCTTATATCCTCCCAACTAAATGCCCACATCTGTGCAAATATTTAATATTTCCTCGCCAACAGCTCTGGGGTCTGTTAAATTCTTGCACAGAAAACAAGACTGGATATAAAACAAAACACATGCCAAAGAGCTGAAGGAGGATGAAGCTGTTGAAATATCAAATATCTGAATATGAAGAGTGCAAAGTAGCTAAGGAAAGCATATTTGGGTGTTACAAAGGAAAAAAAGATGTTATTTCTCCTAACATCTAACCTCTTGGTAGGTTGAGGGGCTCAGAAGAGAGAATTTCCAGTCAGAATCTAACTACTACTACTAATATTCCATTCCAGCTGTTTATTTGGGAGCTGCCTCCCCATTTCAGTTAAAAACTAAAATGTTCATCCTGTCTAGACTTTTAGCTCCAAGATAGCAGGGACTAACTGTCTTGTTCACTATTAAATTCCCTGTGCCTAGCATCATACCTGTCACATAATTAGTGCCCCATAAATAGCTGTTGAATGACTGAATGAACCCTTGAGCAAAACCTGGAAAGACAGGCTTCATTAAGGGAAAAGGGGTTGGCCAAGGGCTGACCACATACAGGGAATGACGGGAGAGGACACCGATCATCACTCTACAACACTGTGACCCCTGGTGTAACTGTCCTGGGTCCATCCTTGTCCTGAGGACTCCCTTAGGACCAGAAGGTCAGAAGGAAGGTCAAGAAGGAGAGAAAATACAAATTGGCAATTACCTGTGTTCATGGCAGAAACGTGCAGGTCAAAAGATGGCTGGATCTAGGCTGAAGCAAAAACCCATTCCTCTGTCACATCTTTTTTCAGGTTCCATCCAAATATTTGCTGTTGCACAGAGTTTGGGATGGTGTTTTATCTTTTTAATTTCTTGATCCAGCCAGTTGATTTCATACATCTCTGTGTAGCTTGCCTTCATACAGCAACGCAGAGGGTATAGTCCAAAAGGTAGCTTTAATTTACACTTCCTCGCATGCATGGGAACTCTGTGTTGGATGAATCCAACTTGATCATACCTATAACAGCCCATCACACACATATGAATGGAAAATAGGGCAAGGGGCAGGGGATAAAACGTGAGTTTTACTTAAAACCCTGGGAGATGGGGCCGCCCGGTGGCACAGCGGTTTAGTCCGCGCTTGGCAGCCCGGGGTTCGCGAGTTCGGATCCCGGGCGCCCGCCGACGCACTGCCTGTCAGCCACGCTGTGGCGGCGTCCCATATAAAGTGGAGGAAGATGGGCACGGATGTTAGCCCAGGGCCAGTCTTCCTCAGCAAAAAGGGGAGGATTGGCGACGGATGTTAGCTCAGGGCTGGTCTTCCCCACAAAAAAAAAAAAAAAAAAAAACAGAAAAAGAAAAAACCCTGGGAGACTATCTTCCAGTGATATGATGCAATTTTGGGAGACTCCAGCAAGACACTCATGCAGGAGGTCCACCCTGGAGCAGCTAGCATCCCCACCTCCTTCGCCAGCATTCTGTCTACTGACCCTGATGATCTTGCTCACGTGCCATTGACTGTGGCTTTCTTAAGCATGCCATTCTCCCTGCAAACAGACCAATCCTTCCTCCACTCCTTTGCCAGGACAACTTCTGACCTTCTTGGAAGACTCTGTTCAGAGGATATTCACTTTGTGACAGGAAGCTATCACAAAGCTAAAGGCCTTCCTCTATGCCTCTAAATTTCATCAAAGTGCTTGACACTTAAATCATTGGTTAATATGACTTCCACTTCATTAGCCTGTGAATTTTTCAAGGACAAAGATGGTGTCTTGCATGTGTGCATCCTCAGTGTCTTGAACTGTGCCTGGCATAATGTGGAGGCTTATAACATGTTTATGAAACCATGCACAGTCCCTGTTCAGCAAAGCACCTTTTGTCTTCCTGGAGTTCCTGGCTGACTGCAATATAAACACAAAAGCTCCTAGGGGGCCAGCCCCAGTTCTAGGGCTACATGGCTTAATACTCTTTAATGGATCCCTAAAGTAAAGTCATAATTCCTGATCATGGCCTGTAAGACCCTATATGGGCTGCTCCTGCCTACATGTTCTAACTTGACTTGGGCTACTCTCCACCTCTTCAGCTCCACTATGGGGACAATGATATCTTTCCATCTCTCATACCCACCAACGTCCTTCTGACCACAGACCCTTTGCACATGTCAATCTCATTGCCCAGAAGGCTAGTCTCATCCCTCTTGAACTGCTTAATTCCTTCAGCCTTTGCCGTCCACTTGAACATCAGTTCCTTCAGAAAGCCCTCCCTGACCAACCCAACGGAAGCAGCTAGCATGTATCACTACTGCAATTTTACACTTATTTTTGTGATTATTTTATTCAGGTCTTTTTCTCCCACTAGACAATAAGATCCACGTAGTCCAAGATTATACATAGTTGTGCTCACTTCTAGATCTTCAGCAACACAGAAAGTGCTCAATACATTTTGTTGAGTGAATAAATCAAGAAATTGATCCACACCTTTCTGCAGGTAAGACCCCAGGTCTGAGACATTGACAATTTATTTTCTGTGTGTTATTGATAGCAGAGTAAAACAAACATTTGCATCCCAATGCTGGAGAACCAAGTTAACCTCAAGGAATGTGAAGCAATTGGTCATTCTAGGCAGAAGAGGGACGTGCTAGGCACCCCGTGTTGTTCTAAGATCTTAGTGCAATTCAGATCACCTGCCCACTAATGTGAGTGGATTCATTCTCAAATGATGTATTTTTCACGGAAATTGTCAAGCTACATTGTTACCCTGAATAGAATATTACTAAAGTGCTTTAACCAAGCCAGCTGGAAGGCCTGACATTTCATCCATATTGTAATTTATATACATATTTACAGCTGCCACCTGCCTGTAACTTGGCTGTATCATAAAGCAGTGCTGTTCCTCTGTTTCATTATTCTTTGACATTTTACTATAACTGCATTGCTTCCCATTCCTTAGTTTCCAATTGCTCTGCAGCCACTCTTGAATTATATTGCCTTGGTAATAGAATAAAAATCTTTCTCCGTGGTAGTACTAGTCTCTCTCCACCTCTCTCTCTCTCTGTTCCTCTCTCTCCCCACCCCTGGATGGTACAAATCGTTGCTGGCACATGTAACAATTATAGCACAGCTTCTGCTGCTTAAATGAACCCCCACAAACCCCACCGAGTTAGATTAGATTAGGGAATTGGGAGGTGAGCAGGAGGACTGGCCAGTGGTCTCAGCTGAAGACCATGCCTATTTGGTTGCGCCTCTGCGAGATGGGAAATAAATGTTTCCTTCCCCAGAATGGAGCTGGGGGCCCCTACTTCAGAAAGAAGATACAGGGAAGAGAGCCAACAGCCCAATTATAGGCTGGTAGGTTTAATTTCAAAATGTTGGCATAGTCCAATCTAAGAGAATATTTGCAACTCACTCAAAATTTGAAAGCTGGATTCCAACATCAAGGGGGAGGATGGGTTTAGGGATCTCCTCCACCGTTTGCTCCTAAGTTTATGTGTTAAACTGTGGTGTGCAGCACAGGGCACTCACACTATGATCTGAAGCATAAGAGGCACAGGAGAGCCGGGCCACTCAAGTTAACTCCTCCCCTGCCTCAGCTGGCCACATTGAGGGGACAGGGCTTTCTCTCCCTTCCAATTTGCTGAACTATCTCAGTCAAGAAATGACTTTTTGCATTCACTGCAAGAAAGAAGCCTGCTTTCAAGACATCCCCTGCAGGATTTGCATAGAATAAGTGTATAGCATAAGCTCAAAGAATTGAATAGAATTCAGTCTAATCTGAATATCTAAGGTCCCACCCAAAAGCCTCCCTAGGAATCCTAGAAATCTGGTGTCCCCGCTCAGTGTGTGCATCCCCATCCCCCAGGAAGCTGGCTGCACTCTACGCAGGACTCTCCCCCCTCCGGCGCTGTAACCTCAGCCTGTCCTTCCTGGCAGACCAGCCTCCTCCTTGTCACTCAAGGGCTCTCAGCTGTCTCTGAGTTTACTACTCAGGAGCGAAGCCCAGGTCTTATCTCATCAGAGCAGTAATTGAAGGAGGCAGTCGCCTTTCTGTTTCACATGGAGAGGCCTCTTCACCGGCTGGCCTTTGAGCTACCAAACCACACTCCAGACTCCAGCCCTGCCATCCACACACTCACTCTCACGCTCTCTTACTGCCGATGCCAGACTCCATCTGATGTCACCTCCCAAGACCAGATCCCTGAATCCTACTGCTGTCATTGAGCCTCGTCAATGTCTAGTTGGCTCGCCAGTCTCCCACCCACAAGACCTGCTCCAGCAGCCTGAAGACTTAATCATTAGCATCCGTGCCAGGCACCTCTTAGACAATTAATAAATGCCAATGCCCTTCTCCTTACAAGGATGCACAAGGAGGAGTGAAAAAGGAGAGGGGTCTGGGGATGATCATTTGAGCCCAGACATGCCAGCAATTCCCTTTTTCACCATAAGAAACTCACCCAGGCTTTGCTATGGACTGTTCATGTCCCCCCAGCAAATTCACATGTTGAAACCTAACCCCCAATGTGATGTTATTGGGAGGGGGCACTGGGGAAGTGATTCAGTCATGAGGGTGAAGCCCCCATGAATTGGATTAGCGCCCTTATTAAAGCGACCCCAGAGAGCTCCCTCACCCCTCTGCCATGTGAGAACCCAGCGAGAAGACAAAAGATGGCCATCTATGAACTAGGGGAAATGGATCCTCACCAGACCCTGAATCTGCTCGTGCCTTGATCTTGGACTTCCCAGCCTCCAGAACTGTGAGAAATAAATTTCTGTTGTTAATAAGTCACCCAGACTATGGTATTCTGTTGTAGCAGCCCGAACAGACTAAGACAGGCTCCCTGGGCCATAGTTCCTTCATCTGTAACCTTAGGGGGATGATCTTCAAGTCCTTACAGAGTTAACATCCTCAGTGGTGCAGGATTTACTCTCCGTGGCCCCTTCTCCTTGAAGCTGCTCTCTGTAATTCTCTCCTGTCATTTACACTTTAGACTCAGTGTCTTCCTTCCTTTTTTTCTTCCTCCCATCTTCCCTCTCTCCCTTCCTTTCTTTCTCTCTTTCTTCCCTACCCATTGTTGACAGTTCCCCCAGGGTTCTCCCAACACAATCATCTCTGCTGTCAATTTTCCCTCCTCCATCTTTCACCCCAATCCTACCAGGTCAGCAACTAGTAAGATGGTCTGAAATCCACACCCAGATAGGTTCCCAGGCTGTCTTCCAGAATGCCTTTCCCACTATGTCTTCCTCTCCACTCTGATGTTGTGCTGCCCTTGTACTGGAGCCAGAGACACAATTCCCCATTTCTCCCTGCTCTCATATTTTAATAGCTTTCCTCCTCAAATGCCTTGAAACCCCTCACATTTCAGACTTACAGTCTTAGATGTCATCAGAACAAACCCCCTGAAGCATTTCTCTTTATGGCACAGAACCAGTGTTTTCACTTGCTGGATGAAAAAAACACATTTTTTTTTTCTCCCCAGCTAAGAGCCTCCATTCAACAAATTATCACTGAGAATCCACTAGGTACCAGCCACTGTTCTAGGCACAGGGGACAACGGGGTGGGGGGGGAATCCAGGCCTGAATCTAACAGGGATTTGAAGTCTCATGAGGGTGACGTGAAGAAACGGTGACAAACAAGTAAATAAATAGAGCAATTTAGGAACGCGGCAAAACTACAACATTGGGAACAGATCACGGGTTAGGGAGACATGTCCTCTTGGCAAGGGGCATTTTAGGGAAACCTGGATGACAACTAAGAAGGACCCACTCCATGCAAGATCTGAGCGAAGAGCGTCCCTGTCAGAGAAAACAGCAAAAGTGCAAAAACCCACAGGCAACGTCCACTGCAGAAGGATCAAGGAATAAAAGGAAGCTCTACAATTGGTCACTCCTGTGATCCGAAGTGGAGAGGATCTACATCCGATTCTAGAAATACCCAATTTATGAAGGAAAGGGTTTTCCCCAGATTACAGAATTTCATGACTTCTGTAGCACCATCAGCTCTTTCTTAGCACTGAGCAGGCAAAGGAAGACAGAATGGTGAGGCCATCTAGGACACTCTCCAAATCTCAGCATTAGCTTTCTTTTTTAAATCTGCAAATATTTTCTCCTCCAGGTTCATCTTAGATTATCTTCCCAAATGTTTGGTTCAGGACTCTCCTGGCTCAAGGGATTCTCCGAAATTGTATGAAAACTCTGAGGATCGGCAAACAGATCTCCCTTTCACTGTCACATCCCTCCTTTTGTCTTCCGATCAATATCTCAGGCACCCCTGTCTCAGAACTCTTTCCACATTGCACAATCACAGCTTACCCATTGGAGCTATGGGAACACCTTGCCCACACACCTTCAGTTCCCTTTCTCCAGTCCAGGAATTGCCACAGGAAACCATTCTGGAGTGTTGGACAGTCTGGGGAAACAACCCATCTGTGTCTTCAGTCAACTCTGTGAGCTTTTAATTAGTTCCAGGTTCATCTGTCTCTTTTCACTGCCCTTCTCCCCCATTTACCGCCTTTACTTGTTGTACTGAGTCACAGAAGTATCCTCTCCAAAATTCATGTCCAGTTAGAACCTCGAAATGTGACCTTATTTCAAAATAGGGTCTTTGTAGATGTAATTAAGATGAGATCATGGGGGATTAGGGTGGGCTCTAAATCCAATGACTAGTGTCCTTACAGGAAGGACGTGTGATGATATAGACACGTAGAAAAGGAAGACGGCCATGTGAAGATGGAGGCAGAGCTACAAGTCAAGGGAACCAAAGATCACTGAGAACCACTAGAAGCAGGAGAGAACCAGTTTTAGCTTCTAGAACTGAGAGAGAATAAACTTCTGTTGTTTTAAGCCACTCCATTTGTAGTGATTTGTTATGGCAGCCCTAGAAAACTAATACACTTGGCTACCTCCATTCACCTTTTAATTCTGAGGCGAATGACTCATCACAAGAGCAGCCTTCAGCGACCTAGAGAGCAATCGTTTTCAAATTTTTGTGTTCCTCAGAATCATGGGAGGTAGAAGATTCTTAAAAATGGAAATCCCTGAATCCCAATCCCAGAGATTCTGATTTGGTAGTTCTGCAGGGGCCCAGGAACCTACATGTTTAACAAGCTGCCTGTCAGCCCCCCGCCCAGGTGATACTAATACAGGTAACTTATAGAACATACATTGAGAAATCTGTTGTAAACCAGGTCAATTCAACTACATTCCCCTCTTGCTTCCCCCCAAGAAGCACTATGACCTTGAACCAATGTATTTAGCTCTCATTAAACTTCACTCTTAATCAAGAGAAGATCAGTCCAACTGAGGCAGATGTTCACAGAGAGGAAGAGCAGGAGGTCCAAGTGGAGTTTGGAGCACAGTTCATGACCACTTCATAAAATTAGCTTCGTTATGAAGGTGAGTTCATTATGAAAAGGTGAGTTTAGGTTGACAGGGGAGGGCCTTGACTACTCAGATAAGAATTCTGGAGGTTCTGGAGTTTGTTCTGTGGAATTGCCCAATAGGGAGCTACTGAGGTTTCCGGGATAAGGGAAGACATGGTTGTGTGCTTCAGGAGGCTTGGTCTGATGCAATGGGGCAGCACTGAAGAGCCTGGAAAAAGACTCATTCGGGAGACAGCTCAAATTATGTCTGCACACCACTTAGTATATGGCTGAAATGCAATAAATATCAATCTTCTCTCCACAACTCAGTTACAGCTCAACTACAGGCAAATGTGGGTACTTAGCTCACACCATTCAGGGAAGACCTGCTGAAAATCTTCGTCTGGTTATACTAGAAAAACGTGGGCTCGTTTGTCCTATTCCTCTTGAAACTAGGATTGCGCCATTGTCCATCCCAACACAGCTTGGATGAAGTGACTCCCAAGTTTATAAACTCAAGTGACAAGCAACTCAATCACAGAAGGGATGACAAAGGTCCTCCTTCCTCTAAATACACAAAGGTCTAGTGAGACTCCACTGCTGGGCAAACATTTCCAGGACAACCGCTGGTTACTAAAAGTCCTATTTGTCAATGACAGTTCTGTCTCCTTCTCTGCTGTTAATTAGTCATTTCACACAGCATCTCTGACAAGGAGTTAAGTCCCAGTTAACCCAGGTTTCAGACAAGATGGAATAGCAGAGGAGTCTTAGTAAGACCACACTACAAATTGTTGGCCAGGCTCAGATTAGAACCAGAAAATTCCTGACTCCTCGGATGGACTTGATTAGGTAAGAAAAGAGATGTAGGAAGGAAAACTCAGCTTAACAGCTAAGTAAAACAGGAAATTAAAATGGAAAATATCCACCACCCAATTGAGAGTATTCACTCAATGAATGTTTATTAAACAACTTTGATGAGTGAGGCTGTGATAAAATGCTCAATGAATATTCATAGTTGTAGACTGGGTACTCTTGGACTATCAGTCTTGGGGCATCTTCAAAAGTCACCCCATGTGCAAGGACAGGGAAAAGAACGATGGTAGGAGGTCCCTTGTATGCCGAATTTCTAAGGGACCAGAGGGGAATGTCCTCTGTATTCTGTGAAGGGCCCCACGGGGATGAGCTTGCTGGGGAGAAGACATTTTACATTTCGAATCAGATGGCCACAATCGCACTTGATTTATGGACCTGTCACTACTATTTGATGCTGTATCAAACGCATTTTGAGAAGTTCATTTGATGAGCCTCTTTAACTCTCAAAAGCTTGTCCTAATTATGCAGATCTGGGGCAAATATTGTGACTCCTGCTTTCATTTCCTCCAATGGAGCTAGTGCATGGGGAGATCAGGGGCCCTGGGCCTCCAGATTAGTGAGAGAGAAGTGAGGAATTTTGTTGCTAATAGGGTGAAGTTACAGAGGCCCAATCCATACCGAAGCACATGCTGTCACTCTTTTTTTCCCCTATTATCAATTTTCCTTCCACTGTTTATAATACTCATACTAATGTAGGCACTAACACTAATATCTTTCATTTGTTTAATCCTTGTAAATCACCTGGCACTATACTTAACCCTTTGCAAGGTGCTATAATCTCTCTCCCCCGCATATTCCTCAAATCCAGCACCAGCACGCCAGTTGACTAGACATTATTTCTCCAGACAGGAAAGAGCTTTGCTCATTTGTATTCCTAAAAGAAAAACTTCAAAGTCAGGCTGAGCAAGAGAGTTGGAAAAAGTTCTTCATAGGACACATCATGATTATGGATATTTTGAAACTTAGAATTCATGGTAAACTTTTGCGGGTAGTGTGATGGTTAATTGTATGTGTCAGTTTGACAGGCCATGGGTTGCCCAGATTAAACGATATTTCTGGGTGTGTCTGTGACAGTGTTTTCAGATGAGATTAGCATTTGAAGGCTTAGTATTCACCCTCCTCAATGTTGGGGGGCATCATCCTATCCATGGAGGGACAGAATAAAACAAAAAGAAGAGGGAGAGGGGCCGGCCCATGGTGTAGTGGTTGGGTTTGGCACACTCTGCTTTGGTGGCCTGGGGTTCACGGGTTCAGATCCCAGGTGTAGACTTCACCACTCATCAGCCATGCTGTCGTGGTAATCCACATACAGAATAGAGGAGGATTGGCATAGATGTTAGCTCAGGGCTAATCTTCCTCAAGAAAAAAAGAGGAAGATTGGCAATAGATGTTAGCTCAGAGCAAATCTTCCTCACAAAAAAAAAAAAAGAAGAGGAAGAGAGGATTCATACCCTGCCTGACGGCTTGAGCTGGGACATCTCCTCCATCTTCTCCTGCCCTTGGACTGAGACTTACACCATGGACTCCTCTGGTTCTCAGGCCTTCAGACTCAGATTGGAACTACAGCACTGGCTTTCCTGGGCCTCCAGCTTGCAGATGGCAGAGCACAGGACTCCTCAGCCTCTATAATCATGTGAGCCAATTCCTCACACTAAACACACATATCTCCTGTGAGAACCCTGACTAATACATGCAATAACACTAACTATCTTACCATCTACACTCACCCCTTCAAATACAGGCCAGGATAAAGAATAAGAAGCTCCCCCCACCCACCACCAGTCAGAACCTGATCAGAGGTATTGTTACAGAACATCTTAATTATTTACAGAAGCTGCCTTTACTTTTCATTTTTTCCCCGGGTCATTAAGTCTTTGACTCTGTCATCTGTCCCCAATATTACCACCGACATCCCTTATTGGAGCCCTTTCTCTAGACCCTATAATCTAGATAACTAACTTTTGCAGATGTGCATCTCCTTAAAACAATGACCCTGCCCTAATCCCATGGACTCTATACCAGCTAGACCACGCCTACCTTTACCAGAAAGGCCAGAACATAGGGAACGGCACATGTAACCTCCTGGGGGGACGCTTCCACGAGACTTAACACTGAAGACCTGACTATAATCTGAAATAATAACCCCAGACAATGCCGGTTGAGTATTATAGGATTCATCAAGCGTTTTGCACATGTATGGTCTTGTTAGACTTAAATATACATTAACACATCTAACTTAAGGCAACCACAGAAAACAACTCCAACTATTCCCCGGTAGACAAACTGGAAGCATTCTCTTGAAGATAAATATGTATAGTTTTTGTTTCAACCCAGAGAAAGGATGCCTTAGGCGACCAAGGAATATGAAAACAGCAGCCTCCTATCGCAGGGTATTTGGAAGTCAACAATTTCACCCCTAACTAGTCACATGGTCTTAAACAAGTCAGATTACCTCTCTCTCCATCAGTTTCCTCGTTTATAAAATAGGGGTAACAGACCTCTCCTGGCTAATTCTCAGGGTCTTTAGTCTTGGAGAGGTTCAAATAAAATACTACGCAGGAAATGCTTTCAGTTTGTAAGGTAGTATCCCTCAAACATAGACGTGTACAGAAATAGGTTGCGTGTTTTATGACACAAACTTTATTAACGAAATGGCTTAGAAAAATAAGTGTAAGAGAGCCACAGAAATCTAGGATGAGAGTATTTCTTATACAAACCAGGTTGCTGGATTTCACGCCTGGCAAAATTCAAGGGCCTGAGACTACCAGTAACATGTTGAACTGAAACCTTATGGGGAGAAGAGAGAGTGGGAAGGAAAAAAAAAAAGCTCTGGAAGCCAGAGCTTATTAAATCAATTACATGATTAATGTGAAAGACAGTGTGTGAGCTGGAAGGAGGAGGGGGCAGTAGTTCACTCAGCACAGAAAAGGCCGCTGATCAAGCATTTTTTGTAACCTTCTAAGCCACCAAGAAAATTGCCTCTTGGTGGATGAATCAAACTGGAGAAATATATTTGTTGGCAGCTTTTCATATTAAAAAAAGAGAGAGAGAGAGAGAGAGAGGGGGGATAGTATATGAAATCTCCTGTACTGCTTAATCTCAGAATTGACAAATACTAGAAACATCAGAAATATCTCGATATGAATCAGGAGCAACATTTTATCCTTGGTTGGAGTTTTCTCATGCCACGGAAGGGTAAGTTGTGATTTTGATACGAGTGGGGCTGCCCCAAAGAAAAAAGCATGCTAATTAAGGTGTCTGATGGCGTTTCTTCCCAGGGCACCATGGGAGAAATGTGCAAATCCCCAAGATGACTGGAGTTCCACAAAAGATCATTAGTCAGGAACGGGCGATGACTTCAGTCATCTCCTTGATGGAGTCTGAAGACAAATTCTTATTGGAGGCCATGGGCCAGGTCCTGAATCAGAAAAACACAAATCACCCAGCCACCCTGACCAGATTAGCTGATCTGGTGGGTGACGACGGAGGGCTGAGGCCAGGGTTTCTATTAGCAACCAGGTCTTTCCAGTTCCGGTTGACAAGATGGACAACCATCCACCCTCGTAAAAGATTCATGACCCAACTTTGCACTCTCGACTGCTTGCTTTCTCATAAAACCAGTGCAAATCCTATCAAAAATTTAGCAGAATCCCTGCCTCATCTGTTTAGGCCTGAAGCTAGTTGCAGGGACAACTCATTAGGGACAGGCTCATTAAAACCAGCCCTTGGGCAAAAGCAGTTTGCGGGCCTCCTCATTTTTATTCACTCTCACCTCCCTGCCCAACCTCCGTGAGCCCGCAGACACGAGGCTTCTCAGGATTTTGTACAGTGTGCAGGTCTGTTCGCAGAGTTGCGGGGCCCAGGGTTCGACAAATGCTGCTTCTTACGCCTGCCAAAGACAATCTGCGTCTTCTCACTTGTGTGCATCGGGAGGGCTGTGCTGGAGAGGGAGGTGTGGTAGAGAAAGGGAGGAGGGAATCCTAAAGGCTGTCCAGCTTCTCACCTGGGGATGGCTGAGGGTAACACCTGGCATTGGAGCGGTCACAGGAGCCCTAAGGACCAAACCAGAGCTCTGGTAGAACGAGGGCCAAAAGGTAAAATCTTTTGGGTCCTATTCATGCATCCTGTTCGGCCCAGCACTCAGCCCCCTGGGCACCTGGAGCCTCAGCAACAGCCTGGCTAATGGATTCATTACCAGATGTTTTCTGCTACGTGCCAAGGACGCCATTCTCTACATGAACTAGGGAAGAAGCTTATTTGTGCTGAGAAAGAGCTGTTGGATTCTCCAGGCAGGGCTGCAAAGAACAGGCAGTCCCAATGCAGATGCAAAGCTTTCCTGCTGCCAATTTCTCCGGGTGGGTTTATTTTTCGAGGGGCGGGAGGAGAGGGCTGCAGACCCAAATGCTTGCGGTGGCCGGTGGATAGTCATCAGGCTGAGTCAAGGTTAACAGTGAGGAGCAGGGACTGTTGAACTGAAAGCTCATACCGCACTTAAGCGGGCAGATGCCGCAGAACTCCAGATAATGGCTGAAATGTGGGGAAGTTGCCCCATATGCCAAACTCTGATTTTTCATAAGAAGCCAGAAATCTGAATTTTAAGAAAGATTTTTAGGTACTTAGATGTTGGCAACTAATCACAGAAGGAAAGCAAAAACACCAACTTTGGTATGGACCAAAGAAAAGCGCAGATTTCAGGTTTACAACACCTGATCTGAGAAAGATGCTGAATTAGGAGGGACCTGGATACTGGCCTTAGTTTTTCCACCACCTGGTGACGTCAGCACATCAATGAATCCCTCTAAGCTCCTCTCTGCTCTTCTGTAAAGTGAGGAGCTAGTCTATGAGATCTTTCACACCAACATTGTATGATTCCAATCCTTTTAAAATAAACTTTACTAGGTAGGGCTTATAGTTTCCAAAAGCATTTAACCATCTCAAATGGAACTAATATGCTAATAGCTCCACCACTGCCAAAGCCATTGATGCTGATTGTTCTTAAAACATAGATTATTAACCTAATAGAGCTTCCAGAATCGCCAAGTCATGCGCATGCAGCATCCATTCCCTAACCGCCTGGGGCTTCATTAAAATAAGAGAGGTTGGTTCAGGCCAATGGTGGAGCAAGAGAGCTTGGTGTGAGCCCCATCTCACAGGTGCCAGGCAGGCCACTTCCTCCACCTCTCCTGTAAGAGCATGTACGTGGACTCGATTAGGAGTTGGCATAGGGCCACGTGGACCTGAGGGATCTTTGTGACTCCCTCGGGGGCTGCTAAAGGTGAGGAATAGAGAGGAAGAGGTGGGGTTGAGGCAAAGCTCTGGGTTTCATTTCTCTTCTTCCTTTCCTCCCATCCAGTTCCAAACAGAGGTGCTCCATTTGACCAGTATTGTTTTGTGTGTTCACTTGAGACTGTGAGCAAAATGTGCAAAACAAAAAATGAATGACTGAATAAATTTAAAAAACTCTCCAAATGAAAAGTGTGACTATCACAGCAAGATCCCTAAGCCCTAGTTTTCTAGAAGCCGGAGGACTTGCTGACCCAGCTCAGCCACTTGCTGCCTAACTCCAGGCATATTGCTCTGCTCCCTGTGCATCCATCTTACCATCATCTTTCTGGGTTGGGTGCATCCAAGGGGAAATACACCTGGGAAAGATTTCCTTCCCTAAAATCATCATTTTCATTTTCTCTCCTTTTTGCCCACCTCAAAAGGTTACTGTAAAAACAATCTTGCTTTTGCCCACTGTTAATTCTCCAGTGCCCACCTCTCCTTACCCCAATAGCCCATGGCTGGGCTAAAACAAACTCTGTGCCGTTTATTTGTGGACACCTTACGGCCACAGTGGCACGATTTGCCTTATCAGAAATGATTTGGTTGTTTTGTGGTTAAGTAAAGCAGGAGTTTGCACCAAGAATCTATTCCAGTGCAACAATTTTCTATTAGCTTTTAACACATCGTCGCTTCTCTTCTCCATCTACATTATTGCCACCTCTTCCACAAACCCCAATTTGACAAGCAAGAAATCTGTAAATTTGGGGGTGGCTGCTCAGGAAAGACTATGCATGAGGAAAAGACACGTCCATTAGCAATGCAAATGCAGTCACAAATGAGACAGCACTTGCATGAATAGTGCCTTTAAAACAGTTATTTAATCCAGCTAAAATTTATCTTCAGGAAAAACTGAGCAGCACTGGGACTCAAAACATTTTGCATTTAAAATATGGATTAAGTGCTCTCCTATTGGCCCTTTTTAGGGGAGTTATTTGCAAATCTCATTTACACCAACGTTCAAGGCTTGAAGATGGCAGGGGCTGGATGGATAATTCTGGGTTAAAAATCATGCCCAGACTGGAAGGATACAAACGATTTGTTCTCTTTTTAGAACGAATGGGTGTATTTTCTTGCATCTGAGGGAAAAAGTGAGGCTGTAGTTCTTATCTGCCTTTCAAGGAATCTTTTAGCCAGACTCACGATGTTCCACGAGGAGATGGAAAGGGAAGCTTCAAATCGCTGCCGCTGGAGAGGTGGGGAAGGCCAAGCCAGTGACATGATCATACGATTAGTATCTTTTGCTTCCTGAATTGGATCTGTGGGTTCAAGGTCTCCCGCAACAATGGAGACAAGCAAAAAGCAAAGGCCTGCGTCAAGGAGAGTCAACCTGAAGGACAGCCATCCCCTGGCGCCATGAATGCGCTCCTCCGCGCGCCCAGAGTGCGCACGCACGGTGAGACCCCGCACTGGCTCAACCAAACAAGGCGCAGTAGCTTCCGCCGAGCTCCCAGCCACCGCGGCGCGACCTGCCCTCATTAAAGATTCTCTACAAACAGGTGCTTCTCACTGGGCTGACTTCTGAAATGGCTTTCTTTTTATTCCCAGGGACACATCAAGAGCTGAGGGGGGGATTCATGCAGTATAGATCAGTCGGCCATTGACAGCGCATCAGGCTTTGACAAGCTGCTTGGCTAGGTTGAAAGTCTAGGTTGGGCTTGGGCCCGTCAAGGCTGCGCTATTGAATTATTGACAGGCGCTCACCGTGGTGCAAGGGGAGAGCGAACCATTGCCTCAGCTCAATAAAGATGAAATGGAAACCCTCTCTGAAGCCGACTTTAGCACGTTAAAGGAGTTTTAATGGGCTGGTTTAAAATTCAGTAAGAGAATGCATTAGGCTGATTATATTTTCAATGGATAAACGCAGGCACGCACACAAGTTTGGGATTCTGAAGGGCTTACAAATGAGTGGGGAGCCTGTCAGGATGAATTATGCCCTTCCAAGAGAAAGCAAGAGTCTGTGTATGTTCCAGCCTGGTCTCAAGACCAGTCATTTTCCTGCCTTCTCTCCTAGATTCCCTTCTTCTGCCATCCTAGCATAGTGCTAAACTACTAGATCCAATGTAATGGAAGGAACCTGCAGTGTGATCCTGGCCACTTTGGCCCCGAAGGACCCAAATGATGGACCGCCTGCAATCCATGGTAGCACTTTTTAATCCTTCCAATCCCATTCACAACCTCCATCCCCATCCCTGGCAAGAATAAGACATTCTCATATCAGCATCCTATTAGAGCACGTGAAGAACTATCGGTAGCCAGTGTCCCCTGGTTTGCAAATTAATATTAACAATTCTGATTTTTCTTATATAATCTCTTTCTTCTTTAAATTTCCACCTGCCAAGATTTACTTGTATTTTAATAGCTGATGTCAGACAAGCAGCGTGGAGCAAGTCCCATCTCAGAACTATAATTTTAAATACAATGAGATGCGCATCAACTGTCGCATTGACATGCAAGGAATTATTCCACGTGGACTTCTAAAGTGCATCCTAAAAGCTTCAAAGACCGAGCACGTTTTAAAAGAATTTAAATTGATGATCACGGTATGCTTTATTTTTTTTAAAGCAATTTGTCTAATGTGACCCTATTCATTTCTTTTCTGACTTTGCTTCCAATGGGCTGCTCCTGTCAAATTGCAGAAGGGGCCAACCAGCACATCTAAATCTGTGTTCATTTGCCTTCTGCAGGATTATCTTTGCCACGTTGAGCGGTGTAAGTAAATCAAAGATGCTTCTCGGGGCTGCGGGAATAGGCCAATCGCCAGACAAATATTTAGAAGGCAGCTTTGCCTACGCTGGCCTTAATCATTTCCAACTGATTTGACTTATTCTAATTACAGCCTTTATGTTATAAAAGCCATTTTTATGTTGCCGGGGAGCAGTTTCATTGCAAATACATGAAATTTTGCTGAGTTTCCATTCCCATGTTGATTATGGAAATGGTACTCTGCAGCTTGGCTCTAATTAGAAAAACACACTGCATGGAACGTCAACAATTTTTAACATTAATCACGCACCGACAGTGTCCTTTTGTCTCTCTTAATATCCTTTCCACAAAGGCTGACACAGGCGAGCCTGGGATCCACTCTCTACAGAAGTAACATTTCCCCCAGGTTCGATGGGCAAGAACTCGTTCCCCACCCGCAAAGTGAGAACTGCCTGTATGAGAAGAAGGATACTGATTTAATATAACAGAAAAGTGAAGGGGAGAAAAGATAATTAAATTCTAGCACAGTTTAGGATAATGCATTTGTTTCATGACTATGAACTTGGAAAATTCTAGCACAGTATCATAAAGCAGATTAAATGGGTCCTATAGCAGATCAGAGTGATGATGCTTCTGTTCCAGGGCTTCTTCTGGTGCCATGAGGTTTTATATGTTGGGAGGATTGCAGTCAGGCGACCAAATAATTTTCTAGATCTCTCACGTGGATTGGAGGTAACCCAGGGCCATCCTTAAAACTTCACTGAGCCTCAGTTTCCTCATCTTTGACGTGGGAATGACCATGCCTCCCTTGCAGGGTTGTAGCAAGGACGAGGCATAATGCAATCCTCTTGCGCCGTATTGTGAATGCACATTCCTCCAGCTGTTTTGGAGAGTGATCTGATGGACCCTGGACAAATTTCAAACGTCCCTAACCTTTCAACAGGGAATTCGACTTCTTATAAAATAACTGACATGAAAAGCTAGACAAGTTCAAACACATTCGTTCAAGTTTGAGTACTGAAATACTCTGGGATAGACATAAAGAAAATAAATAGAAATTAAAAAAAAAAACCCTGAAAATACATAAACATTGATCAGAAGAGCAGATGTCCATGATCTGTTGTTAAGTGAAAAAAAAAAAAGAATAGAATAATTCCACTGAAAAAATATATATGTTGCTTGGCCAAAATAAGGGAGTATTTTAAATTGGAAAGGTACTGCCAATTTGCCCTCCAAGAAGGCTGTCTTGAGTTACACTCTCATCAGTTGTTTGTATGTGTGGAGAGAAGTTTCCATGATGTAGGAGAGTTTAGGCCACACCTTCCCTAGAAAAGTGTGCCAGAGAAGGAAGAAGAAATTGGCGTAACCAAAGGTCACAGTGGAGAGAGACAAGCGGTTGCTATGTGATAGAAGAAAGAATTTGCTGCAGTGATGTTGAAGGACTTCAGCAAATGTTGCCTTCTTTGATCATTTCCATGGATGTGGAGCACACACACACACACACGCCACAATGGGGCAACCTTCTGCATGGAAGAATGAAACTCTGGCTTTCTTTCAGACAAGGTCTGAAGTTGTGGCTATGAGTTTTGCCTGGATGATGGAGACCTTTAAAGAATCTTATTTCTCCTTGCACTGAACCCACTTGAGTGCTAAAACCCACAACCAAACAGTTTTAAGGGGTAGACACTTTTCCTGGTAGTGAGCCAAACCTGCTTCAAGTTGACTTACAATGTAGTTCTCCTTGCATTTTCCACCCAATGGCTCATAAACCAGGTCCCTCTTCTGCTTAGAAATCTCCCTGGATACGGATGATGCACCTCTCAGAGGTGACCATAAATGTCCAACCTGTAAGTGTGGGCTGCACATAGTGACTTCCTTCCAAAGAACATAGTAATGGAAAGGGAGAAAAAAAGTAATTTTACAGTGGAGAAACCTGACAAACACTGCTTCAGCCAGGTGACCAAGGTGAACATCAAGAGTGATAAATCTGATAGTATGTGCCCTTGACAGGATGTGATGAAAATGGTACTTTACCTCTGTGGTCTTCCTCCCCAAACCCATAACGTCAGTCTAAGCATAAGAAAAACAAACCTAAATTGAAGGAGACTCTACAAAATACCTGACCTCTACTCAAAACCACCGAGGTCATCAAAACCAAGGAAAGTCTAAGGCACCATCACAGACCAGAGGGAACTAAGGAGACCTGAAGACCAAATGTAATGTGGGATCCTGGATGGGGTCCAGGAACAGAAAAGGGACATTAGATAAAACTTAAGGAAATCTGAATAAAATATGGACTTTAGTTAACAATAATGCATCAACGTTGGTTCATTAGTTGTGATAAATGTACCATAGCCATGTAAGATGCAGCATACAATAGAACTCTCTGTACTATCTTTGCAACTTTCCTGTGAATCTAAATTATCCTAAAATAAAACATTTATTAAAAATACTAAGCTTCAGGGGCCGGCCCGGTGGCGCAGCAGTTTCGTCCGCGCTTGGCAGCCCGGGGTTCGCGGGTTCGGATCCCGGGCGCCCGCCGACGCACTGCCTGTCAGCCATGCCGTGGCGGCGTCCCATATGAAGTAGAGGAAGACGGGCACAGATGTTAGCCCAGGGCCGGTCTTCCTCAGCAAAAAGAGGAGGATTAGCAACGGATGTTAGCTCAGGGCTGGTCTTCCTCACCAAAAAAAAAAAAAAAAAAAAAAAAAAATACTAAGCTTCAGGGACTCCCTATAGCCTTTGAAAGATGCAGTCCAGTAAGACATACTGGCAATTGCGTTCTGGTCCCTGCCTTACTTCCCAGGATCATCCTCTGCCTCATCTCCTCCAACACTGAGCGTCAGGGTCTCCTCACTCTTACCTGGTTCATGGTCTTTGCTCCTGTGCTCTCCTCTACCAGAAGCATCCCTGATCTTTCTTCCTTTTTACCTGGTTAATACCTTTTAGTGTCTTTAAGATCATTCAGCCTTGACCTCTCCAAGAGCATCTTCCAACAGTATTAATTATTCATCCTCAACACTCTTATAAATACCCTGTCTAAAATTCCACTTACCTCTTCAGTTTATAATTAACTGTCTAACATACCTGTCTACCACACTTCTCTGAACTCCTTCAGAAACTGGCTGCATTTACTTTCTTTGCTCTGCCACTTGGCTAAGTGCATGGTACACAGAAGACGTTAAATAAATATTTTTAGAATGGATGGATGGATGGATGGAGGGTTGGATGGGGGGATGGATGAATTATTCTATCCTTGCTCTTCTAGAAACTAAATTGATGATTTCTCTCTCAGACAACTCTCCAAACACTTGAAGTAAAATAAGTTTCACTTACAGCAGATGAACCACAAAAGACCCAACTGCCATGCTGCGTCCTTGGCGCAATCTTTCAGTGAGATTGCATTGCTCATCTGTCTGTGCTTCCACAGAGCACAGTGCACTCATTCCATTGCTTTATAACTGACCTAAATGAAGCATCTTTCCTAATAGACTTTAAGTTCCTAAGAACAAAGGTCATGCCATCTTTGTATGGTGAGATGGAGAGGGAAAAATAGCTATTAGTCAGAATTCCTTTTAGGGAGAGTATTGCCTTTGTTGTGGAGAATGCCTGGGTAAGAGCTGAGTGTCTGAGGTAGGACTGGACCCACATCCATTACTGTTCCCCGCCATTCAAGGACCTCTGCTGATCTGTGCCCAGCTTAGAGGAGGCAAGAAACTCTTCTGAGTCCTAAAGGCACAGGAAGTTAAAATTCCCAATGAAGTCTCAGGAGGAAAGAGAAAGGAAACAGCAAAGTTGCACAGTTTCTTGGGGGAAGACTAGAGGCACCCCCACCCCACTACCTCTCCTCCCTCCTCCCCCTCCATGGCTGCCTGAGGAGGAAAACAGGAATGACTACTTGGGATTTTTGTGTGTTGTTTGCCAAGGGATATGGGACCCCATTGCCCTCCACAAGCTGCTCTCTATACTGTTCATAACTGCTGCTTGAAAGAATAGATTCTCTGGGGGAAACACCACAAGCTGCTGACTTGTGTTATGTGGCCAGAAAACAGAGGTGGCCATGTATGCAAATTCCGGGACTGGGCAGGGACAGAGAGGGCAGAAAAGCAGTAGTTCCTGGGAATCAGCAGAAATCTTGGGAAGGTTCCA
Source organism: Tapirus indicus (assembly GCA_031878705.1). Lineage (NCBI taxonomy): Eukaryota > Metazoa > Chordata > Mammalia > Perissodactyla > Tapiridae > Tapirus > Tapirus indicus. Next base: position 103,924,649 of record CM062922.1, on the reverse strand, counting down.
TACTTCAGAGAAGAGGGAGTTTGCTGGGGTCTAAGACAAGGATCTTGAACTATGGCCTATGGGCCAAATTCGGCCTACCATCTGGTTTTGTAAATAAAGTTTTATTGGAACATAGTCACACTCATTTATTTATGTATTGCCGATGGCTGCTTTCACACTAAAACAGCAGAGTTGAGTAGTTGTGACAGAGACCAGATGGCCTGAAAAGCCTAAAATAGTTACTATCCTGTCCTTTCCAAAAACTGTTTGTGGACTCCTGGTCTGGGACAAGGGAACCTACATCTTTAAGGAGCAGTGTGCCCTGGGTGATCACGTCCCCAAGCAGCCTCGGTCGGCATCCAGAAGCATTGGTTGAATTCACAAAAATTCTCTCCTCTGGGCCTGGGATCCTAAACATTTCTGAAGATTAAACACAAATGGGGCAACAGATTAGCCTTCTCCCTGGAAGTCATCCACATAGAGATTTTTAGTGGAATCCCAAAGTTCACCTCTCTGCCAGCATTCTGTCCCACCTTGGGAGTCACACCCTGTCTCTAAGACAAGGACCCAAATTAAGGAAAGTGGACATTTGTCCAAGAGCCACATTTCTGCCCCAAGTAAAGGCCCTAGGCTGGTCTCAAGCATCCTTCTGACTTGGAAATTTCCTTAAGGACCAACACATTGTGGGGCCCTCCCACCAGGGCCTGAGGATTCATTGTCCCCCAACTGCTAGAGTGACATCCTCCCCCCTACTGGGCTGGGTGTTGGAAAGGCAGGTAGAGAGAGTGCTCCAGGTGGCACAGGCTCCCCACTGGTGGGAATGGTGGGAATCCTCTAATGAGGCCTCAGAGAACGTCATCTCTCATGGCAACCAGAAACAACCCTGGCACAGATCGTGTGAACTGGGTGGGGTGGAGCGGGAGGTCTCTCTAGTGGAGAGCTAATTCGGTTGGCAACTAAGTGCTCTGCCCTGGGATGGCAGGCTTCCCGGCCTCAAATACTGGCTCTGCCACTTACTCCTGTGGCTCTAAAGCAGGTCAGCTACCCTCTCTATGTCTTTGTTCTGTAGCTTTTGCCAGGGCCTAAGGAGAGGGGGGAATGGAGAGTGACTGCTGAATGGGTATGGTGTTTCCTTTTGAGGGGATGGAAATGTTCTGGAACTAGATAGTGATGATGGGTGCACACCACTGTGAATGTACTAGATACCATTAATGGTAAATTTTATGTTATGTGTATTTTACCAGAATTTGTTTTAAAAGACTTAAAAAATAGGATCCCTTGTTGGATTTAAGGAAAGAGATTAAATGAGATAATCATACAAAATGCCAGCACAGGGCAGGGCACACAGCAGATAATCAGTCTATGTCCATTTGTGGTTAGGGCTGCAGTTATGAAAAGCACGTCTGCCGGCACCCCTGAACTCCACTAGAGTTCCATGGGTGGGCTCAGATTCCTGTTGGATGATGGTGAAAGCAAACCCTCCACCCAACATAGACTCAAGCACATGTGATTCTATTTATCTGAGTCCAAGAAATAAGCAAGCTAAGATTCTTTGGCATATACCTACACCAGGTTCCTTTCCAGTCACATCACACACACATTCCTCTATGTAATGCTCATGACGACTCAGTCCTATTATCACCCCTTTGCACATGAGCATCCAGCTAACAAGGGGTGAGAGTTCAAATACGGACCTGGCTCACTGAACTTGAAGTCTAGTGGCCTATACCATGCCCGGCTGTTTATTGTCACAGAGACACAGATGGCGGGGTGCCATTTTTAATCCAAGGGTAAAGTTGTTTCAAACTATTCTCAACAGTGAGATGCTGCAGCTTCACCTTTGGGAATGGATAAACAAGAACAACAAAACAAGAAACACCTTGCCAAACAGGGGACGGGTGCGGGCAGAGACACGGCGCTTGAACGCACACAGTGAGCCCATGGAACACTATTTATTCAAACATATTTAACGGTGCTGGATTAACGATGGGCCCATTTGGTGGATTATAGAGTTAGTGGAGAAAAAAAAAATTAAGAATCCATCCATTCAGCCAGTTTTTATTGAGCACCTATTCTTTGTAAAGAATCAAGTCAGGAGTTGGGAGAAAATCCTGATAACAAAGTAACTGGGTAAATACAACATTGTAACATAAATTCCACAGGGGCAGGGCTTTTTGTATATTTTGTTTACTGCTAATCCCCAGCTTCTAGAAGTGTCCAACATATAGCAGGTCTTGGCACTTATTGGATTAATGAAGGAAGAAAGGAAAGAAATTATAAAGCTATGACAAGAATAGGGTCTAGGGAAGCATAGATGAGCAATGTCTGACCAATGCATTGTCAGTGTCCTTTATTCAACAATGAAGATTGTAAATTCCCCAAAGGAAGAGATGTATTACCTTTTGCCTTGACCCACATTGGTTACATAGCAGCTTTGATCACTTCCTCCCATCATTCATTCATCCATTTAATGACTATTTCCTTCTCACCTACTGCATGTCAGGCACTGTATGTACTAGGTTCTGAGGGTCTAAGACGGGACAAAATAGGTGGCTTCCCGCCTTCATGGAGCTTATTGCAGAGTGAGAGAAAGAAACATTCAATGCATATAAAATCATTGCAGGCTTCTACAGTGTCAAAAAAGGAAGGTACAGGGTGCTGGCAGAGGAAATACAAGCTGATGGGCTGCCCAGGGAAGGCTTCTCTGAGGTCCTGATATTTAAATCAACAGCTGATGAATGAGAAGGGGGTGAGGGAAGGAGAGGCAGGATGGCTTGTACAAAGTCTCTGGGATCCCAGAGTGCTCTGGCACGAGAAAGCCAGGCTGGCTGGGGATGGGTGAGCAGGGCATGGAGTGGCCAGAGAGAGGATGCGGCTTTGCCTCTGTCCGCTGGGAGTTATCCCTTCCAGATAGTCCAGTTCAAAGGATTGTATTCATAATGTTAACATCAAGGGATGCCAGAAAAAGCATCGCCCTGCCCAACTGGCCTATAGCTCTTGTGTGGTATCCTTTCTACTTTCACCCACTTATTTCCACAAGTCTGATCATCATTCCACCAGTGTGACAAAGAAGCTGAGTAGGACAAAGTAGTCCTAACTGCAGTAGGACAAAGAAACTAGGATAAATCTTCCTATGTGTTGAATTTTTGCTATGTGTCAGGCACAATGTGTGAAGGAAGTAGTAGCATCACCATTACAGCTACTATTATTATTATCATTATTAATATTCCCTTTATAAAGATGGGTAAGGCTGAGTCTCAGAGAGGGGAAGTGAATTTCCCCCAAAGCAAAAACTTCATACATGGTTACATGAAAATTCAAATATGGGCCATCTGACTCCTAAGTTTCATCTTCACCATTAGGTAATAATTCCCATTAGACAGATTTGTCTCATGCAAGACTTTATTTATTCGACAAAAATTTTACTGTGCAATGACTACATGCCAGGCACAATGCCAGGTGTTAGAGGAATAAAATGAATAAAAAGGATCCCTGACTTCAAGAAGAAAGACACGTAAACACCATCCCACAACATGATCCATCTGTCATGCAGATATGTGTAAGGAGCTATGGATATTCAGATTTGGAGGGAGTGACAGACTCAGCTGGGGCCACCCCAGAAGAGGCAATAGTTGAGCACCAACTTAACAGGTGGATAAGAATTTTCCAGGTGAGAAAATGGGAGGGAGGAACATTCTTGGAATGTGAAAGCATATTTGTTACGGGGCCTCTGGTATGTTCACAGTTAAATGCTTGGGCAGGAGGAGGTAAGACTAGACAGAAGGAGTGGCCAGATTTTAAAGGATCTCAGAAATCAGTTAAGAATTTGGGACTTTCTCCTGAAGATAATGGGGAGACACAAATGGGTGTTAAGCAGGGAGGTCGGGGTTACATTTCACAGTTACAAAGACCAAGCCTGTCCAACTAGACTGTAGGTTCTCAAAGTGTGGAGCTTGGACCACCAGCAGCAGCAGCAGCATCTCTTGGGAATCTGTTAGAATGCAAATTCTCTGGCTCCACCCCAGACCCACTGAATCAGAAACCCTGAGGTTTTAACAAACCCTCCAGGGGATGCTGATGCATGCTGAAGGATGGGCACCACGGACCGTCCCTGCACTCAGCCTGCTTCTGCTGACAGCTCTACTGCACACAGTGTCTGCAGGTTCTGCTTCATTCTAGCTTCTAACCCCAGATATAGTCCTGATGCTACTCCCGGGTCCTTACAGAGGACAGGCAAAATATGCAGTATGTCTTGTCCCCTTCTTGGTGTCAACCCACAACCCCCAGATGGCCGTCCTGCACAGTGTCCACCTGACTTTCTTGGGAGAGACCCTCTCTCTGGTTTATCTCTTTGGTTTTGGTTTAAAGAACAAGAGGCCTTCTCTCTCCTTCCTGGTTCTGCTCACTGCACAGGGAGCCGGATAACTGGTACTGGATGCTGCTCAGGGACTCCGGCCGGTGCTCGGAAACTATCATTAGCTAAGTGCTGGGCTGATGCATTCAGAGGTGGTGAGTTAACAGGAAAACAGGCCCGATTTGGTGGCCTGTGCCCACGGTGACCTGGAACTCGGCGTTAAGTGGTGACTGGCAACTCCCTTCTAATCACCTCTTGTTAGCTGCAACTATAGGCAAATTGCTAGTGAGGATTAAGTGGGGAGACTATGCCAGGATCACCGTCAAGCAGAAAAAAAGACTCAATTTATACAGCAATCACGACTCTGTAATCACTTCTTTAAGAGCTCTTGCTGGCTGTGTTTGCGTTCGGAAGGCGCAGGCCCTGCCTAGGTGAAGGTGGGCAGAGAGCTCCACACTGGCTTTTTCTGGAGCATATTAAAATGATTACTCCCCCAAATGAGACAAGCCTCATTATTAATAGCACTGAGCCTCCACGAGTCTTTCCTGACATCCAAGGCCCAGATGCCGCCTGGAACAAATGAACTCCAATGTGTATAAACAATTGATCCGAGCTCACGAAGACAGCACATTTCTGTAAACACAGAGGAAAATCTGGGAGGAAGCTTTATGGGGGTAAAAAAATACATTTCATTTATCACTGTTTGCATAATGTCCATGTAAAATAGAAACAAATTAACAAGGCAGTATTTTAACCGTTACACAACAGTGGAGAGGAAAAAAACGCTGGAAGGGTGTCATGGCTCTCCCTAATTCACGGAGGAATTTTTTTAAAGGGGGGGATGGCTTTTCTTTTCCAAATGTTTGGGGCTTCTGCCTAGGTAGGATAATGGCTTTTTTCAAAGCTTATTCTCAGGGCTTAACAACTTCATTATTTTCACACATTTATCTGGAGAAGTTTGGTAGCTGAATAAACGAGAGGAATCCATGTCATCCCAGAAGAAACATGTCACAACTTGGAAACAAAGGTGCTCACCAGAAAAGAGCCGATATTTAAAGTGGGACGTGATTCATTCAGATACAAATGTTATTTTAAGTTTTCAAAGAAGAGTTCCAATCCTTTGGAATTTCCCAGGTAGAAACAGGTTTGGAGGAAGTTTCCTATCACGTGATTCCCTGGAAGGCTGCCATAGGGAAAAACAAGGAGGGAAGGGGAAGGGTGGAAAGAAGAAGAGAAGGCTAGAGGGAGGTGAAAAGCCAGCTCATATATTACTCATCAACTATTACTTTCTCCTCTTTGCAGGTTTATAAAAAGTCATAGCGAAAAAAATTAAACCCCTCTCATTAAATCTGTGTTGTGAATCTGCATGTTCTAAATGAAGCATTAAGCAATGTTGTAATTTTAGCATGCTACAGCAAAAGTACGCTTTGAAACATCATTTTCAAATTTTTCTTTAACTGTCCAAATGAGATTATTTCCCACCGGTACAAGCCTTTCCCCGAAAATGAAATAAATAAAATTAAAAGTCAGCACTTGCCATAGACAATACACTAAGATTTTTTTTAAAGCTCCCCTCTATATTTCAAAATAATAATAATGGAAGATTTGTGTTGAGAAATCAGGTACTATCACTATGTCCTATATCATTCTTCTCAGTGCCCAAATATCTAAGCATCCTATCAGCTTTGGAGCATAATTTTTCTCAGTTCCTGTCCAAATTTTTCCTCTCTAGTGGACATTCAGTTAAAATAATACCTGTTATTCTCTGAGGGAGGTCAAGAAACTGAAGAAAAATTAATTGAAAATTCAAGGAGATAATCTGTTTGCTCAACTGGCACTGTTTTCTTGTTGTTGTTTTGTTTTTTGTTTTAGGATAACAGTATGGCCCCAAATGGTCAAAGCTGAAATGCTGCCCCTTTCCACATGTACTTTCCATTTCTTTTTTATGCTGGATACTGTGTAATAGACTAAACAAACACGAGGTCAAGATACACCTGTGGGTGGGTATGAGGGGAACTTGAAGGTTACCATTGATCTCACATTTGACAAAATGTAAGTGAGTGTACACAAAGTACATAAATAAAATCCACAGCTACTCTATTTGTGCATCGCTTCAAAATACCATGGCAAAAACCTGCTACTGGAACTAGAGTCATTATGTCATTGCATACTCCTTTTCCCTCAAAATTCACTGCCTAAGAAGTTCCAAATGCTTAAAAAAAGAAAAATGGACTCAGAATAAACCAAAGGAATAATCAGCTTGGAAGATTTTTTTCCTGCCTCATGCTTAAGTTATATAAATAAAGAGAACAATTAATGTCAACTGCCTTTAGTTCTCCATCCTATTAGGTTTTGGGGCTTCAAGATAATCTCCACAAAGGGTGGACTTCCTGGGATTAAAACACAAGGTTTCCTTCAGGAAAATGGATATGCTGGTAAGACAGCTCATGGGAATAATACACATCATGTCCCCCTCCCTTCTGCTGTTTAATCTTGCTGATTTCCAGGAGAGGAGAGATTCAGAGAGGAGGAAAGAAATCCTCCAAGACAGGGGAGGAGAGATGCAGGGCAGAGCTGTGCAACACAGAATGTGGAGAAGGAAGTGGCCTGGCCTCCTCTTCTGTTCCTTTTATATGAGCTGGACACATGAGCAGGTCAGCGAATCAAAACCCAGAAGTGCCCCAAATCACAAGCACAGGAATAACACCCAAGCCGCAGCTACAGACTGTCCTGTGCCCACAGTCAGCCTGGAACACTCCTTTCCAATGGTGTGAAGGTACAGCTGGCAAATTGGGGGTACAGACAATGACAGGAGTTTTGATGCAAAGTACCTGCAACTCACAAATCAGCTCAGAAACCGCCCAAATCTCCCCCTGACTCCATTCCACAATTGTTCTGTAGATGAAACTCTGGCACCCCAAAAGTCTTTTAGTACGACAGCCATACAATTACCTGTCATTATTTCCCCCCCCCCTTTTTTTTCTGTTTTGCAATATGCACTCCTTGTGTCTAGAACCGGTGAGAAGAGATGTAATTAGTTAACTAAGAGAAACCATGTTTCTCCATGCGGCAGCAGCTGGGTGGGGAGGGGGACAGTTACTCAGTGAGCTGGTCTCGTTTTTTGGGTCACTCCTAACGAAGGCCAAACCTGTACTTAAAATATGGCAGGGCTCAAACTCCCCGGGCTCTATCCTCTCTCTCCCTGCCCCTCTCTCCCCTGCTTTCAGACACAAAGTCCCCAATGGGAAGAGGTAAACTCACCCCAGGTGTGAAGCCAGCCGGCACGAGGTTGGGTGGCCAGGCGTCAGTGTGAAATGCTAGTGGTTAGCTCCATGGGCGAAAAGGTGGGCCAGAGGAAAGAAAAGGAGGGATGAAAAGGCTTGGCAAAAGGCAAAAAGAAAAAAGGCAGAAGGAAAACCATCAGGAATATGTGCAAAGGAAAAAAAATAAGGCAAAGGGGACGAGAAATTAATAATCCAACAAGCAGGTTCCCTCCGTGTTATTAATGACACTGCTTCACCCAAGCTGCAGAGGAACCGGGGCTGCACATGGGAGGGGAGGGGTTTGAACACTATTGGCCGCCTCTGCTCACTCCTATACATCTCAGCCAATCCTCCCTGTGCCTTAAAGTACAGATATATCTGGGCTGCAGTTACAAACCCCTGGAAGATGAAAAATCTTGCTCTGTGGGTAAGGCGCTGCTCCGTCCAGTTAATGCACTATAAACTTTATTTGAGCTGACTTCTCATTTGATCCCCCAGTGACGAGGTCAGGGAGCGCAAGCAATTCCACCCCAAATCATGCCATAATCGAATTGCTGCCTATTTCCCGAACCTATAATGAAAAGGCAACCGAAATAATGCAGGTAATGCTGGCGGCCTCCCTTGCCTGTCGGACATTATTACCTCCGATTGCTGGCCGCCATTCCTCCGGTACTCTAACAATGAATATATTTCACAGCTCACTTACTCTCTGGTGTGGGTGGCATGGTATAGACACCTACATGATATGAAAGGAAATCTAAAACAATAGGGCTGTTTCTGAGCGCTGTGCCTAACAGCCTAGTGGTGGGAGATGCGGTTTTATGAAAGTGTTTCTCACACACACACACTCACATGCAACAACCCAGTGGGGTCCAAAGTCACAGACTCAGCCAGAGCCAACTCAATTTCTCTTTGTCTGTTTAAGTCCCAGCTTCATCACCTACAGTATAATAACTGAGAATGTGTTTCCTTTATCACTCAGATGCTCTGAGGTTTTTATTCTATTTTCTCCCTCTGAATAAAATGGGACGGAGATGGCTTTAGGGACCGGGCATGAGATAAAATAATGTGCGTACACACCTTACCTGAAAATGCCTTTTAAGTGCTCGCTTCTCCTTAGAAAGGGTTAAAACACATCAACACTCTTTATTTGCCTGCCTTTAAAAAGTGTAATTCAGCGTCCCATCCTATTTTGCTTCTTAGAAACCGCTGACAGCAGCAGGATTCGAGGATTCGATGGTACAGATCTAGCGCCACAGAAGGAGCAACCCAGACACCACGCTCAGTTCTTATTTGTACGACAGCACTTGGGTGAAGGCCATCTGCAGGCCAGCAGAGGTGCAATGTGGGACATTGAGTGCACCTGCATTCTGGAGAAGCTGTGTTCAATTTAGTGCCTCGGTAGTCTTCCAACCCTACCTTTCATTTCTCCAGCTTGTAGATTTGGTTCACTCAGAGCAGTGACTTTGAAATTGTCAGACACCAGATACCCACCTTAGAAAACCTGTCTGTGCCTAGGAGATGTCGCAGTTGCTAAGCCATTATCACCAAACACTGGAGCTGGTATTGAACCTTGGAAATCGGTGTATTTACGGATGCGTGAGTGTGGAGAGTCACATAGGTGAAAGTATGCATTCTGCTGGCAAACAAATACACTACAAATAATCTAGTGTGAGAATCATAAACAGGGAATACCTAGATAGAGTCAGAAAGAATTAGTATCCAAGAACATTCGTTTCTTGAGCTTGAATTACAATACAGATTCTCTCTCTCGTCTTTCTGTTTCTTCTTCATTTCTCTTCTGCTTCTTTTTCTTTAAAACAGGAACTGCCCTCCACACAATTTTCATTACACACACATTTATTTCCTGGTCTGTAAAATCACCTTCCCTACCTTGGCCCTATCTTTAATAAGGAAAACCAGGCTACAGAAACTACACAGTACCAGACGAGGCAAGACAGTCAGGTGAGAAGGGTCTGTGAGAGCTGATCAGGTGAGGGCCTCAAATTTTCCCCTTCCAGGTCTGTCCAGACTGATGGAAGGGCAGGACCACAGTTTTTAAAAAGATACATAGGTTCAAGAGTGCATTCCGACACACAGACAAAGAATAATTCTTTAAACTACTCAGCACTATGGGCTATAGAGAACAGATCTTATAAGAAGGGGAAAAAAAGATCAATATAAAGAAAAAAATGCTCTAGATGTAATTGAAGTCATACATTTGTACATGACTTCTGCTATACGCCCAATTACTGCTATTTATCAAAGAGTAGACAACATTGAAACTGGCAGCATGAAAAACAAATTTTACTAAGTCAGAGGGGGAAAAAAATCATCAGAAAGAGAAGGGGGAAAAAACAGATACAAATAATAAATAATTCAATATTCCCAAGAAAAGCTCTTGGAGAAAAGGCCTCGTTGATTCAAACATCAGACATGGGTCTGACAAGAGATGTATCGATTTAGACAATTCTATCATCATTATTCTAGCCGGAGTCCTTCACAAAAGCTGCTCTTTTTGCTCCTGTTTTTATTGCTGTAACTACCAACCTCCATATACCTCGATCTCTTTGAACCAGTATTCATTACAGCTTAAATCTTAAGCCTAAGCGTAAGATGGTAAACAGAATCTGGGTTTCATGTTCGGCGGAGGCAAGGGCTCAGCTTCCCCCCAAAATCTCATAGGATGGGAGGCTATGCACAGTCTGCTGAGGATTTCCACACTCGATGGAACGGGTCGCGTGCCCCATCTGTATAATTACCAAGGCAGAATATTCAGATTTGAATGAGAGCAAAATCCAAAGCAAATATTACCCACATCGAACAAAGAGTTGCCAAACGCTGAAGAGGGCGGCTGACAACAAATGCACCCTCATTTGCTACTTTCAAGGCTACGAAAAGAAACACTGACAACATATATCAGTAATGATTTCCTTCTCTTCAGCCCAAACTGGGTTCCCAAACTGTACTTGTTCTTCCAACCAAAACAATAAAAAGAAAAAATCCTTTTAGGTCAAGGCAGATCACTAAAATACAGCGGCATAATTAGTTCAGGAAGAAAACACCTCCATTAGAGCATCTGCAAAAAGCAGAACCACATCTTCAGTTGTTCGCTGTGTTAATTACAACCAGAAAGGAGGTGCCACGGAAAATTCACAGTCTCGCAGAGGCATGCAAGGTAAACAGAGAAAACAGGAGCTGCCGGAGGGTCGGGAGAGCAAGTCCATTCTGAAGAAAGATAAAAGAACTGTCACGTCCGTGATGGCTTCGGAGAGGGGAAAGGGCAGTGGGCCCTGTTATCATCCGTTAATTAGGCAGGAGGTCCGAGCTTGCATGCACTGCAACATTTGCCATGGTAATCAGATGGATTATTCAAATGTGCGGGAAAACAAAAGCCATGGCAGGCCTGACAAGGTGCAATAAAGTCTGCCCACTCGAAGGTGCTGGATGCAGGGAGCCAAAGGAATGAGCAGGATTTTGCTCTCTTGACATCAACAAATGGGGTGGCTTCCTTAAATTCAGATGGGAGAATGGGGGGAGTGGGGAGAGGCTCTCCAAATGAAACACCCCCCCCCCCCCCCAGATCTCTGTTTGATGCACAGCCAAGGGGAGAGCCAATGAAGGAAAGACAGGAGGGGCATCAGCTGGTAGGGGACAGGACAGCATCCAATTAGGCTGAGGATATAATAAAAACAATACTTAGTTGGTCTGAGAAGGGGGCTCTGGAAGACTCAATGCCTTAGTTTACAGGTGAGAGGAGAGAAAGAAAGAGGGAGAGAGAAAGAGAGAAAATGTGAGCCTGAGTTCTGGAGAGCAGTTAACATCGACATCACCTTTTCTGGGCTTGCTAGAGTAAGAGGGTGAAAGCTCCCCCAAATCTAAGATCTGACCTAATCTAATAATGCTCTGTGGCAAAGGACAGTTCACTGCAGCTCCAATCTTTCATCCGCAAGGCATACTGACCATTTACAGGCAATGACCTTGATGGCATTACATACGGAATCTAGAAGATGAGAGTCGTTGTGTGGGGCAGAGATGTGTAATGCTTTATCTCCACCTGTGAGGCCTGACTCACACCCAGAAGGGGTGATGGTCATTTCATCTGATGAGACAGCCTCTGGACACTCTGGGACACAGGCGAGAGTCAAGGCTGTGTGCCACACAAGGTTTTAGGAGATGCTCCAGCCTGTGAAAATTGGGGTTAACGCCCCCCCACCCAACCATAGACAACGCATAATCCTGTCTGGTATTCTCTGGAAGTCCTGAGCAAACCTCTTCTTCTGCTATAATGTTTTAACCAGTAAGGGGCATGAATGCTTCTGGGGGGGGACATCATTTTATCAGCCACTGAAGCTGGTCCTCTTCTCCCCAGGCTCAGCGTGGCTAATGGACCTAGGCTGGCCTGGAAGTGGGGAGGGGGAGATGAGGGTAGGGAATAGGGTGGGAGGACGGGCAGTGATAGGAAACATCTTGGCCTCCAGTGGCTGAATGCGAGCTGAGAATCTTGTAGAATTCCCACACAACGACATCCGGGAGCCTGTCCTTGGGATGACAGTGGTGGTGGGGCGTGAGTATGGGCTACACACTAGAGTATCTAATCTCAACAGAGAATCTAATAGAGTGTCTAATCTCAGCAGACCTGCAGCGAAAGGGAGATGAGAGAGGACAGAGGAACTGACAGAGACCAAGTGGACATAAAGTTCTGTCCGTGCACTGGCTCTGGAATCACGCATGCGCACAGAGATGGGTGATCAAAAGTGCAAGCTTTTCACATACTTTTTATATAGCATTCTTGAAGTGACAAAATTATGGAGACGGGGAACAGATGAGTGATTTCCTGGGGTTGGGACGGGGAAGAGAGGTAGCTGTGGTCACGAAAGGGTGGAGCCAGGGAGCCTTGTGCTGGAACCGTTCTGTACATCGACTGTGGTGGCTGTCACGGCAAACAACACAGGTGACAAAATGACAGAGTGAATAGACATACCTGACTGAGTGCATGTAAAACTGGTGAAATCTGAATACAGTGGCTGGGTTGTATCAACGTCTGTTTTCCGGTTGTGATATTGTATTATGGGTAGGCAAGATGTTACCATTGGGGACAAATGGGTGAAGGGAATTTGGGATCATCTCTTTGTGTTACTTCTTACAACTGCTTGTGAACCAACAATTATCTCCAAAATTTATTTTTTAAAAAAGTTTTAAGCCAAGTGCAAGTTTAGGAGTCATGCATTGGATTCTCAAGAGCCCCTACCAGCCAGCTATAAGGCCTTTGACAAGTTACTCCTTTAAGCGCCAATTTTCTGCTATAAAGTGTAGATAATAATAATGCCTCCTTCAAAGGGTTTCTGTGGGGATTAAATGAGATAATATGTCTTATGTGCTCAGATAGTCCTGTGTTAGCTATTACTTTCAATGTCATCATTATCATTATTAATATAAAACTTGATGGCTGGTGTTCCTATAAACCAGTGTTGACAGGCTGGTGTCTTACAGCCTGTGGATAAGTGGTCCTGAAAAGTCACTTGCAAAATGAATGACAGGTTAAATAGTGTGTCCAAATATATGGGGACAAATAAAACATGTCTAAAACTGGAGTTGCCTTTACTCAGAGATTAAAAGTGTATCTATTGCACATAGATCCTCTGATTTTCAATGATTGGGAATGGTAGGTCCTTTCCATAATTCATCATTGACACAAAAGACAAGCAGGCTGTCCCCAGGAAGGGATCTTGTACTTCCCCGCTACAACCTTCATCCATTTGTAATTTCTCCGTTTGTCTACAGATGCCCCTCCCCACCACGGTGTGCATCCAGGTTCCTGTGCATCTTTTCCTCCCTCATACCACTCAACAGAGGTCGGGGGTGACTCCCAGGCACTCAATCACATCTGCTAAGAGCTACTGAGAGGAACAACAGGGAATAAAAGTCTCTATTCTGATCAAATTAGTCGGACATGGATCAATAGGAAGCTATGGTGTGCCCGTGAGCTCAGGGTCTGCAGATTCCCGGCACAGAGTAATCTGAGAAAAAGAGAAAGGGAGAGCAAGGGGGAGAAATAATATCTGTTTCCCTGGCACAGAGATTTCCTTTTATTGAGTCTGTCACTTCCCATTTCGGTTAACAAACTGCTGAATGGAGCTCATCGATGGGCAAATATTACAGCTCCATGGAATACCAAGTGGGAGCAATTGTTTCACATTGGGGGTTTAATAAGAAAGAAAGGGCCAAGGGGGAAAGGAGAGATCTGGGGGGCTCTGCATGCTAGAGGGGAGACCAGCTCTGCAGAGACGAGGTCAAGGAAAGAATAGAGAAAACAGTCTTAATCTTCCCTTTTCTTTGCTTTCCTCCCTCTTCAACCACTACTAGCCCAAGATTCATAGCAAGCATTATTGGGTTCAAAGTTATTACAGCGAATGCATAAAAAAGACAGTTCTATTTTTCCCAGGAGAGGATGCTATATTTGGAATTGAATAACTTTGGAAAGAAGGGCCCGGAAAGAATTTTTTTAATGCACTCTTCTTATTTTCTTCTACTTTCCTGTACTGGAAAAGTAATGCAGTCCATTGTTGGGTGGAGAGGAAATTGTTGCTCTGTTCTCATCTTCTTTAGATTCAGCTGGTTCTCCTTGGTTGGGGGTGGTGTATTGGAGAGAAAAAATAGAGAATACAGTGTGGGGAAGCCCCTGTATTCTTAACAATATTAGGCGTAGTGCCTTGCCCCAAATCACAGAGCCAGAGAAGAGCAGAGCTGGGTGTCAAATCCAGTTTGGATTCTGAGGCCTGTGTTTATTCCACGTACTGTTCTGTCTGCCTGCTCAAGGGGCTGGCCTGTCTCTTATTTCCGAGAGATTTATCACCCTGGTGATCACGAACCTCAAGTGTATTGGCTCACAGCTACCCTCTGGATCTACATTCTGAACCAGAGCTCTCCTGGTTATACAGCCAGAAAATATTTATTAATCTTGGACTATAATGCTAGCCAGTGGTACCCGACATTGGCTGCACATCAGGTTCATCTGAGATGACTTTAAAATCCTGGATACCCAGCCCCCACTCCCAGGGGATCTGAATCTGCAGCCAGGATTGTAAACTACTGGGCATGGCAGTATAATGAATTTGAGAAATGGCAACAAAATAATTGGTGCTTTAAGAGGATTAGGACAATACAGTTGGTGCCACTGTAGATTTTGAAAATGAATAAAGTTCAGATTTTTACACGTTAGAGGCTGTAGGGTGTAGTAGAGAGAACCAACATTGGCTACTTATTAACTATATGACCATGTGCCTTCTTCAAAACTCCTTTATCTATAACATGGAAATGATATGCTTCCCCTCGCAGAGTTGTTATGGGGATTAGAAATAATAATTGCAAAATACTGAGCATTGTGCTCAGGATATGATGGACACTCAACAACATCTACCATAGTGGTTGGGAAATCAATATTTTCTATTAAGAAAACCCCAAAAAACTAAAGATGACTACATCTATGTTAAATTGTGTGATTCACACCAGAGAGAACCAAATTTGAATTGGAGATTCTTTCATCTTTTCTCCCTTTATTCAGTCTTTCCCCTAATGTCATCTTCTCAGAAAGACCTTCTCTGACCATCTCATCTCTATTGTTTTACATTGCTTTTACTCCCACTTTACATCATTTCTCATGACCTGGGCATTCATTAAATACTTATTCATATAGTGTGTCTTGCACGTCAGCTCTATGAGGGTGTGGTCTTTATTTTGTCCATTGCTGTATCCCTAGCACCTGGAGTCCCACCTGGCACATGGAAACCTACCATAAATACTTGTTGAATAACTAAGTGAATAATGAATGAATGGATTGCCCATAGACTACTTGAATTGGAATTATCCAAATTGCTTGTTAAATGTGCAGATTGATCCCCAGACTTGATGAGTTGGAATTTCCAAAAGAAAGACCTGGGACTCTGCATTTACATAAGCTCTGCAGGTGATTCTGATGGACACCAAAGTCCTAGAATAACTTTTCTGGAGCTAGAGGAATAATTTTTATGGGGTTGCTGCCATGTGCCAGGCTCTGTGCACATTAATATGTGCACTACCAATTAATCCTCACAAAAGCTGAGAAGGTGAATATTATCCCCATTTTAGAGCAGAGAAACCAAGCTCTTGGACTTTAGGAAATATGCCTGAGGTTACTCAGGTAGTAAATAATGACCCTGGCATCCAGATCTACTGTTACAAAGAGAAATACTCTTTTTCTTAAACTGTGCTATTCTCTCACCAAATATTCCCTGTTTCCTATCGATATCCTATCCATTTCTGGATCCCACACCCACTGGGGAATACTTCATTGATATTTATTTTAGATATTAAGTAACCGCTGCATGGGGAACAGCAAGAGAAAATGTATGGGAGCAAGATGAAGCCTAGATCTACAGAAGAAAGCAAGACAACTGCACAACCAGAGTGAAGGAACCTCAGTGGTTTTCAGAGTGGTCTCCAGGCCAGTAACATTGATTTCACCTGGGATCCTGTGAGAAATGCAAATTCTCCAGGCCCCATCCCAGAGCCACTGAATCAAGTACTCTGGGGGTGGGATCCAGCCATCTGGGTTTTAACAAGCCCTCCTGGGAAGCGGGAGACCCACTTTCAAAGAGAAAGAGTGAGGAGGGAGAGGAGGGCATTTCAGGTGGGGTAGGACGGCCAGGGGAGAGAAGTGGTTTGAGGGTGAGAGTTCACACTGAGGCAATAAGAAGTCACTATGGGCTTCTGGGCAGAGCAGTCACGTGAAAGTGGTCCGACAGTGCTTCCTGGAAAAACTGGTGCTAAGAAGGCCCTTGTGATCAAGGAAGCTTGTGACCTAAGTTCTTTTTCCCTATAGTTATTTTTCAAACACAAAATTCCATGATTAAACCAGTTTGGGAAAAGCTGGGTTAAAGCAAATCACACAAACATGTTAATATTGTTTACTGTGAGACTTTCCAAAGTCTTCAATTGTCTAATATACACTGTGAAAAATCTAAAATAGAATACTTTGCATTACTATGTGAGAAATGCTTATGAAAAAGAAACTCTGAAAAATTTTTGGTTATTCCATATTTTTGTGTGTGTACTTATGGTTTTTCCCTTTTAAAAATAAACTTCTTATTTTAGCACAGTTTTAGATTTGCAGAGATGTTGTAAAGAGAGTACAGAGAGTTTGCAGGTACTCAACACCCAATTTCCCCTACTATTAACATCTTACAGTAGTCTGGTCCATCTTTCACAACTAATGAACTGATATTAATGCATTATTATTAACTAAAGCCCATACTTCACTCAGGTTTCCTTAGTTTTCACTTAACGTCCCTTTTTGGCTCCAGGATCCCATCCAGGACACCACATTACATCGAGCCATCATGTCTCCTTAAGCCTTCTCTTAGCTGTGACAATTTCTCAGACTTTCCTTGTTTTTGATCACCTTGACAGTGTATCGGTCAGATATTTTGTGAGATGTCCCTCAATTGGGATATGTCTCTTTTTTTCTCATGATAAGACTGAAATGGTAGATCTTGGGGAGGAAGACCACAGTTATCCCTTTTTTTAACAGTATTTACTATTTT
This sequence comes from Tapirus indicus, assembly GCA_031878705.1. Lineage (NCBI taxonomy): Eukaryota > Metazoa > Chordata > Mammalia > Perissodactyla > Tapiridae > Tapirus > Tapirus indicus. The sequence continues at coordinate 103,907,472 of CM062922.1, read as the reverse complement.
CAAATGTTCAGCATCTTTGCAAAGCTATTAGGGCTCTGTTTCCTCTCCTAAAGATGGGATGAAATTTAGAGAAGGAAGATTTTACAATTGAAATCCCATAAATTGTCAGAGAAACTAATGTGGACGTTTGGCTAAGCTGATGAGGGTGAAATCTGACTCTTACTGCTGATCACACAGCCCTCAAGACAAAGCTGTTTGAGGGTCAATCTTAGAATTCCAATTTGATGGCAACTAGTCCATCAGTAGGTGGTGAGCAGTTCACTGGGGCCTATTAGTACTCCTCATAATTAGGAAGACTTGCACACATATAAAAAAAAAAAAACCTCGTTTTCCCCAAGCCTGATGAAATGCAAGACCCTCTGTGGAAAAGTATGAACATCTGTCTAAAAGTGTTATCCAGCCAAGAGCACAGGGTGGGGGTTAACAACACAGACTGTAGGATTAATCTCCTGGGTTTAAATCCCAGCTTTGCTACTCAGTGGCCTTGGGCAAGTTATTCCCACAGCCTCTGTCAGATGGGGTAATAACAGCATCTCCAATAGAGAGTTGTTGTGTTGGTCCAATGAGCTAATGCCCATGCAATGCTTATAGCACTGTGCCTGGACCACAGTAGTCACCCAATACAGATTAGCTGTTATTTTTATAATTATTAAGTTGAACGATATGAAAGTGACATTTAAGTAGGCAAACAATTGTCAAATGCCAGCCACTTCATATGGTTCAATCTACTACTATTATCATCATCTTCATCATCATCATGGAAGACACCAAAAGAAAACAGAGCTTTCAGTAACTGACGTGACCCTGGAATAGGAGCCATCCAGCTGTGCCCCAATACTCCCCGAGGTCCCACTCTTAGAGAAATATCAGCTTGGACAATAGGCAGGACACCTTCTCATTTCTCACCCGGCCACGTTGAGCAGGCCCCTCCTCCCATTTAAGTCATTGCCGTAACTCCATTTTTCTACACTTCATTTTCTTCATTGCCTGTGCCATATCAAAGCAATGGAACTAAAGAGAAATTTCACAGCTCCTGACCTTCAGCAAGGAATGCCCAGGAGCAAAGAATGAATGAAACATGAAGTTTCATGAATTTTTCTAGAAAATCTAACTTTCAATGAAATCAGGGAGGTGGGGGTCAAGGTAACAGCCAGAGATAGAAGGCCAGACCCGTGGTGATTGGATTACATTCGCCGGCCTGTGGCTCCTTCTTAAGACCATCCAAACGAATGTAATATATATCACGCATGCATACATATTCAACGCACACACACATACTACTTAGGACAGTGCAAAATAATTGAAACAAGAGACAATAGATGATAGCTATTCCACGGAACTGTGTTCAGAAAGAGTCCTGTGTTGTTTTCTCTCTCTTCCGCATTCCGTGACAAGGGGGACGGGGAAAGAAATGCCATTCTCCAATCACTAAAAATAAATACTTGTGTTATATTCTGTTGCCTCCACAATGAATAAAACAGGCATGCGGGTTTATAATATCAATTCACAGGGCTCTTTCTGCTCCAGTGAACTGTTACTGAACGGTTCAGAACAAAGCTACAGGCAGATCGGACAAAGCTCTTCGAACAGGGTTGACATTAGGCTCAGCCTGATAAGACCACATCAGAGAGACGCTCATTCTCCAGACCCTCTGATCACAGCAGCCCGAGATGGAGAGGTGCTCCAGCTCCCGGAACCTGATCACAGACCTGGTTCTGCTGATCTGGCTTAGAGCGACAATGCAGCTCAGAGTTATCAGGCGAAGCTGGAGGAGTTCAAGGCAATCTCGTCTTTGCAGCGCATGTAGACATTAAGAGCCTAGCCCAGGAGGAAGGAGGGGGAGAATTAAAGGGAGGCACACAAAAGGAAAAGAATACAAGTTCATCTGAGATAATAACATGCAATGATTCACATGCATGAAGGCCACGCACTTCCTAAGTCCCTCTAGAACGACTGTTCTCAACGGGGGGCCAATTTGACCCCATTCCTCAGGGCCATTTGGCAATATCTGGAGATGTTTCTGATCGTTACAACGGGAGAGGGATTTTCCACTGGCATCTAGTGGGTAGAGGCCGGGGATGCTGCTCAACATCCTACAATGCACAGGACAGCCCTTCCCCAACAGAGAATTATATGGCACAAAATGCCAATGGTAGAGAAACTTGCTGTAGAAGATAACAACCTTGATTGCCCATCTAGACCAAGATAAAGCCTTATTAAATTAGATCATCAAGTTAGTTATCAGCAACGGCGATCTCGGTGCTCAGTACAATCGATGGGCAGTCTGGAGAGGGGAAAGAGTCGGGAATTAGTTAACTTCTCAGCAGATCAAACAGATGGTTAACATTTAAGGATATTTATGGGATATTTTTGGAGACGCGCGGTTTACTCCCATTCATCTCAATGCGGTGACAGTTTCAAATGGTTTACTGTGTTCAACTTCCTGCAGAAGACACAACTTAACTTTTTTTTAAATTTCACAATGAATATAGTCACTGTATTAAAATTCTCTCTGCTTTCCTGTCATCTACAAGTCACCACACTGAAGCGCAATTTATCACACTAAACATAGCTGGGGAAAAAATCTAAGCCATTTGAGTGCCTGCCTCAGTTAACGTGAGACTTTCCTTATTTGCAGTGAGGTCATTCATAGGCTGATGCTACAAACACTACAGTCCAAAGAATGTGAATAGCCTGACACCCGAGGTAGCCAGAGAGAGTGTGTTCTGGTTAATCAAACTTTCTGTGATGTCTGTAGGGAAGGTTGCCAATGTTCAATTGTCTAAAGCAAGAGTTTCCAAACTTCTTTCTATAAAGGGCCAGAGAATAAATATTTTAGGCATTGTGGGCCATACGTTCTGTTGCAGCTACTCAACTCGGCTGCTGCAGAGCAAAAGCAGCCATCGACCATTTGTAAACAAATATGTTCATGGATGTGTTCCAATAACACTCTGTTTATGAAAACAGTTTGCAGGCCAGATTTGGCCCTCGGGCCATAGTTTGCCCACCCCAATGAAATAGAAAAACTTGTACAGCACTGGAACTTAATTGAAGACACTGAATCTGTGAGGATGCGGAAGGCGCTCTGAAAACTTGTACGGAATCTCAGTTATGACTGTACATATCGATTAACATTGTACTAAGGTGAATCTCAACAGCAATTAATCTGATGGGTGTGTTGTCATATTTGGGTTGCTGTAATATGCAGTTTTTCTTCTGTATTTCTATTGAACCCTATCCATGCATTTCTTGGAAAAATGAATGCATGGAACACAAATTGAGCCCCTAGTTACACCCCATACACCAGGCACTAGAGTAGCCTGAGGGTATTAAGATGAGTAAGAATTATAGTAATCATACCTGCCCTAGGGTGATTATGAGTGCCATGTTTTCTGCACCATCCTTCTCTGCAGCACACACACACACACACACACATACACACACACACACCCATAAAAGTCACTTGAAGGCAAAATTATATATTTTTTTCATCACTGTGTTTCCAGTACCTCTAGCAGTAGCAGCCACAAAGTAGGTGTTGTAGGCAGAGTAATGCCCCTTCCCTCCAAAAGTGTCCACGTCCCAATCCCCAGAACTTGTGAGTATGTCACATGGAAAAGGGACTTTGCAGATGTGATTAAGTTAAAGATCTTGAGATGGGAAGATTATCCTGGATTACTGAGGTGCGCCCAATGGAATCACAAGGGCCCTTAAAAGAACAGAGGCAATATGACCACAGAGGTGGAGTGAGAGAGAGCTATGAAAATGCTACACTGCTGGCTCTGAAGATGGAGGAAGGGGTCATGGGCCAAGGAAGGCAGGAGGCCTCTAAAATCTGGAAAAGGCCAGGAAACAGATCCTTCCCTAGGGCCTCCAGAAGGAATGCAGCCCTGCTGACATCTTGACTTTGGGCCCATGAGACTCCTTCTGGACTTTCGACTTCTAGAACTGTAAGAGAATAAATGTGTGTTGTTTTAAGCCACTAAATTGGTGGTCATTTGTTACAGGAGCCATAGGACACTGATACAGTAGGCCTTGAGTAACAATTGACCGCACGGCTGAATGGTCACTTTGGGACACAGGAAGTTTTTGGGGGAAGGGCAACGCTGGATTCTGGAAAGTTCTTATTTTTTCCTCCTAAATAGTTGTGCCTCTCTCTCCAATTTACTGTGCACTCAAAACGAAGATTCAAAAGTGGGTTTCCTTTTGGGTTTGAGTCTCTTTATTAGTGCGAATCAAGTACACACCCCTGACCATTCTACCCTAAAGGATCTGGAGACCTCCTGTGGGGAAAAGCAAATGAGAGAAAGTCTATGGAAATGCCAGTCTCACAACTGCCAAAACCAGAAGTCCAGAGTTTGAGTTGCTGGTACAGTTATTTGGCGATGTCCTAGGTCCCAGGACACTGAGTATCCCTGAACAATTAGCAGTAAGAGCTGTAGGGTCTCAGAAGAGTCAGAAAATGCCCTTTATGGGGTATCAAGTCCTCTCCTCTGTCCCAAAGTGGCAGACGGAGTAATTGTGGCCCAGCGAAAGAAGAGAAGTTACTTCCCCAGATCCGGGAAGCTGGGAGCCATTTTTTTTTTTTTTTTTTTTTTTGCCACACAATTTGTGAAGAAATCACTGAAGTCCACGTCCACTGTCTGGAGCACAAGGGTTCTGAACAGATCTGGCCGAGATCTCCTTCCAGGCTGCCTTCTCCATCAGGTCACTCAGAGGGGACCCTTGGGCAGACACCCCCGGCTCCACCCGTTCTGGTCCTCACCTGTGTAGAAGCGTGGGCAGGTGGGTCGAGTGGGAAAGTCACAGGGAAAGAGACAATGGCCCTGAAGGAATTGGATCTGGATTCAAAACTGGGCTTCCTGCCTTAGTAGCCAGTGACCCCGAGAGACAAACGCAAGCTCTCTGAGCCTCAGTTTCCTCTTCTACAATATGAAGCAATAATCCCACCCTTAAGGTTATTTCCGCAAGGTTAGAAATGATATGAGCAATGTATTTGGCACATAGTGGCCCGCGACTTGTGGCATTGATTTTTCGCTCCTTTGTGGGGTTGTTCCCTTGGCAAGGCACAATATTTGATTGTAGCGATATAGAGGAGATTTTCTGGGACAACCACAATTTGAAAGATTTATCTCAATGTGTGTTTTGGAGAATGTAATCATCTTGCCAATAAAGCCTTCATCCCTATAATGGTTTCTCATCCTCGGCCCTATTGACAGTTTGGATAACTCTCTGTCGTAGGGGCTGTCCTGTGCACGGCAGGATATTTAGCAGCATCACTGACCTCTAGGCACTAGATCTTTGCAGCAAACCTTTCCTCCTCAGTCGTGATAATCAAAAGTGTCTTTGGACGTGGCCAAATGAATCCTGGGGACTCAATCACACCTCGCTGAGCATCACTGATCTAGGACCGTGACCTCATCGCTCCAGATGCACCAGAATGAGAAGGGGGCAGGGAACAGGTGCTGAGAAGCAATTACATCGAGTTAACAGGCAAAACCGCTGGCAGAGAGAATTCCCCTTGTGTGCATCCACGCGGACTGTCCACTTCCTGGCAAAAATTCAGGCTGACCGCAGGTGCCACTGGGACGTGGGTGAGTGACCTGGATCAGCACAATCTTGCATGGTCTCCTGCCTCCAGCGTGAGTGCGTGGGCAGACCCACAAGTGCAATGCGAGGCATGAGGCAGACGCGGAGGCATATTTGAAAGCGCAGGGAACGGGGCTGTTGGTGTCAGCATAACTTGTTCACTTGCTGCCTCCCGAGCAGCCCGCGTGTTCCAGAGCAGCTGCGAACACACTTCGCCTGGAGCTCGGCTCAGCTTAATGTTCTCTGGCAACACCTGGTGGAACAGGGGAAAAACTGCACAGCGCCTTGGCGTGAGCTGCTGCGTCTGCTCATCTCCTCGCAGCTGAAGGCTTTCCAGCGGCAGAGGTTTGCGGCAGCGGGGTGACCGTCAGAAGCCCCGCCTCTGGGCTGGCATCAACGCTGTGCCGTGCGAATTTCTGCTGTGTGCCTTTCTACTTTACCAAGCAGAAAACAAACACTGCTGCATCGTCCAGAGCTTTCTTGCTAGGACGAGGAAATCAACTACAATTGCAGCCTCGCTGGAGGTCTTTTTCTAGGCTATGCCCAGAAAGCTGCCTCAATGACTGCTCTGCAGTCTAGCAAGAGTGCACTGCCCGGCTTTAAAAACACACCCTTACGGGTGACTGCCATATCCGAAAGGATGCCTTTAGTGGCTCAGCAGGCATCCTTCCAGCTGCAGAGTAGAGTCATCTCAACTCAAAGGAACAGAGATGAGAAAGGGGGACACACACCCAAACATCTTCTCACTGGGAATAAGATGCATTGACCCACCCCGGCTGCTGCCCCATCATCCATCCTGTTTTCATCCCGAGGGAGCTCACATGCATTTCCTCATCAGTGAGAAGGCTCACCTATCATGCATTCTACCTGGTAAAGGCAGGGCAAGAGAGAATTAAAAAGTACATTTAGGATTTTATTCCTTTTTAAAGGCTGAATAATATTCCATCATATATATCACATATTCTTTACCTATCTATCCATCAACAGACATTTAGGTTGTTTTCATGTCTTGGCTATTGTGAATAATGCTGAAATGAACACAGGAGTGCAAATAACTTTTCCAAACACTGATTTCATTTCCTTTGGATATATACCCAGAAGTGAGATCACTGGATCATGTGGTAGTTCTATTTTTAATTTTTTGAGCTACCTCAATACTGTTTTCCATAGTGGATGTACCAATTTCCATTCTCACCAACAATGTACCAGGGTGCCCTTTTCTCCACATCCTCATCAGATTATTTCTCAATGTATACATGTATCAAAACGTCAAGTGGTAAACTTTCAATATATACAGTTTTTATTTGTCAAAATGTTCACTCAGCTTTTTGGCAGAACATTCTCTAGAAATCCACAGATTCGCTACCTATTTCCAAGGGAGGCAGCATAGCCTGGTTGGGAGACAGGCTGAACTCAGAGGTTTAGGTCTTATTCACTAATGTGCTAAGTGTGTGATTTGGGGCAAGTTATTTACATTCTGTAAGTCTTTTTGAAAACAGGGAAGATAATCGTACCTATCCATGGAGGTCATGCATGCCAACTGCTGCACATAGTGTCTGACACCTAGAAGTGCTCAGAAAATATTGGCTGGAGCCATAATTGTTTGCCTCTAAGATGCTATCACTAGATGTCAGAAGTCTGAGGACCTGTCCCTGGTAGGTCAGTGACTTGCAAAGTGACCTTAAATAATCTCCCATCTCTTCATGTTTGTCATTCTTGTCTGCCAAAATGGATAGAATGCCACTTGCTATTTTAAGTTATTTAACTCAAAGTGTCATTGTCACTATAGAACTAGATAAGACATGCTAATGCTTCTTAAAAAGAGCTAGTGCAACATAAGCATGTGGCATTGTTATATACCTGTTGCTCACATCCATTTGAAATGTACACAGCTAACATCATCAATTGGGCATCTTTTAGAAGACAATGGAGAATTATTTGGGAGTGTCTCAAAATGTGTGCCTCAGTTACCGACTGAGAAGGTCTCTTCTAGAAGTTAGGCCTACCTAGTCAAATAGGGAAGAGGGTGTAAGAAGTGGTCAGATACTCCAAGGAAAATCCAGCCCCATTTCATGGGAAAATGGCGTCATGAATGTGGAGCTCCAGGCTCTCCCTTTCCTTCAAGATCAGATTTGCAAATGATCTGCAATGTTTCTGGAACTGCCTCTAAGTCCTCTTGCTTCTACAGACCATGGTTTGTACGCTGGGTAGCATCAAATCAAAGAAAGACTTCTGCAGTCAAACTCTCCCTATTGTTGATGCCAAGAGTCTAAGTTATCATGTCCTATCCAGTGGGATTCTCAAGGAGGGAGCTCCTTTCTTCTTGAAGTCACATTATACGAAATATTTAGCATATTGTGTGCCAGTGGCTGTCAAATTAGCTTCATCCGAAATACTGTAATTAAGAGGGGAGCCTCACATACTTAGCATTGAAATCCAGTCATATTCAAATTATGCATAAGGACTTGGAAGCCAAAGAACCACATCTTTCTACAACCACAGTTCAGGTACTCTGAAGTGTCCTGCTCCCAACCACAATTCGCTAAGAGCAGCAAGGAATCTCAACTTGCTCCCATCCCTGGGTAGAAATTCTCAGCGTAGGTGGATGGGATATTATATGTTTTCTAAATTTTATTCAAGACCAAATTTTTAAAATGATATTTCTTTGTATCCAAGGACAATGCCTTAATCTGAAATTATTAAAGATTGATGATGGGGCCCAGGAACATGCTTACTATTTTTCACTTCAAAAGGAAATTATTAACCACCACTTTCGGGCCACTTAAAAATGTCCGGAACTGAATAAGTTAGTTCATCCTTCCTCACAGGTTAGTCTTCAGACAAGACTTGGTGAATTTTTAAACACATTTTCAAAGAGTTGCTCATCACAGCTAGAGTTCTGAAATAGAGCTGTATATATATATATATATATATATATATATATATATATATTTTTTTTTTTTTTTCAATTTGGCAAAAATCCATTCGATGTTTTAATTAAAACTTTACTTTAGCATACAATCTGACCATGTGGAATATAAGGCATCTTTAAAATATAAATAAATAAGATAAAAATAACTTTTTAAAGGGAAGAAAAAAGGACACCCACCTACTGCATGCTTGATGTATTATTAACACGTGATGTTCTTCTCTTGGAGATTTAACCTCATTGAGATATGACATGAGCTTGGGTGTGAAGTTTCTCAAGGGCCATTTTTACAGGACCATCTAGTTTCCTTTATGTAATTTACAAACTTTTTTGGCCTGTGCCAGATTATAACACGTGAAAGGAACTGGGCATGTTACATCTCCTGGTGGCGCCAATATGACTGTTGAGCCTATGATATTTTCAAACACATTTTATCACTGAAGCCTCGTTTTCATCTTCAGCTCTGGAGGCAGGCAACACAGATCTTGCTTTCCACACTTTATAGATAATGAAAGTTGGGACCAAAGAAGTTAAACAAAGAATTTGCCAATCCCCAGTATCATACAGGGAGTAACCAGCCAAGTCAAAACTTTCACCTGCCCAGATCTTTGGATTCTAAACTATTTTTCTATCAAATTTTCTGCTTTTCGACCTATCTAATCTGTCTTCCTATCTATCAATATGTTTGGCTGTCTATCTATCCATCAATCTGTCTACCTGTCTATGGTTTCACCAAAGCACCCACCATTATTTTAAGCTGGGTTTGAGAGTTTATCAGAGAAAAGTCTGGAATAACTGCTGACTACTTACAAAGCTTACCTCCTTGAGGAAAGCAATGAAATTTGGAAACCTTTGCCTTTTACTTTCTATTTTTGCATATTTATGTGTAGTTTGAGTTGTTCCACAGAGAGAATGGATTTATGCCAACTACTGTGTGATTAAAAATAAATGCACTGAAGATAAAATTTAAAAAGATGACTTTATCAGGCAGCTTAACTCTTCTTGATTTTCTAATACTCTTGCTTCTTCCCTCTATTCAGGCAAGTTCTCCTGGGATGTCTTGGGGCTATATTTTGGATAAACTCTCTCCAACCAGCTGCATGGAGTGAGATTTCATACTCTAGTCCCTTCACATTCCCGGGTTTCACACGTGACTCCAAGGTTGGCAGGGCAACATATTAGAAATAAAATGCAATCGTGTTATGTGACACTTCAATTTTGCTTCCTCAGCAGCAAAGATCATCAACTGCACTGCTTGCTGCTATGACAGAAGATCCCTTAAATATCACTTAACAGGCCTGTGCACCAATGGCAGCGTGGGCAACTCCCCACCACATCACCACCACGCTGCTGGGAACTGAAATCAATTTTTAATTGACTGGATTACTGCGGGAGGACCATGGATCCTCTGCTGTGCTCTGGTGAAGGACTTCCCCTAGCTCTGTGGGCATCCTCCAGGTGGAAAACCTCAAATACTTGAGGAGTAAGCAGACTTAAATTTAGGAAGGGGTAGAACCCTCAACACTGATTCCCACATTTCCTCCTGCAGGTGGATGATGACACAAAATGGGCACTTGAGCCACCAGAAAAGGGATGTGATTGGCAGAAAAGCTGTGGACCAAGGGTGCTTTAGCTAATAAAAAAGTGACCTGGCCCCTCTCTTGTGAGCGGTTTTTCACTTTTGAGGATTTCTGTCTTCAGGGATTAGACACTGTGCTGAAATTGCAATTACCTGGGAGATGGGTTCAGTGGGAGGAAAAAGGGGCAGAATTGCGTAATGCAGTTATTTTAAATGCAGATCATTGCCCTGCTCCCATACCTGCAGAATCAGAGTCTGTGGAGAAGGAGCTCGGGGGAAGGTGCCATTTTAACACACCCCAGGAGATTCCTATGCATGACAAAGTTTGAGAACCTCCAGCATGATGGTTCAAAGCATGGATTTTGGAATTAGAGAAACCTAGATTAAGATACCAACTGTGCCACTTTCCTGGTCAAGTGACTAAGAAAGAAGACCTTCCTGCCTAAGGCTCAATTTTCTCATCCATAAACTGAGGAGGAGCATATTAGCTACTGTATAGGATTGTCGAGATGAATAAAAAAGATACACATATAGTCAATCAGCACAATGCTTGGCACATAGTAAGTATCAGAGAATGTTACCTTTTTTATTATGTAATTGTTATTATGTAATTGTTGTTCAGTGGTCTAAGTTAAATTGAACTATTTCTCCATACCAGGATGCATCAAAATAAAATGGTAGTGTGACCCTCAGGAAAGGTATAACCAAGTCTTAAACCCCAGTCCCTGTGAATGTGATGCTATTTGGAAAAAGGGTTTTTGCAGATGTAATCAAGGACTTCCAGATGAGATCATCCTGCATTAGGGTGAGCCCTAAATCCGATGACAAACCCTTATAAGAGACAGAAGAGGAGAACTCCATGTGAAGAGGGGGCAGAAATTGAAGTGATGTGTCTACAACTCAATGAAGACGAAGGATTGCTAGAAGCTAGCAGAAGGGCATGGAACACATTCTCCCTCAGAGTCTCCAGAAGGAGCCAACCCTGCCAACATCTGGATTTCAGACTTTTAGCCTCCAGAATTTCTGTTGTTTAAAGTCACCAAGCTTGAGGTAATTTGTTATGGTAGCCCTAGGAACTAATAAGGAGCCTTTTAGCTCCACTTTAGTTTAAGGTTTATGTTTGGAAAGGGTCATCTCAGAATTATCTTCTCCAAGGAGCCTGACCCAAGGTTGGGAATCATGGGACCAGAGTTGGGACTTTGCTTCAGTCTCCGCACATGTCACTGACTGAGTCCCCTGGCCACAGCCAACCACATCGGTAAATTTCAAGCTCAAATTTCCCTCTTTGGCAGCCTCCTGAAAGCATAAGGAATTTCTTCTCCAGAAAGCTCCTCAGTTATACAGAGATCTGAAGGTGGCATATGTCAGATGGGGGTCAGAGAGCCAACATCTGAGTAAGCCACTCAGGATGGCTGTGAGGTTGGAGATCTACCCTCAGCTCTGGACTTTCAGACAATGCACTCATTGATCCGTATTCCCAAATTAATATAATACCACTAATTGCCACCATATATTGAGATTCTTTTACACAGTAGACATTAATTAAATGCGTCACCATCATCATCTCCAGAACTTCTGTAACACTGAGATAATTCTGTCCCCATCTTACAGATAAAGAGGCCCAGCAAGCTTAAGTATCCCCTAAACGTCATCTAGAGAGGAAGGAAAACATACAGGATTCAACCCTATGTTCCTTCTACTGCAGTAGGCTGTCTGGCAACAATGATTGTGCTTTAAGTTTGAACATCTGAGAGATTCTCCCATCAATGCTCTAGCATGTTTGAAACAGGTCCACAAAAAGCATTTCCTTCCTCCATGTGGAATCCTGCTGGAACATACCCTTTCTCAAGTACCCATGAATTATCAGGAACAGCAGTTCGGGGAAATGACATCACCAAGCAGCTGCTCTGAGAACATGGATCAGTCCACAGAGGACCATAAGAGAAGCTTGGATGTCATGGCAGCTTATAAAATAAAGCTTTCATTGTTCATTGAGCTGGGAAATTTTAGAGCTATGTGGGCCCGGAAAAACTGGGTAGTTTCATCATGCCATTTTACAGAAGAAAAAACTGAGTCTTAAATAGACTAACAGATTTATTCAGGGTTTTGTAGCTTGGCATTCAGACAGGACTTGAACCCAGAACTCTTGACACCTGTGTTTACACCAACATAAATCAATTACCTGAACTACAGGGCCCCACAGTGGAGGTAAATATATGCATCAAAGTCATTCCAGGGTGCCTGGATAGTTTTCCCACACAAATGTCATTTTACTTTTGAATCATACACCATAAAATTCACCTGTGGAGTTTCAGTAATTGGGACTCTACATTGAGAAATACTGATTTTAATCTTCTTTCAATCGCTATTATCACTCTTTGGTGCCAATTTCAAAGTTCATGAGGGGATGCAAGGTTCTGAGGGCCCCTCTGTCACTAGTAGGTACTATTCACTTCTATGTAGATCTATGTTTCTACTTGTCTCAAGAAGAATCAAAATGCCCTCTACATGACAGTCATAAGACATTAACTCGATGCCTGGTTTTCCTATAAACCAGTGTTGACAGGCTGGTGTCCTACAGCCTGTGGATAAGTGGTCCTGAAAAGTCACTTGCAAAATGAATGACAGGTTAAATACTTTGTGATCTGCGTCGTGTTTTAAATACGTACTAGATTTAAATTCATTGCAGGCAATTCTATCTTACTACCATCTTCAGTTCAAGAATCTCTTCTCGGCAGTGTATTCCACACCACAGATAGAAGACAAAGAGGATTTTTTTTTTTAATGGAAGATCTTACAATTTGGCATATTTTTAATTAAGTAATTATTGTTTATTTGCTGCTTTAAAAAAAATAAGTTCTCATATTTTTTATACCGAGTTTTCTCAAAGCAAGACACACTTTTCGGGAAAGTGTTTTCCCACAGCTCCTGTGAGCCTGTGTGTTAAGTGTTTCTTGAACTTTGTTTTCCACTGCTAGCTTCCTGCTATGTTTTGAAAAGTGTTGCCCTCCTTTCTATAGAAAGAACCAAGGAAGGGGACAAATGGAGCTGGAACTAATGGTAGGTCCAGAATGTGAACTCAGAGCACATGAGCTGCTCTTGGTGACGGGGTCCTGGGTGCTCATCTGTGAATCAGGATATGCAGGGAAAGGCAGAAACGGTAATGGCAGCCTTCGGGCGGGGGGGGGGGGGAGCGGTGTCTGTGAAGAGATGCTCTGAATTACTCAGAGAGAAAAAAAAATCCACAGCCCTGAAACTGCTACAAAATCCCCAACTGCTTGCAACTGAGGAATGCCTGTTTACACTGTCCTCCAAGTTTCTCAGGTGCAACCCTTTGGGGGCCATCTTCCTCTCAAAGGCTAGGATGAGCAACAAGTACAGACAGGCAGAGAGCTGGACTGCTGCAGCTTTGCACCTGGAGATATAGCAGGGGGGCTCCTAATTCTAGGGAAAAGATGGTACTATCTGCCCCCTCTCCGCCTCCTTCCTCCCTGGTCATTGGCAAAGGAACAGCCCTCGTGTCCCTCCCCTGACACTTACAAGCTGGAGCCACCAAACAGGACCCATATCCCACCACTCACAACTCCAGTGCCCCAGGAAGATCCTCCTCTCCACCCTGGGAAAGCTCCCCTCCTTCCAAGCCCTGCTGATCGATGTTCCTAATGCATAATTATCTTAATTTAGGTGTATATTTTGCGACAATATTTTGGATAACCCTGGCACTTACTCTTCTCTATTACAAACATTTATGTAACCATGCCAGCCAATTAATCTGAACGATGTGGCAAAGAGACGGGGAAATTTCACCCACAGGAAACAAAAACCCAGTCTTTGAGGATAAATATATACTCCAAAATTCATAACTTATTGCAGATTGCTATTGATATTTCAGAAATGTATTTGTCCCTTGGACATATTCATAGAGTGTTTGCAAGTCTATAGACACATCTATTTAATAACTGCACCACATAATTCTTCCATGCTACATATACATGAGAACCTGCAAAACACCCCAATCCCCACAACAAAGGTAATAAGCTTTTGTCTCGCCTTTTTTTTTTTCTGCTTTAAGCATCCCCCTTAATGAGCTCTGCTTCTTTGTAACTCCAGAGATTTAGTATTCTGTCCAACAAAACAATTTATTGCCCAAAATGTTCCTACTGCAGATAAAATCTTAGCTTCCCCAATACTTCTGGCTCCACGGTTAATACCCTAATGTTTCATTTACAGCCGAACAAAGCGGCTTATCTCCACTAAAAGGGGAATTAGTAGTAAGAAATAATTTCAATCATCCACTGAGTTTCTAAGTAAAGTGATGACTTCTGCATTCTCGCCTCTATCTGATGACAGGTATGTTGGGGCTCCCAGAAAATAGAGCAGTTCTGTCACCTAAGCTTTGTAATTTGAACAATGCAGCTACATAGATCAGGCAGGAGTTAGGTCTGAGCTGTCAGGGAAAAAAAAAAAAAATCTAGACTTGGAAATATGCTGTAGTCAGCAGTTCTTAGCTACAGATTGGGTACTAACTCAAGGGAAAAAAAAATTGGTTTGAATCAACAAATGGCTCCATTTTCCCCCTAGTCTGCAGCAAACTTATTATACACCTACAAACACACAACCACAGTCTATTACATTTCCTCTGCACGTACACATGCCCACACAGGACCGTGATGGCTATATATTCTCACACACGTGCATACAGACTTATTTATGTGTGCGCGGACATGAAGGCTGCTGGAGACCGTGTCGGGGGTGGGGAGGGAGGGTTGTGGATGTAGAACCTATTGAAAAACAGTGAGGCAGAGGAATCACGGGTGAGTCTGCACCAGGGATCAGATCATTTACATCAGAAGGAGAGGATAGTGACTTGCCTTCCTGAGACTACAAGGGGAAATTCAATTTGCCATCACTCCTGTCACAACCTCGGCACGTGAAAACCTGGCGGTGGCCACCGAAACTGCCTCATAAGTAAACCAAAAGGGGGAGGCAGTCAAGAACCTAGAGACTGGACAGACCCCCATTTGAAGGAGAGTACAGAGGCCGTGACCCTGGACTGTGTAAGAGATGGATAAACAGAAACATGAGGGGATGAGAGATTACAGGTTAATTTCTCTCCCTGTGCATTTAAAAGGATGGTGGTTCACCTCCTACATCAACCCTCTTAATGGAAAATCTTACTTAGATGTGGAAGTTCCTTGTGGCCATCAGGATATGTAAGCAGGAGGCTTATGTAGGAGACTGAGGAGATGGAGGGGATGGTACAGAACTGAAACTAATCAGAAAATAAAAATAAAAGTTGTTACTTATAAATCAATCCCTCTCATTTCAGATTTCTTTCTTATTCTAGGCTTCTTTAAGGCTGGACCCTCATGAATCCTCCCCAGCTTGATGAAACATCTCCCAGTTGGGGTGTGTATTGGCTGTTGACTGCTCTCAACCTGAATTTTTCTCTGAAGGGTTGAACTTAACTGCTGGGAGCCACCTTAGCCAGAGATGCCCTGAGGTGGGCTGGGGAACGGGGGTAGGAGGGGCTACCATCCCTTCCTGGGAACAGCCTATGCCTGTGGCCAAAGACAGATTGATGTAAGGGGGTGGGAATAAGACTCGGGGTGAAATCATCTTTGGTGCAATTAATACTCTGGAGCTCCCCACAGGACCAGGCTGAGGCTGGGTTTTCCTATCATATCTTTCCTATCAGTCTTCCCCTGCCTACCTTGATCCTTCACCCTCAGCCACCATATGTTCCCTTGAGAGCATCCTTCAATTAATCACTTGCACACAAATCCCCATTTCAGGCATTATTTCTAGGGAATCTGACCTAAGACAGATGGGGGTAATTATATATAAATCTGTATCAAAAGTGCGCTCCTATAAATATGTACTTGAGTATAAAGGTTGCGTTTTGGATGCAGTGGAGATGCCGATTAAGACGTGCTGGTTGACATCCACAGGCAGGCAAGAAGTGATGAATGTCTTGCCTCTCAAAGATTCCATCTTCCTGGTCATAGAATTAGGTTTAGGGATGGGCATGTGGTCCAGCCTGGGCTGCAGCTCTCCACCCACCCACCCTGGGCATTTTCTATCAGATCTGAAGTTGTGAGAGTCGTCGACTATATGCAGGAAGCTATGTCTAACAAAAAACCAAGACACTCAAGAGAGCCGAGCTAAGCAGTGGGAAAGGAGAGATTCCTGTTGCTACGGTTCAAACCCTTATATGCAGAATGACTGACGATAGCCAGAACCATGCCTGGACTTTTCAGTGTCTTGAGATAATCAATCTTTCTTGGCTTATGCTAGTATGAGTTGGACTTTATAACCTATTCAGCTTAATCTATGGTGTATTAGGAGAAAGAGGCCCTGGCCCTAGCCCAGAGAGAAGTAGGGGTCTTCACACATTCACAGGAAGGGGATGAATATGAACACACATGCTTCCTTTTTTCCTTGACCCTAAATATCTCCCATCAAAGTCACTCGTTCTGGTAGGACCATAAAGGGTGTAGTGTCTGTTTACAATTTTATTTGACACCCACTTGTGGAGTACTTACTGAGAGCTGGACACTTAATGATGACCAAGGCTGACCGAATGCATTTCCTCAAGTAGCTTACTCCTGAGTGGAAGAGATAGGCTATTGTCCGAATACAAACACTATAATTTTGTGCAGTGTTCTGAGGGGAAATACAAGGTGCTAGGAAAGGGGATGAAGGGGACCTGGTCTAGCCTACAGGACTCGGAGAAGGCTTCCATGAAAAAGTGACATGCAGGCAGAGGTCTAAAAAATGATTATGAAAAAGCAATGTGAAGAGATAGAATAAAACATTTTGATGGAGGGAAAGCATGTGCAGAAGTCCCCAAGGAGGAAGCTGGGAAAGTTTCAAACCTGAAAATAATTCCAGCTTGGCTGAAATATTGTGGTAGAAAATGAGAAGTTATAAAATGAGATTGTAGAGGGCAGGAGAGGAAGGGAGACGTAGAGAGTTTGTATTCTAAGGGTGTCCAGGATGGATGAAGAGGTTTCAGCTGGATGAAGGTGCAGTGAGTAAACTAATACAGGTTCACATCCTTGTCTCTTATATCAGGAAGCTCAGCCTATCTGAAAGAACAAGTGTCCTGACGGGCTGGCCCTGTAACCCATTCACTCGTTCATTCATTAACTCACCCATTCAGTCATTGTTGAAAGCCTGCCATATATAGGCATGCACAGGGAGGAAAACCACATATGGTCCTCATCCCCATAGCATTTACAGTCTTACAGAGAAGATAGTCATGAATCAAATCATTACATCAAAAGATGTAAAACAAATGACGTTACAAGCTACAAATGAAGGTACATGAAGTTAAGAAATAATATAGTGGAGCTTGAGCTGATCATGAGGCCAAGGAAGTTTTCCTTGAGGAAGGGACAACTGGCTTCAAAAGCGTACATGAGTGTTAACTCGGCAAAGAAGGGAGAGAAAAGGAAGTCCAGGTGGAGAGAAATCCTGGCAGAGCCCCTTCAGTGAGACGGGAAGAACACAGGGGAGGCAGCTACCCACCAGGCCCCACTTCTGGTGCCCTTGGAGCCCTTGAGACCCGAGACTTCTCCCTCCACCTCCATGGGGGCCCCTCTTTTACAAACCAGGGCACCTAATCCGACAAGCACACTTAGAGGGCCATCAGCAAATGCTTTTCTAAAAAGGGACTGCCCTAGAAAATCCATGTCACCAGATCAACACTATGGTGGAGCTGAGGTGGGGGTAGTCATGGGCGGAAGGGACAGTGGCTGGGCATGCTGCCCCATCCAAAACCTTGCAGTGGATTAACTTTCACAGATTTAGTTCAAAAGGTCACTTGAGGATAGGAGGCATGTTGTTAAGGATTGGGAACAGAAGAAATAGACACAAGGAGGAGAGCCAAGGAGCCGGCAAAAACACAGGGGTCAGCAAGACCCAAGACCCTCAGAGAAAGTCCCTGTTCCAAGCCATACAACTGAAGCAGATAGTAAAAAACCTTCTCCCTGGACCTTTTATTCCATATTTGCAATTTTCTTATGTTCCTGACGCTCCATATCCCCAGGGCATACAAATCACAACGAACAACCCCAATTGTCGAGTTTGTCCTTCCTTAAGCACATACATATTCTTATAAATAGAAAGAAAATGGTCTCATTGTATGCTATTGAGAAACACAAATCTCTTAATGGGTTGTCAGTTCTTTTAACCACTAATTCCTCTTTAAAGAGACAGCATATTGATTCTTTTCATCAGAAGTTGCCAAACTTGTAAATTCACAATTCCAAACGTAATCCAAAAATGATCTGTTGTTGGGTGATAGTGTGAAACGTGGCACCTTAACGCTTGCATAATCCTTATGAGGTACAAAGATATTTTCAGTGCATTTTCTCGTAAATCTTTACAATTTTGTGAAGGATGTATTATTATTTCTGGTTTGTAGATGAGAAAAAGCTGCAAGGCTTGAAAGGTTAGCAGATGTGAATAAGGCCCTAGTACGCTGAAACTTGAATCTAAGTCTTTTGACTCCAAGGCCCATCTCATGGTGAAGACCCTGAGTTTGGGTGTCATGCTGACTTGGGTCAGTTCCTTGTTCTGGGAATTTGTTATTTCTATGAGTATGGGAAAACTACCTAACTTTTCTGAGCCCCAATTTTCTTATTTGGAAAATGGTAGTGATGCCATATACCTAACAGGGTGACATCATAAAGATTATATGCATATAAAGCATTTAGCCCAGTATCATGAACATTCTATATAGTCAAGAAATGGTAACCACCAATATTACCATGGGTGTCATTACTGTTGTTGAATTACAATACTATGGCTAAGCAAATCTGTTCTTCTGCATATTGTAGAAACTCTGGCCAGATCATCCTCTGGATTTCTTCATATTTGGATGGCAATTCTGCCCATTATCTATTCTAGGCAATGTTTTGCTTTGCTCCTGGGTTTAGCTAAAGCAAGCCATTGTCTAAGGATCTTCCAGAGTTGTTCACAAGATTAAGCAATGATGTCTTAGCCCCTGGAGTCTAGAAGGAAGATCAAGAGCCAAGATTTAGGGGGAAGCACGTATACCCTAATCAACATTTCATTAAATAGTTAGACTGACTTTTAATTTATCAAACAATGGTGCTGCATGGCACACACTACATATCACCACTCCTCCAATTCATTCAGGCTTTCCAAAGAACTTACATCCTAGCATAAAAGCTAGTTTTTACAACACTTACTCTGTATGACGCACTGAACTAAGCTCTATGTATGAATTATCCCATTTATCTTCCCTATAACCACACGAGGTGAGGACTATTATTATCTTTCTTTTACAGTTGCAGGGACTTCAGCTCAGGGAGGTGGTACAAGTTATCCCAGGCAGATGATAAAAAGTAGACTTACAATTTGACCCCAAATTGGTTGGATTCCAAAGCTCATGCTTCACACACCTCACCCTACAGGTTTTAAATTATACACCCCAGCAATAAAGAAGCTGATACAATGTCAGTTTAAAATTATTTTCACATATGTCATGTCATTTCCACTTACATTCAGAATCTGCACAGTGTCTGAATTTCCCCAGAAAGAGGCAAAATCTACATTGAGGATGATCCCAAATACATTGCATATACCTAGGGCAATATCACACCTAATCTGTGTGTTCCATGGAAACTTTTCAGGTCAGGAACGACAGGGTTAATCTCTTCTGGCTCCATACAATCTGGGCCCAGATGTCTGCCCTTTTAAGTCCTGAAAATATCACCCGCCTCATAAGGTAAATGCTGGTTGTGTTTATTGGATCGTGATAAAAGGCAATGAAAATGATTTATTGGGACAAAAATGGGATATTGTATTTTGTTTCATTTGTTTGCTTTGCTTTTTTCCCCAGGACAGCTAAAGAACAAGAGTGCTCTTATGTTCTGGGATGCTTTTACCATTGCAACAATGGCATAAAATAAGAAGTCAAAGAGAACACAGAAATGAAGCTTGCAAAATTAACACATTAAGACAATCAAGGGATCCAGAGACCTCCTAAGCTGATGGTGAAGCCCAACATGCCCTCTGCTCTCTTGAGCATTCAGAAGATGAGGAGTTTCGGTCTCCATGAGGTTGTGGGGAGCCGTGGAGCTGATGCATGATGTGTAAAATGGCGGCCTGCAGCTGCCACAGACACATTCCTAATGGCACTCTGTGCTGAAGACTCTGCAGTATCAGCTTTCTTCCAGACACTTAGCTGTTTCTATGGTGTTTGACCATACATTCCAGGAGCCTCTCTCAAGGTGTGCACTTATTTCACAGTTTGGGATCAACATGCCACTCTCTTCTAGCCAGCAAATGTGTGATTTTGATAGGAAACGATATCAGGGAGGGTATACTTGTGATAGCTATTGTAGATCTATGTATCCAGAAGACAAGAATATATGAATGAATATCATGTCAATCTGGCATAGTGACTAAAGACCTCAACTCTGGAATTAGAGATTCCAGTTCCTCTCTTTCTCAGCCATGTAAAATTAGACAAATTATTTAACTTCCAGGCCTCAGTTTTCTTACCTATAAAATGGGGTTACTAATAGAACATACCTTATAGAATTATTATACTCATTTAGCAAGATAATGCATGCTAGGTGCTTTGCACAATGTCTGGTGTATGGCAAGCATTAAAAAACCTTCCTGCTTCACCTTCTTTCTAGCCTCCACTTTCTCTCTGTTCTATAACCAAACCCCTCTCTTCTTCTCCATATTACTTTTATCATTTTTCATGATGATTGGCCACTAAAAGTTGGATGGTGATGTGAGAAGTCAAAACCACCTTGATTGCATTGCCTTCAAATTGCATTGCATTTAGAGTCATTTACTTGTCTTTGATTGAGGCATGTTACAAAGATGGATGGGTAGGCACCACAGCCCTGCAACATAATGCTAGGGCTGTTCCCAGTCAACAACTTTACAGAACTCAGAGCAAATCCAAGGCAAGGGAGAGATGGAGGCAACGTGTACATGATGGTGACACACACCTCTCTGTTAATATCCCAAAGTTCCTTGGCCAATGGGTGACCTGTGGGGTGCAGAAAGGACACCAGTAGAGTGTGTTGGCGTGTCTAGTAAGATAGGTGGTAGTTGCTGAGTTTAGCGTGGTGGAGAGCTTGTAGGAGAAGTCATGGGTGATGGTTTATTTTTAATGATTGGATTAGTTGCTTAGCAAAGAATCAATTAATTGATGATAAATAAGCTAAGGAAACATATTTTGAGTTAAGATTATGTCAGATATCATTCTAGGTACTCTACGGGACTCTGTAGAAGACAGGAAAGTCAGTTTAAAACTTGAGGGAGTGTCAGAATCACCCGGAGAGCCTGATAAAATGAAGATCCCTCAGATCCAGAGGCTAATGATTCTGACTTGGTTGATCTGGGGTGGCTCAGGGAACATCCTAGGTCTATTGGTTAACGGTGATTCAGGATCTACACTTCAAGAGATTTAGCTTTTGGAGACCAAGGGGAGATAGAATCCAGCTCCCTCTGAAATACAAGAGAGCCAGCCCCTGTCCTCCCCGCACAAAGGCAGTCAACGGGAGGAGGCAGTGTGATGTAAGAGAGAACACTCTGCTCTGGGCTCAGTCTGAACCCTGCCTCTGTCCTAACCCACTTTGTGATCTTCGACAAGCCAGGTGTCCTCTCTGAGCTTTGGTTTCCTCCTGTGAAGAACAACAGACATGATCCTTAAAGTCTTTTTTAGCAAGAACATTTGTGGATTTGATGGAGAGATCCCTGGTTAATGTGTGCAATTCTGCAGAGAGTACCAAGAACCCTCGCAATGCCTTGTTCGGGCAAAGGTAAGAACTTAAAAGCTCAAAGTCTAACACTTACGTAACACCCAGCACAACAAACCCACTTACTAAGGTCTCCTCTTCCAGTTATGTCTCTCTATAAAAATAAAAGCCAGCAAGTTTCAATGCCTAACTGAGATGACCACCATATAATCTATCTTCCATCTCAGTGGTAACCATTGCCTTTCATATTTCTCCTAAAATTTCTGACAGGTGATTTTGGCTCTGCCCACTGCCTTCAATTTGCATTTCTCCATTATTGTTCACAACGCCACCACTCTAGGCCCCAACTTCTCCACTAATGACTCCAACAGAGTCATTTCTATTTACTTCATCCCACCTCCAATCAGTTTCCAAAACTCTGCCCATTGTTCTTCTACAAAGGTGTTTTCATTTCTGTCACCTTCCAATTCGTGACCACCAGAGCCCATTGCCCCTGGCCTGGACACCTACCTGCCATCCTAGCTTCCTCTCCTGGGCCCCATTGGTCAGTGTTCCACACAGCAGTCATCTTTGTGAAATGCAAGTCTCTGCATGCCATTTCAACAAAACACAGATCCCATCTGCTTGTTTACAGAGTCCCGTAAGACCCGGCCTTTGGCCATTTCTTAGAGCTTGCTTGTGCCACTCTCCCATTTTCTGGGGGTCTTTTCATCTCTCAAACATTCCACGTTTCTCCCCTCTGAAGGCACATACCTGGAATGTTCTTCCTGCCTATCTAGGCATGATTTGTCATTAGAAGCTCAGCTTCAATTTCACCTCTTCATAAGGGCCTTCCGTGAGCATCAATCACTCTCCAAATTTTTTGTTTGCTGGGAAAGATTTTCCCTGAGCTAACATCTGTTGCCAATCTTCCTCTCTTTCTCTTTTTTCCCCTCCCCAAAGCCCCAGTACATAGTTGTATATTCTAGTTGTAAGTCCTTCTATTTCTTCTATGTGAGCCGCCGCCACAGCATGGCTACTGACAGGGTGGTGTGGTTCCGTGCTCGGAACCAAACCCAGACCGCCAAAGCAGAGCACATCGAACTTTAACCACTAGACCACCAGGGCTGGCTCCATCGTTCTCTATTTTAATTACCTGAGTAGCACCTGTCATTAACCACCTTCTTATTTATTTACACAGTTATTTTTGTCTGCCTCCTCTCAACGAGAATGCAAGCTCCATGAGAACACATTTTCCTTGTTCTGTTTATCACCAAATCTCGAGTGGGTAAGCAGAGTGGGCATTTGGTAAACATTTGTTGCGTGAATGAGAAAATCATCTGCCTCCTCTAGTCTCTATGTGCTACAAGTCTTTCTAGGTCTAGGTTCTGAGTACGAGATTGTCTTAATTCATCTTATTTTCTCTCCACTAATTCCAAACTTGGGAGGCCTGCAAAGCTGTTAGCTCCATGACTCCTCTCTCTCCCATCTCATTTATTTTCCTGTGGGAGAAATAAGGCTCAGATAGACAAATGACATTGCCCAGTGTTCCAGAGCCAGGGAGTGGTGGAGATGCCGTTCAAACTCAGCTATGCCTGAAGCCAAAACCCACTGCAACACGCAGCTCTTCACTTCCAGCTCCAAGTCTAAATGCGGGAACCAAAATAACAGAGCAGCCACGTGTTTGCAACGGTCCAAATGTGCAGGTGCATGTTGAGCCTAAGCCACACTTTCTTCTTGTTTTTGATACTGAAGTTTCTCAGGAACACTGAAATGACGGCCTCCTTTATCTCGCTTTTCCAAAGCATACATATATACATTTTTCACCATTTATACTGATGTTTCCCTTACTAGGGGCATTGAAACATACTTTGTAAGCTCTTGTTTGGATCTGAATATCCCTTGAATAAGAGTTTAATGTACACAGTGGAAACTCAGTACGATTCCAGGTTAATATTAAGTGTCACTCTTAAATGTCTTTATCACGAAGGTGTCCTATCCTCAGCCCACAAATATGAAATGGTTTTCAGCGTGGAGAATGGGAATGGGGAGGAATGAGGCCAAGTTGTCAGGAAAGGTATTTACTGACACTCGCTGGAAACACAAAAGATGAATGGTAAGTGCATTAATTCAGTTGGCACCTTGGCCCTGGCTAGCATGAAACTAAGATCATTCTAGAGATGATTTCAATGTCAAGGGTCTATGACCCCAAACACTTAAAATACATATTCACCATCAGCATTTTTTCTCCCCAGAGGGATCTGAATCTGTCTTAGGCAGAGAAGTTATACTATCTTATAAAATGCATGCTGGTGTTGTATATTTTTAGGAACAATTTTCAGTTCTTGAACTAAGCATAGAACAAGAAATTGGACCAAGAACACCTGATAGAATCAGAGGGAACGATCCAAAGATTAACTTGAATGCTGCATTTTTTTTTCCTTTAGATGCTAAAGAAAATTCTCTATTCCTCAGGCATTTTCTGGCCTTGCTTACCATATGTCAACTTTAATGAGCAGTTCATTGGCTAGATGTCTGTTCTTTTCTCCTCAGTGTGGAACCCTTTACAGGGAGATGTCTAAAGACAAATATCTAAACTAAACTTACTCGATTTAGGCAGCTTACAGCTCCTCGATTTAATTGCATTACACGTCTATAAGTAGGGAGCAATTTACTCTGAAGTGGTACTTAGGCATTATTCCTCTTGGCTTCTCCAAGAAGCACTTGGGCTAAATTTCTGTTTAATGTATGCTGGCTTTGGAACATAAGTACAAATAGCAGGATGTGTATTAACGTTTTAATTATGTGGCGATCCTCTGTTAGAAAATGAATCTAAGATGGACACAGACTTTAATTCCTTTTAACTATGAAAAACACTTTTCTTGCCATCTTATGCATTAATCAGTCTCTTGAAATGTGTGTCTACGTCAGCCTGCAGCGAAAAAATGGAATCAATTCAGTGAGTTATGCCGTTTCTTGGGCTGCATTATCTCTGTAACATTGTCAGTGTTTAATAAGTGCTAACAAGAAGGCAAGCACTTTCATTTAATTAAAATAATATATCACTTTTAATAATTAGTCATAATTAAGGCGAATGATTAGCTATGGAAGATATGAAAAATATACATTCTAGATAAAGCTTGAAGCCACATTTTAAAAGTCCAAAATAAACTCTTGAGGGCTGTGCATAGCTTTAAGTATGATATAATTTATGTAATGAAATAAATCTAGAGTGTTAAAATATTTAGTGGAACTGAGAATAATGAGTTGAGATAGGATTAGTTTAATTAGTTTACTGAAATGGAGTCTTCGTAGTAGCTAAGTGTGATATATTGGCTTTTGTCACTTGAAATAGAAAAGAGGTAATTAGTCCCCACTCAAATATATTGTTTTCGCAGAATAGATTGAATTTTATTTTAGGTGCTAATCTAGGACCAACTTCCAATTAATTTATAAATCCTACACGATAAGATCATCCTGTAGACAACTCAAGGGCCCGATCACTTGAAAGCAGTGGTTCTCAAAGAGGGTGGGGATTTTGATCCCCAGAGGACATTTAGCAATGTCTGGAGACATTTTTGGGTGTCACAATGGAGGGAGGAGTGCAATTGGCATCTAGTAAGTGAAGAGCACAAATGCTGCTAAATAACCAACAAAGCACAGGAAAGTGACCCACACAGAGAATTATCCATCTCAAAACGTCAGTACTGCCAAGGTTGAGAACCCTCCTGTAGACAGCAAATTCAGCACGTAACTGTCCATGCCAGTCATTGGTGGCAGAGTGTGCTTGTTGTCCATAATTCACAAATTTCAAATCTATATTGCATTTCTCCTATGAGGGAAAAACTGTTATGTACTAAATATTATAAAAATTAAAAAATAATCATAAAAGCAACCCCCCAAAATAATGAATCTCGTAACAGTGAGAAAGAAAAAGGTTGATACCAAAAATCACATCCTCCACTTATGGTACCTTCATGTACTAGAATACTGTTAAAGGAAAAAATAAGTTTAATGGAATGGAATATGCTGTTTATATATCATTTTATGGCTCATCCAAAAGTTACAAAACAAAGTGTGTCATATCGACCCATTCTTTTTGAAGCTATATATTTTATAAGTGTGTATGCTCATGGGGAAAAAAGTCAGGAATTTCAGAAATGAGAGTAGGAGTTACTTTTATGTCAGTTCAAAGACTTTTTATTTCAATTATTGATGTCTTTTCTAATTGCTTATTATATTTTACAACTTTTCTTGCAAGTTATATGCATTACTTCCATAATAAAGCAATTTTCAAGTTGCAAAGAAAAAAGGGCAGGAGAGAAAACAAGGATGTTGGAGCCCAGAAAGACTTCCTCTCTCTTGCATTTGGATTTCAGCCCCTTTGAAAGGAGCCCTAAGATGAGAATTCCTTGTAAGGAGTTTAATGTGAGAGAAGTTCAAGTTGCTAGAACTGTCTGTGTCCATTCACTCCGATGTGAAGTCAAAATACAGAGCTTGCTTGATGAAGCATGACATCCTGAAAGTTTCCATGAACTATGACCCAAAGGTTAAATAGTCAAATAAAGAAAATACCAAGAAAACGTTTCAAGCAAGAAAGACTTGCTTGTCTATTTCCACTGGAAAGTGTGGAAATTCAAAACCCCACATTCAAAATGCCGTGCTTTCTCTCTATTTTTCCCTTCACACTTTAGCGATGACATTTATAAAGCCTGTGATTCTTGAAAATCACTAACGTCTTGGAAGAGGAGGCTGGCAAGAGGGAGGAGACTCTGCTTCCGTTAAATCTCAATTTTTTGTTAGAGATTTTAAGGTTTGGGGTTTTTTTTTTTTTCCTTTTTTCCCCAGAGAATGAATTTCTAGCTGTGGCTACACAGTAACTGAACACTCAGATGAAAACCAAAACAACTCGAGGAAACACCTGGGTGTGTGTCCTAGTGAAGATAGAACAATTGGATGACCGACAGTGTAAGTTGGAGCCACTGTATTTGACTTGAAAGCAGCCCAGGGTTTGAAAGAGCTGTTGTGGTGGTTTTTAAAAAAATAGATATGTCTATCAATAGGGGAACTGGTTAAACAAATTACAGTACATAGAAATATGATTACTAGGCAGGTGTTATTAGATCGAGGTAGATAATTTATATGTACTGACTGACATTGAAAGGTTTACACACTATTTTTAAGTGGTGACAGAAAGTCACAGATTATAAAGAGACTTAATATAAAGTCTCTATGTTCCAGACATGTGTGTTTTGAATGTGCACAGAAAATTTGGAAAGATGTACTAACAATTATTAAATGATGGAGGGAAGGAGGAGAGGGAGGAGGGTGAGAGAGAAGGAGAGGCTTTTTTTTTTACTTTATACAATTCTATGCACTAAATATGTTTACTATATATTTTTTTAACTCAGAGCATGTGCTAATTTAAAAAACATACCATGATATAGTTCAGACATGCCAAAAAGTATACAGAAAAGTGCAAACACTTCCAGGTAAATGCTACTCAGCTTAGATAATAAAACATTTTTGTGCTGTCAAATTCCCCATCTGAAACCCTCCTTAAATGTATCTCTTCTTAATCTCTACAAGTATTCAATATTCTGGATTTTGAGTTTTCTTTTTTGTCTATATATGTATACCACATACATGTACATTTCTAAATACATAGAGTACTAAAAATATTGCATGTTTTAAATTTTTGAATAAATTATCCTTCCCACCTTGCCATTCTTTGGTTAGACTGTAATATCGGTTAGAGCCATTCTTGTTACATATAATTCCAATTCTTTTTTTTTTTCTTCTTTTGGTGAGGAAGATTTGCTCTGAGCTAACATCTATGCCAATCTTCCTTTTTTCTCACTTGAGGAAGATTAGCCCTGAGCTAACATCTGTGCCTGTCTTCCTCTGTTTTGTGTGTGGATCACTGCCACGGTGTGGCTTGATGAGTGGTGTAGGTCCATGCCCAGGATCAGAACCCACAAACCCAGGCCACCGAAGCAGAACATGCCAGACTTAACTGCTACACCACGGAGCTGGACCCTTTATTCCAATTCTTCATTTCCGCTGCTCCATGGTGCTCTGTTGTACCTAAGTGCTTTATTTTCCTATTCTCTTCAATTAGACTATTTCTGACTTTTTTTTTTTTTTTTTTTGCTCAATGAAGTATTCCTTTTATCATTTAAAAACAGTTTAAAAATAAGATAAATTTTGGATACAAAGAGGCAAGACACAGTTATCACTGAAGCTCTTTAGTTTTCTCGTGAAATGGGAAAACTAAATCTCATGCAGTCTCCGTGCTCTCTTCCAACATTCCCTTAACTCCAGGGAGTTTACTACCACTACTGCTATTAACAACAGCAGCAACATTGGCTACCGTGTTTTCAATGCATATGATGCGCCAGGAACATACTCGGAGCCACGCTTCCACGCGATAAGTCCTGTTAATATTTCCATTTCACAGATGAGGCCACTGGGCTCAGAGAGGAAATACTTAGTTCACAGTCTACCAGTGTTGGTGGTGGGATTTTTCCAAGGTCTGTCTGCTCCTCTGCTGTGTCTCTCAGGGTAATGATAACCCACAGACATTCACTGTAACTTAACCACACACCATCCCACTGCTTTGGAAGGGTCCTTCACACCCTGTAAGAAGAATGGCCAGGAATGAGGCCGAATGAGCAGCTCACCCAACACCAGCATCCATGCCCTGCTGTACCAATTAGCCATTGAGAAAAGCAGCAGAGAGTTCATCAGAGAATGACTGGATGCTGGTGAGACAGGAAATGCTGGAAAAATAAAAAGCTGTAGTGAGGTGGTCACAACTGAACTCTTCTACCAAGTATTCCTCATGAAAGGGAGGACTGACAAGGAGCCTAATGCTTTTCCTACCATCCTGTCCCAGATTAAATGCATCTCTAGGTTGGAACTGCCACTGGCTTGGTACAAATGCCACATCTAGTTGGAAAGTCACCCAAGAGAGAAAGGTTACACCAGTACCAGCCGGCTCAGAAGGCTTGACGAGGAGCACTTCTGGAATGAATTTGGACTCAGCCATGATTGCCACACCTGTTCCTCGTCAAGGACTCTCCAGTGAACCTCAGGCTATGGCTTGCAAACACAAGTTCCTATTCTCTAAGCCTTTGAACTTGAAAGATGGTAGCCTAGTCCTCACCTCTACATTTTCCCTTGTTGCCCCCCAGATGTTTTGTGCACACTCACCAAACCCCATCTCGTGACAGAACAACTTCCCACTCACTCAGCATAAAGTTCCAACTCCTCATCTTGCTGACAACACGCTGCTTCATCCAGCTCATCTAGTTCTCAATCTTTCTTTTCTGCTACCTCCCTCTGAACTCAAATCCTCTGGCCACCAGAGCCTCTTTCCTCTTCTTCAGACGTGTCAAGCTTGTTCCAACTTTGGGGACTTTGCACGTTCTGGTCTTTCTACATAGAATGCTCTTCCTCCACATGTTCACCTGGCTGGCTCCTTCTTGACATTCATGTCTCAGAGTGTCACCTCCTTAGACCTTCCCTGTATCTCCAAACTAAAGGAGCATCTAGCTTCTCTCTTTCCTCAGCTGGTCGTATTTCTCTGCACCGTTCCTGTTACTCTGTGCTCCCTTCCTTCCATCTCCCCCAAATTTAAATTCCATGAGAGCAGGAACCTGGATTTCTTATTCACCACTGTGTTCCTGATGCCTGAAATAGTTCCTAGAACATAGAGAGGCTCTCAATAAATGTATGTGGAATGAATTAATAAATACACAAATAAACCAGTGAATCACCTTTCAAACATTTAAGTGCTATAAAGTTCTCCCAATAAAGAAGAAGGCCACAGACAATTCTAAAACACTTGTCCCACTCTGCAACTATGGATTCCAGAGCAAAGGGGTTCATATCCTCCCTGAGCTGCTACTATAGTATTTCCTCCCCAAATGACTGATTTGCAAGCACAGCTGTCATATTCAATATATCTTTATGATGAAATGATTCTTTAGAAATTCTTCCTGTGTGTCACCTACAGTAACATGCAGAGAATGTAAGCAGGCCTGGTTCTGTGAATGAGATGTCTGGTGATTGGTCCAGCCCAGAAATACACGCCACCACCTCACTTGTGTGATACTGGCTCCTTGTGTCCCAGTGTCATCTGCCCCAGGATCCAGTGGAAGTCACAGGAACACCTCGCGTAGAAGAATTCTCCATGAGCAGAGCAGAACCAAGTCAAGAAATTTTTTTTAACATTTAAGCTGGTAGAAAAAGGTAACTCCTTGAATATTAGACCACTTTCATAAAAAAAAAAGTGGAATTTGAATGTTCTTTAACTTTAAACATTTTGTATCTTCCATCACTTCTGTAGAAATCTTTATAAGGACCTATGGAAATCACTGCTTTTCTAAGCAATTGCGTGATGCCTAGGGACGTGTCTATGTCTATCGCATGGACTGCATCAGTCCTTCGCGCAACACATGTGTATGTGCTGGGGGCCTCCTTGCACATGGCCCCTCCCAGGGAGCTCAAACTCTAGTAGGCAAGTTTTGCGTTCTAAGAAAGACGACGGCTGCTTTCAATGATTCTGAACTCTACACACTTCCTACTGCGAGGCATACCAGAAAAGATGAACTCAGTCTCTGCATTGATGTTTCAACTTTCCTGTTATTTAAGAGTTTAAACTGGATTAATTATATCTGTACTTCAGAAAAAAAATCCTTTGCTGTAAGAACTATGAAAACAAAATGCACTGATGATCTTTAAATGACCCAGAAACCAAGATAATTATAGTTGCAATTAATCACATAACATTACATCCTATGGTAGTCAGCTAGAGGTCTAACCCAGAAAATCCCAAGGTTGGGAAATTTGAATTTAGGGACTTATCGCAGAAACAGTGCTGTGTGAACACTCACCAATTCCTAATCTTTCTCCCAGCATGTTTGACCTCAGGCAAAAATCACTTAACCTGTTCTTATCTCCCATGCTCATCTGTAAAATGGGGATGGAAGTCCTGGATCACCTCAAAGGGTATGCTGTGTTGAGCCATATATTAATGATTTGAAATAAAATTATTTCACACAGAACACATTCAAGGAATTTTAATGAAGCTGAGCTACTAATATCAGAAATAGCATTAAGAGCCAGTAAGTAAGTGCCAATATGATGCTCTGTTTATCAGAATTTCTTCTAAAGCAGCTGTCATGTTACCACATAAACTGGGTGTATTTCTTGACAACTTAGAGTAGATTGCAAGATTATACACGTAAATATATATACACATATTCCAAAAATGCAATGATTGCTTGCTTACTGAATATTTGCATTATCTCATAGTGTTTTAGAAAAGTGCCTTGGAAATGTACACCCTGTTTTTTGCAATGCATTTTTTACAACAATTAAAAATAAAACCAAACTTCACATCTGAGTTAGGATATAAGATCTTTGGCTTGTAGGATGGATGGTCTGCTAATGGCTCTGGCTTTTGACCCCACCTACAGAATGCTTATCCTTCACTTTGTTTTTAAGCCAGGACATGTGCACAAGATCTTCTCTTTGCAAAGTCACCTGTATCTGAGAATATCTGCCCCAAATGGTACTAGATAATAATAAAGATGTTGCTAGTGTCATAATTAAAAAATTGGTTAAAATAATTCATAAAGTTGTGGGGAGACAGAGGAAAACAGCAAAAGAGGAAGAGAGAGAGAGAGGGAGAAACCATTCTTTTTATTTGTCACTTCATGTATTTGTAGGCAAGATGCTCCCAGGACCAACTTTATCAGATCAACAAGAATATAGAATTTTAACCGAGAATGATTTTCAGTTACTGTTTATGCTAGGTGCCTTTCCACCTTTGGAAGGAACTGGGGGCTCAAGAAGGGTGTAAACACCTTTGTCAAACACATGCAAGGACGGATGAGCACATTCAGAATGTCTGACTCCAAAGAAAACTCATAATGGGGGACTCAGTGCAGGTCTCACTCTTATGTAGGGATTCAATGGCCACTGAGGTAGTCTTCGTAATCTTAACAGAAAAATGGGGTTCCTGGATATTCCATTTTAATTTACTCTAGGCAGACACTGCCTTAATTATCAGAATTAAAAATATAGTAGACTCATCATATCCTGAGACTGATAAGATAGGATAGTAGAAAGACTTCAAGTTTGGAATGAAACAGTGCTGGCTTTGAATAGTGACTCAGTCATTTAGTCATTAGCCATTTGGCCATAGAAGCAATTTTATTTCTCTGAGCTTCAGTGTCTTTATCTTAGGGTATGGATAATGATATTATTTTCCCAAGGTTATTGAAAAGATTAAATAGGATAATACATGCAAAATGTCTGGCATGATGCCTGAAACATGTAGGAACCAAAAATGTTCTTTCTTCTCCTCAAATGCACACATGTGCATATCTACACTAATAAAAAGATGTGGACATACCCTGAGAACCTCTGCACATCTCTTTCCACTAATACACATGTCTACATGTTAATTTAAATTACCCCACACTACCTTTAGATTTGTGAATGCCAAGGCCTTCAAATGCAAGTCCTGGCAGGTTATAGAGGAGATGCATTCTGGATGGAACAAAAAGAATGCAATCATTCTGCTATTTCAAAATACTCAGTTGTTTGAGATTAGATGGGTAAAATTTCATGGCAACAGCTCTATAGATCACCAGGATATTTGATGTTGTGCAAACAAAGCCATTAAAAAATGGCTGGGAGCAAAAGAGCATGACTGAGTACATGTTGGAGACAAAAAAAGGGAATTTTTAGGTATTTTTTAGAAGATTCCTATGGTTTTTGTTATTATTTTTTATTTCAGTTTGGACATGACAATTGCCCCTTCATCCCATGCAAACTGATTTTCCTGTGAGGTTAGTGTTACAGCAATCATGTGGAGGTGGGATTAGGGTCGGTAAGAGTCAGGTATATTCCTTAAGTAAAAAGCATTAATATACATATTGGCTTAAGGCTAGAGTCTGCAGGATACAGTTGCACCATATTTCGGAACCCAAGCCCTAATGAATTATTCAACTCCGCAGAATAATCCAGCATAACTAGGAATAAGCAACACATCCATTTGAGGGGAATGTATGGAAAGCAGACAGGGATATTTGACAGTAATCTATATTGTGCCAAATACTGTGCCAAATTCATTCCCAGAAGCACCTAATGAAGGACCTGCCATCATTCCCCTTTTACAGGGAAACACTGAGGTTCTGAAAAAGATAAAAAATTGGATTCCACAGGACGGTAAATGTTTAAGCCCATATTGAAACCCGGCTCTGTCCCCAAACCCATGCTCCATGCTATTTCCACTGCTCCATATCATCCGTGAACCCCAATGCAACAAATACCTCACAGTGGCCCTTCTCTCCATTCCATCAGAGCTGCAGAAAAACTCGTGTCATATCTGGGTCTGTATCTGCCTCTCCATGTGTGTCTCAGAAAGATACTTTATCTTTCAAGTTTTATGGCTCATATCTGTGACTAAAATATCATTTATGACAATTTCCATCTGCTAAGCTTCAAAAGCGATATAGTTTCATTGCAAAGGGCTGCTGCCGGGGGCCTAAGTTACAAGCCAGGAGTTGAGTGGAATCAGAATGCACCTGAACTCAATCTTGCAGGAAGGTGAGCCTCTTAAAAATATGTCCATTTCCTTGACACAAGCTGCTCTGTAAATGTGTCAAGGCCCCAAAGTGCAGGGCCTCCCGGCTTCTGCCAGATCAGAGCAAAGAGCTAGGCTCCTGAAATCCACTCAGGTTGGACCCCGTTTCTTATTCCAAGCAGGAAAGCAGAAGGCCTGGTTCCTCCATCATTCTCTGACAGTTATAGACTAGCTGTGCACCTTATTAAAGATTAAGGTTTGCCTGGGCACTCTCTTTTGGCCATCTCCTGTTCACAGTCCGGCATTTATTACAAAGGGACTGGAGATTAACGCCATCCATTCTGCTGTGAGAGAATGCACATCACTTAGTGGTCCCACAAAACTGAGAAAATGTAGAACAACGCAGAACGGCCTTCCATCTCCCATCCCAGGATCTTTGTGCCTTGAAATTCTATGTGGTGGCTTTGCTTTAAGACCATCTCTATTTTATTTTCTCATAACACATTGCAGTCTTTTTTTCCCCCTAATTTCCAGTAACACATGTTCCCTGTAGTAAATTTCAAAAATATAGAAAAGCTAAAATAAAGATCAACCTAGAAGCAAGATACTTTTCATATTTTTGAGTAGATCTTACAGTTAGTTCTCTCTCTCTCTCTCTTCCCTCTTCCTTCGCTCCCTCTCTTCTTTTCCTTTACCCAAAAAGCTGCTTTCATATGCTGATATATAAGTTTTCTATAAACCCCAAATAACCATAATAAATAACCGTAATTTATTATGGAGGGACAGAAAAAGAATACCTAGTTTGCAGGCTGCCCTTCCCTATTCAGTGCCCATAGCAGACATTGACAATCAATCATGAACCTCCTCTTTCCTGAGTCAGACATGACTGTTCTCCAAAGTTCCAAGCAGCCACTACTAATCAATTAGCATCTCTCCAAGACGTGAATTCTTTTTCTGTATATGGTCCCCATCCTCAAGGAACTTACACTCTAACTTGGGTAGCAAAACAAACAAAGAGGCAAATTTCAAGCAAAATAGTATTATGAAGGCATGTATTAGATGCCAGCCACAGACTCAGTATGTGTCTGACTCTCCTAAGGAGAGACTCCTTTTGAGTCCGCTGCACCCGGAGAACCTAGCTGTTATGGGACTTAGATCGCACAGTGGCTGCTCTTCCTCGTGTGAACTCCAGCACCAAGGCTGTGTCTTCAACACCCTGCAGTGAATGCAGCACACAGTCAGAGGTCCAGGAAGGGGCAAAGCTCCGAATAGTGGATGCTCAATAAATGCAATTTTTTCCTTTCATTTACTGTATCTTAAAATAGGACGTCTGTATCAATGGTGAGAAAGTGATGTGAACTGGGTAGCATTAGATGTAGCAGGAGGTACATCTAAACAAAACAAAAGATGTTTTGAATCACATCTTTAAAAAGTAAGTTATGGGATACCAATTTTTTGATCCAGTAATCACTGCCAGGAAATTAACACGCCTGTAGAAATGAACCAAGGTCCACAGACCCGTGTTTTATCTATATATCTACACAGATAACTCAGTGTGTGTGTGCATGGTATTGATGTTTATAACAGAAAAACAACTGAAGAGTCCACTGAGGGAACCGATTAAATAAAGTATGTCACAAGCATATAATGGAGGACAATTGAAGGACTGATGGGAACCAGCGTGATAATATGAGAAACTCTCCATGGCACATTATTAAGTAAATTAAAGCAAGGGGAAAAAATAGGGCATATAGTCTGATGTTTTTGTGAAAATAAAATATATCTATACACACACACATATATATATCATATACATACAGATGTATACATGTTGTGTCCTCTCCCCTCCCTAATAGGTACATAAATGAATACACTGATAATGCTTAGCTTTAGTGAAAACTGAGATTCAGAGATGGGCTTTATTTTGCCTCTTTCTTTGCTAGTGTTGGTGTCAATTGAATTATTAGTCGTGGGCATGTATTCCTTTAATTTAAACAACAAAACAAAATGTTTACTGGTTGGTCTGGATGGTGGAATTGTGGCCTATTTGTTTGCTTCTTGATCCTTCATGGAAAACATGTAAGACATAAATGTTATGTTAAAGAAGCAGATTATGAGCTTCAAGTGATGGAGTGTGATCCGGGCGGGAGAAGGGCAGGGGGAGAGAAATAAGGCTGGCTTTGGCATTTATTAAAACGTCAGAAAGGCTTCTGAAAACCTGCATAAACTAAAGGTTTTTGGAGGAGAGGATAACAAAATGTAGGCAAGTCAAAAATATGAGACATCTGTCTGAATAAAATACCTATCCTACTGATGCAGAAATCCCCTTTTGGGGGTTTGCTTCTGGGGTCACCGCGCATTAGTATTCCACTCGCCATGGCTCCAGTCACCATTTCTCTCCATTTCTTTTTGACCTCAAGCATTTTATGCATAAATGTCAGTGTTCTTTGCAATTAATCATGCCTACCACAGACTAATTGTGGACAACAGTCATGCAATTAGCCAAAATGTGTTTCAAATATGCATGATTGTTCAGAGAGCACTCACGTCCCCAAATCTCAGGTACCTAAACAAGAAAATTGGCCACTCTTTCACAAGGCCCTTTCAAATTCAATGTGAACTAGCGAAATAATCGAATCACAGCTGATAGCACCCATGCCGAGGGTCTGCTAATGAGAGAATGGTGTCCTGAAATGCACGCTATGAACTCAGCAAAGCGGTGCATCTGAAAATACCAAGGATGCCCTTTAGAGAAGTTAGAGAGAGGGAACTTATCAGCACTGGTAAAGACAAAGACGCCTTACATAATTGGAAGATGCAGAATCAGGTACCTGGGTCATGTATGATGCAGTCTAATCTCCAAACAGCCAAATATGGTCGCAATGCCATTACCACAGTCAGACACATGTAGTAACTCACCACCAGTAGACCACACATTTGCTCATTATTTTGCCTTAATATATGCAAAGAAGGTAACCTAGAGCAGTAGTTCTCCGCCAAGGGCAATTTTGCCCACCCCCCGCCCCTGGGGACATTTGGTAATGTCTGGAAATGTTTTGGTTGTCACACACGGGGGAGGAGCTTCTGTTGGCATCTGGTGGGTAGAGGCTAAAAGTCCTATGATGCACAGGGCAGCACCCCCAACCCCAACAAATAATTTTCTGGTCAAAATGTCAATAATGCCAAGGTTGAGAAATTATGCCTTAGAGTGATTAAAAAGTGTAGATTCTGGGATGAAGAAGATCTAGGTTAGTTCGCGGCTCTGACACATAACAGCACTTGGCTCCACGCAAGCCCCTTAACTTCCGGGAGCCTGAGTTTCTGCCTCTGTAAAGTGGAGATAGTACTTTCTACTTTGTGGGGGTGGCTGCAAGAATTTGAGATAATGGGGGGGAAGCACCTGTCATGGAATAAATGGGAGCGATTGTGATCATCGCAGTTATTACTATTATTTATGTATTTTTCAATCACATCACCAAACAAAAACAAAACAAACTTCTCGGAGAGTTCTGCTGTTGCTAATCGGGCACCATGGCAAACATCCCCTCATCCTCCCAGGAATAAACTAGTCTCACTTCAAACAATTGTTACAGTTTGAATCCAATTGACTCCAGACAAAAGTATTGAGATAATCAGCATATTAAAGCCAACACTATAACCATATGTTAATTATGTAAATGATTCATTTTAATCAGCTAGAACCATGTAAAGAGTAACTAGGAATGCAAATGCAGGGAGTTATTAAAAACCTCATTATTATTCATCTTGGTTCCATGAGTGAATGTATCCATCCAAACAGATGAATTAATAGTGAGAGCAGAGATGAAAGTGCTGGAGGGAGAGTCTGCGGGACACCATCTGTCTGCCTTTGCTTCTTGCTCAGGCCTCCACTTTGCAAAAAAGCTGCAAGAGGCACGCAAGTAGGGCACTTGGGGCTTCCTCCAGAAGGCCTGGTCAGCCTTTTAGAGCCGAGGCAGCATTGTGATTTCTGTTTATTTGGGTGTGTTTGCTTTTTCAGGTTGGGACCAGGAGTGGTAGCATGGAAGCAACTCTGCTATATTAAGCAGACTGTGGGTCTGCATGGACATGGTCCCCCAATTCATTCTTGAGTTGTGAAAACCTCCTTCCTCATTCTTTTTTTCTTTTTCTTCCACCTTCATTATAACTTCCACCACCACCACCACACTATTTTCTTCATCATCGACAGGGCTTATTAGCATTAGATTATTATATTACTATCATTAATAATTGATAGTTATTATATCACGATATTGTTATTATTATTGAGAACTTTCTATATGTGCAACTCCTTGTTAAGTTCCTCTCTCATTTGATCTTTACCATAACCTGAGTCTTGGAGAGGTGAAATAAGTTGTCTAAAGCTGCACAGATAGTAATGCCTACCAAGGTTGCCCTGCACTCATAGTAGCTACATCCACTTAAGCTTATTGGCTAATTAGATGCTTCAGGTAGAAATTTATTTTTGAAACCTTGAGAGCGAGGAGGTCTAGCATTACTGGAATGTCTATAACTTGCATATTGGGTGGGCTTTAAGTATATGGGTTCTGCATGGCTTATACAAGGACTCATTTTATTTTCCCCCAAATTTCATGATCTGGTTTATTATCCCCATTTTATAGATGAGAAAACTCAGCTTGAAGCAACATGACAAAGTCATAAGGCAAATTAGAGGCAGAACTGGGATTTGAACCTATATCTGACTCCAGAGCTCACAACTCCCCCCGTTTGAATCCTGGTGAAGAAGGTATTAGAATATCTGTGTGTCAGCGAGGAAATCATGACTTAGAGAGCAATAATGGCCAGCCTGGTGTCAAGGTGGTATTCTGGATTTGAACCCAGGTCTGTCTGGCCCTCAACGTTTTCCTTACTGCTCTGAGGGTAAGACCTTTGTTGATCCCCTAAAATTATCACCACACTCTACCTGCTGGTATAATCAATCAGTGCTGTCCAATAGAACTTTCTGGAATGATGGAAATGTTTTATATCTGTGCTATGCAATATGGTAGCCACGAGCCACATGTGGCTACTGACCACTTGAGATGTGGTGGAAATGACTAAGGAACTGAATTTTTAAATTTGATTTAATTTCAATTAAATGTAATCTGCTACACATGGCTAGTGGCTGCCATACTGGACAACACAACTGTCGATGTTCACAAATGCTATCACATCATTTAAGGCTCACAAGTCCTCACATCTGTCAAGAAAGGACTTTCAAAGACGAGTACGAGGAGGATAGTTCTATTAAATGGGCAGATGGAAGGTTGCCAGGTAAATAATGCCTGAGCCAGGGGGATCACCTGGCACCTCCTTCTCAGCTCCAATCTTCTTGTGTTGGAAAGAAGAAAGATTCACCACCCTTCTCATTCCACAAAGGACAGGTGAAATTTCCTGGGTCATTGGGATGCCCTCTCTTTGTTGGCCTAATCTGAGGATAACGGTCCAATAGACAACTTGTCTTCTCACCATCCGTCCCCTAAACTGTACTAGGACCTTTCTTTCATTGTAAAATAAAGGGAATTAAAATTAATGGTGTTTTGACACCTTCACAAAACCTTTTCAAGTATATAAAGACTCTTGTGGATCGATAATGCTGGTCTCCTGATAATGCTTAAACTTTCCAAAATGGGCCTTTTCAAGATAAATAGAGAAGGAAAAAAAAACTGATGGAATATGAAACACTAGTTTGGGAAATATTTATGGTCTTTCCTTCCTCCTTAGAGTAGAGATTACAAACTGGTGACCCTGGGGCTAATGATGAGCTTAGTTACGTTTAACGTGCATGTGTGTGTATATATATATACATGTATCTCAAGTTATGTGTAATATATGCATATGTGTTTACCCATATATGTACACATATATGTAAATACATATGTTTAAATTAGTTGCTATCATTTAAAACTTCGACAACTAGTCCCATAAAAATCTGGATTCTTTTTTTTTTAATTTTCTTTTGAAATTTCTCAGAAAATCTGGTAACACAGAGCTGTATGACTGCATGGGGAAAAAAATGACTGTAGTTAAGCAGAAGCTGCCTCCTTTAGATGTAACATATGTGACGGGACATTTGTTCTCTAGTTTTCCACTGTTCCCCTCATCCTGATGGATGTACTTATGTGGAATTATGTGGGCATCTGAGTCTGGAGTTGGAGACTATTGCAAGCCGAGTAGATTTCCATCTCTTTCATTACCCCTGCCACACAAACCTGGAAACGAGGATATTAGTCAGAGGAATCTCCTCCTCTCTTCGTATGAGGTCACATACATATTTTCTTTGCAAGCAACTGAGGGCAAATCAAATATTTGGATAAGGATTTGTCAGAGAATCCACTGAAGGGAGAGAGACCAGAGGAAAAACTCGCCAGGATGACTGATTGACAGCTGGTTCTGAGCAGCTCTGCTCTGACAAGATGTCTCCAAGACCGACAAGGTGATGGCTACAAACTGAACAACAATTCTGTGTCCCCAAACAGCAAATCCCAAACACACCCCCCAGCCACCAAAACTGCCTTGTCTCTGCAAACAGTAAACTGGGGGCCAGGGGCCTCAACCACTCCCCAGAGTGTAGCTGCCACCACCACCCGGTCCAGGCGCATCTCTGTCAACTCAGTCAGTGTGCTCACCAGCGGCATCGATTTCATGATTCACCGACACCAGATTGTCTAGGACCAGGAGGAGAAAAAGAGGATCCAGCCAGAAAACCCATCTGTGATTCATTTCACACCAGACTTTAGAAACACGTCCACCTGACAAAAGTACAATCGATCATTTCATTTCATTTTTAAAAGAGTAAACATGCTCAAAATTAAATGATTTTGGGGGGTGAGAAGAAAGGACATCCAAAAAGCTCTATGTGGCTTTGTTCTTCGTATTTTAATTCTTTCATGTTTCCCTGCCTGACGTCTCCTAATGTACTTTCACTAGAATCCGATTTTTGATCTTTAATCCCTTTATGTGTTTTTCTGTGCTTACTCTTGAATGCCTTTGTAGCTGCCATAATTGGGTCTCTGGCACCATTTTAATAGGGCTTAGCACAATGCAGGCTTGACAAATTTCACCTAAGTGGAAAAAAAAAACTATCAATATCATCTGAGAAACTGACCAGAGTTTCAAACACGCTGCAACAAACAAATAGGACACGGGTGATGAAGACAGGCTCCATGGTCGGACCGGGAAGAGAAAGCAGGAACCATCTCAGGTTGTGCTACAACAGTGTCTGTCCTAGAGGTTTACAAATTCACAAGTCTGGAGGCAGAAGCCTGGGCCAAATGATTTTTCAAGGCCCAACCTGGTTCAGCAATCTCACAATAAATGTCAGGGCCCGACTTCCCTGGAAACACACACAGACGGTTGTTTCCTCCCCAGGTGCCCTGGTCTCTGTGATTTTCGGCCAAGGTGCTCAACAATCTGGCAATGTCTAAGTGACATTCTCCGACACAGCTCTGCTGGAAACCATGTCGGATTTACAAATGTCCTGGCAATAAGGGAACATGCAGTTGAAGCAGAGAACAATGGGGGCGGCAGCCCAGCTCAAAATCATCCTGTTTCCTCTGGGAAAGGCCTCACTATACCTGAGTGGAGAGCCAGTGACCATGTTTGTGCCACATGACCCAGCCCTGCACACAGGCCATAGCTGATTGGTTCAATGGTGAGCACCTGACCTATGCCTGGCCAATCAAAGTCTTCCCTGGGAGTTTCTGACACAGAACCAGGAAAAAGACTCAGCCATCTTCTGATGTCAAAACCGAGAGGCTCAATAGCTATTAGCCACCATATTTCCTCTCATGTGTAGGAAGCAGTTTTGTGGAAGTGAAACTGACACAAATTAAGGAGACATGGAAGGAGAGTCTTATGGTTCTACTATTTTCCCTGAGTCCCAGCTGCCCTGGCTATAATTATATGAGATATACCTGTGTCCTCTTTATAGAGTCATCACTTTGCATAAGTTGATTTGAGTGACATTTATATCTCTTACACTAAAACAGGGTTTCTCAATCTCTGCACTCTTTATATTTTGGGTGCCATCATTCTTTGTTGTGGGAGGTTGTCCTGTGCACTGTAGGATGTTGAGCAGCATCTCTGGTCTCTATTAACTAGACGCCAGTAGCAGCCCCCACACCCCAAGTTATAGCAACCAAAAATATCTCCAGACAGTGCCAAACGTCCCCTGTGGAGAAAATCGCCCCCAGTTGAGAATCACAGCCCTAAAAGAATTATAACACGGCAATTCAACATTAATAACCAATGAGGTTCTCTGGCCCTGCCTGTCCATGGCAACTATGTTTGGTGCATGAATTGAGACTACAAAAATGGTGAGTCCCAATTTAGGCTCTCAGTCCTGGATATACCCTAGATTTGTCCTTGCTACAAAATATCTGGCAAGGTCCTTCATACATGTATTACCCTGTGCAGTGTTTCATCTGTTTCTCTGGTTTCCGGTGACATTTATATCTCACAAAGATGTTTATGGTTACAAAGAGGAAAAAAGGTCCCTTGTCCTCATGACATTTGAAACATGCCGGTTATGAGACTGTATATGTATCACATTGGGATGGATGGATTGATCAACAGAGAGATATACATATTATGTATATATTATATGTATCCCACAGGAGTCATCCTGATCATTGCAGGTCTGTTGTAATATGTTAACGATCAGAATACTTGGCATCTAATGGACACATTCAATAGTATCCATTGGACCTTCCTAACGGCACCTTGATACCCTTTTAGATAAATCGCCTCTTCCTCATTTATAGGCAGAAAAACATACATGGTGCCTTCACTAGGGGAGCCGGAAAGATTTCTTCAGACTTCTTTCAACAGATTCTCTCAGGGCAAGAACACAACCAGCAAGTATTCCCTCTCCCAAGACTTGAAATTACAACTAGAGAGATGCAATGATAGAAGAAATGGCTAGAGGGTCATTTAGAGAAAAGAAAGGGCCATCATTCTAGAGATAGCCCCCATGGTCAAATAGTTACCCCAGTATCTGCCCTGGGTCCAAGCCTTTTTCTCCAGCCTTCCCATTGACTCTGTGAGCCACTCAATATCCACCCAATGAATGTTCTCTCTTACCTAAGATAGTCAAAGCAGATTTCTAGAACTTGAAATCAAGGAATCCAACCTGATACTACCAAGAAAGGCCAATTGAAATGTTAAATGCAAATAACACAGGCATCTCAAGATCTACGAATTAGCACCAGGATATAGTCAATTTCTTTTCTATTAAAAATGTCAAATTCAATAACCTACATTTAATTCCAAGGCGCCTTCTCCATAGTAATTAAAAGATAAACAGATCTCACACTTAAAAGAACTCTTTCACTCCCCGCAGCCAAGTGCTCAGAAGAGGGGGACCACGCTAGCCCAACTCACCCTTCGCCACTGACGCTAACAGACAACAGGTCATCAAACGTGAGCTGTTGTAGACTCCTGAGCCCCACAATTACCAACAGACGGAGAAAGATGAGTTCTGAATCCTTAAAATGCTTTGAGAAGATGTGGGCTTTACATAGGACACCAGGGTTCCAAAGCTGATGGGCTGTTCTACTTTTCCATCACACCTGCAAATATGATCTTGCTCTGTCTTCCTGTCCCAAAATATTTCCCCTCAAATGTCCTCTTTTCCTCCCTGTGAGATACCAGGAAGGCCATATGCCTCCTCCCACTTCTGCTGAAGTGTCAACAATGAAACGCAGAAGCTGACATGTGCTAACTGGCCCCGTCCCTCTCCCTCCACCCAGATGATAAATAGCAAGAAGGACAGGGGAACTTCTGGGCGCTTATTTGGGCCCCTGAAACCGAAACACAGCTACTCCAACTTCTACGGAAGAATCATTACATGCTCCATAAAATGTACTTTGCCTTAAGCAAAAAGGTTTTGTCCTCCAACAAAACAATTTAAATGGTGCCAGCAAAAGAGATCTGATGGCATAAAGTCCCTGTGTGTTTAAAGGTTCTGTGAACTCATGGTGACCTTTTTCTAGCTGCTCGGCACACTGCCTTAAAAGACATGCGACCCATTTTATGCTAGGCACTTTGCCCGGATGAGAGGCCTAAAAGAGCCCAGTCTTTACTTTTTGTTCTGGCTCCAGGGTGATCTCTTATTAAGAATTTAGTCTGGGCTAGACGCTGTTCGGTGTGTTGCCTGCTTGTCATTTCATTGGCTGCACACGGTAGCAGTACAGAATTGGATTTATTTTACCCCCTTTTACTGAAGAAGTCATGAGTCTCACTAATTATAAGTAACAAAAAGGTAGTTAGACTGGAGGCAGGACTTCTCAACTGCTTAATGTATTCATTTGAAGATTCCCCTCCAATATCACAGCAGACAAGGCGTCCAGGCCACGTGAAATCAGGACCCAGGCTGACTGCAAGCTTCTCTGTGGTCCTGTCTCTGCCAAAGTCTCTAATAATATGAATAATAACACCACCAGCAGCAATATTAGCATTAACCACTAGGATCAACAAATCCAATTATCTTAACTATCTGTCAGGCCCCAGGCTGGGTGATTTATAAGGCATCTTGTTTAAGCCTCAGGAAACACTTCATGTGGGTCTTAGCTCTTTTTTTTTTTTTAATAGATAAGGAAACTAAGGTTCAGAGATGCTGAGTGACTTGCCCAAGGTCACACAGCCAATACACAGCTGAGTAAGAAATTCACCCCAAGCGCATCTGACTCCCACGTCTGGATTCTTAACTTGTTCATTATAAAACACACACGTTCTCTCGCATGCACACTATTTTCTGCCTCAATGTGAAGTCACTTCAAATGGCAGTAAACACTCAAAATGCACACATGCACAAATGCTCACACACACAGTTTGCCTTCCAATTCAGCCTCTAGAAACTGCATGTGTTTTCTACTACTTTCATGAGCACAGCTCAAGCTTCTTCACATCCTCATACTTTGCAGGGCAGAACACGGGTGTGATCTAATCTGGGTGTCCTTCCTTCTGTCTCCCACCTCTCTTGGGTGTGTGAAGGTGATTCCCACGTGTTTTGGTTGCTTAGTTATCTTTTTGAGTAGAGATAAGGCTGGAGCATCTGCAGAGGACATATTCCCCTTTCTCACCTGCTTCCCTTGGACTCACCTGGTCTAAGTTGGGCTCACTCCATCGCAAGGACCACAAGGGTACCAAGCAGGGGGTGGAGTGAGTCTCAGTCAGGCCAAAGAAACACTTCTTTCATGCTTTGGGGAAGTGCCACCGCCTCGTTCTTTGATGCAAAATGGTTTTAATCTTCCCCAAGAGTAAACATCTGCTTAATGCAAAGCTTTCTAAGTCAATTTAGGCCTCCTGTAAGTGCTGCCTAGAAGCTCCAAGGCTATTATGGGCAGGCCCAGCGAGATGGAACTGCTATAAAATGTGCAACGACACAAATGGGTCTTTCGAGCCCAGAAACTGCACAAAACTGAACTGGACTCACTGCACAGGC
Source organism: Tapirus indicus (assembly GCA_031878705.1). Lineage (NCBI taxonomy): Eukaryota > Metazoa > Chordata > Mammalia > Perissodactyla > Tapiridae > Tapirus > Tapirus indicus. The sequence goes on along the minus strand of CM062922.1, from coordinate 103,862,574 downwards.
TTGCAAGCAGGTTAGGAGCCAAGGCCTGCAGGGAGGGCTCTTGGGGGAAGAATGTGAACTCTGTCCATTCCTGGACATGTGGCCTTCTTCACATGGTCCAGAACCTCCAGCAGGTGGATAATTTGAAAAGGTCCATCCAGCCACAAAGCCAGTTTCTTTGGTTGGTTTTGGTTCATTCTTTCAATTGATAGCTCATAGAGGCTGGGGACTGAGGTTGCCCTTGGAATGGAAGAAGAAAAATTTACACCCAGTGGATGCGACCCTCCATGGATGAAGACAGATTAAGAGACTGTAAATACACACTCAAAGACTTCAAGGTGACTTGGATGAAACCTCTGGGAGGTGAGGCTAGCATGTGGAAGCCTAATTCATGGCACCATCTGAAGAAAGGGAATGTGAAAAGAAGAGAACTAGCCAACGTGGGTCGGGAAGAAGGAAGCCCAGGGTGTCAGACATTGGCAGTGTGTCCACAGCATCATCCAAAAAAGATTTACAATAAATCCCAGGGACAAGGGCTTTCCAAATAATGGAGAGGGATGCTGCATGGTGGGGAGGCTGATTCTTCTGGCTTCAGGGTGGCTGCATGAAAAGTCCTTCAATAACCCACTTCCCTGTGTACAGGCTCTATGCTTGTTCCTCTGGCAAGGTGTCCTTCACACACACACACACGTGCGCGCGCACACACACACACACACACACACTGGACATCATTTCATTCATTTTAGCCCCATGAGAGTCAGCAGAGCCACTACTTCGGATCTTCTGAGACACTGTTAACTGACCACGGTTTTGCCACCATCCGAAGCATTCTGACTCTCTTCTAACAATTCCCTGACTTCTTATTAAATCCCATCAACCTCAGAAATCTTTACCCATAAAATGGGCTAATATTTCTAGGTTCATTACATGTAGCGTCCAACATAACACCATACTACGTAGTATGCGGCATCTAACATGCAGAATATATATATAGTGTACTAGACAATACATAGACTAAACGAAAGTTCTGTCCATCTGTCTGTTGGTTGGATTACATTTTCACCATATTTGGAGGGAATATTTAAGAGAGCCCAACCAAATAAAGACTACTTGGCATACGAAAAAATAGATTTTCCAGAGTGGTTGAATCTGAGATTCACTACAAAATCTTTGAGATTCCTGATGGAGGGACATGATACATAAGGGAAGGCGTTCTGGACAGAGAGAGAAAACAGTCATTTCGCACCGGAGCCCCAAATCAGGACAGATGGTTCAAAATGCAGGTGACCATTTCCCATAAAGTGACTGCTCCTTTTGTGGGCAGCTCCATGTATCAAGTTCCATGAGGAATAGTAGCAGGAATTTAGTTATTTAATGAAAGCTAATTATTTTCTCTAGTAACACACACATACACACAGTTAGCTGGCATCTATTAGGCGCTTACTATGTGATAAGCATTTTACATATGCTACTTATTTAATTCTCACAACAACCCTCTTAGGTCAAGACAAGGAACTGAGGCTCGGAGAGATTCCGAGACTTGCCGAAGGTCACACAGCACGCACGTGGATGACTTGGGATTAGACCCAAAGCCCATGAGCTTAACTAACACATTTTTCTGTACTTCCTTAAATGGCTACGCTATAGCCAGAAATTCCCATGTGATCAGGGTTGAAGAAAAGTGGAAGCAGCGAAGAGATTAACCAAAGTCAAACTTCCTACCCCCCAAACATAATTAATCTAGTTTTATATTATTATTATTATTATTATTATATTGGCTTTGTAGATATGAAATTCTAATCATTAGGATCAACAAACAGGAGTCAAGGGCAGCATTCTCTCATGTCCAGCCCCCAGAAATCCAGTTCTCTCTGGCCACACATATACACTAACTCATGAACACATAAACTTCCTTCTCTCCGCTACTCTCCGAGCTTTGTCACATTAATATCACTGTACTACCTGCCACCTGGGGCTAGTCTCTTCCTACCCAAAGTACTGAAGGGACATCTTAGCTTTTCCTTGGGAAAATGTAGGTGCTAATTGGAGAATTATCTGTCATTATGTACCAAATAATTTGCCAATTATTTGCTCTGATGCTGTTGTTACCTGCCTCCTTCAGTAGCACGCCCATCCCTTTGCTCTCTCACGCTTTATTTGTAGAAGAAGCTGACTTGGCTATGAATCCTTCCAAAGGTTTATCAACCCTCTCAGGACAGTTTGTGCATATCCAATGCGATGACAACGGATACATAATTTATTTTCTGGAGCGAGTTATGAAAGTTAATCAATAAGAAGTGGAAGTCTTGTAAATTATCTATCGAAGATCAGCCTATTAGAGGTTCTACTTCTACAAGGCCAGTTTGAGTCGAGGTCTCAGACTACGCTATTTATTAGCCCGCCTGCAGATAATGTGATTCTCGAGCGGATGAAGCAGACCTCGCTATTAAGACTGAGACAGTAAAAATAAAAATGAAATGTGTTTTGCTACAGCAGCAAATCCTGCTCCCATGAGTGCCAGGAAAAGTAAATAAACAAATAAATGGGAATCAAAAGTAGGCTGTGAAAATATCTGCCCACGGAGAGAGTAGAAGACTTAGAGGAGGGGTGGAAGTGTGTAGGGGGAGAAGGTGCCTCTGCAGCCTCTCCTGAATCCACTTCAAAATAAAGTGGTTAAAGCACCACTTTACCATCAGACGCATCTCCAATTGCCTATTCTCCTCTAAGGGAGCCTGGCCAGGGCGAGAAGAGGGGCTTCTGCATGCCCAGGACTGCATTAAAGCCCTGTGCAAGAGATAGAAAATGATGTAGAAAGAGAGTGCTGGGCTTGGTTCAGAGTCCAGGAACATGGGTCAAAGGCACCAATGCACACTGAAGGGTCAGGCAAAGGTTATGGGCAGAACAAGGTAGGTCAGTATGAAAAGAGAGGGAGGTGGGTGGACTTCCTCCAATCAGTGACAATCAGGAGATTTGCAGGGGAGAGGGCGTGACCAAAGAGAGAGAGAAATGAAGATGGTTCCACCTGCAGCACCTCTGCCCCAACATCATCTTGCTCTCTATTAGGCTAGGTGATGTTGCTGACTCATTGGAAATTTTTTTTTTATCAATAGTTTCTCTATTTAAAATATTATTTGAAAAAAACTGGGGGTGGAATGGAATAACCATGAATGTTTTCACCCACTGGGCTAAAAGGATGTTTTCATTCCTCCTGCCTACTCCACTCAGGGTGATTTCGAAGCAGTGTATGCACCTGTAGAATCCAAAATGCTTGTGCACCTAAATGCTGGTACCAAGACCTTGAGTGCAGGTTTCCCTCCCCCATCTTTGATCATGGTACCATTTGGAGCAAGCTCACTCACTTGGGCACAGGATGCTCCAAGGCAGGTCCTTGGATGTCTGAGCCAAGAAAACTTTCTATTGGTATGAAATGGTCATGCACGTAGGGGCCCTCAGCATTTGTGCAGAGAAGAGAGACTAGAGGCCCCAGAACGTGGTCCCAATGTTCTCTGCATCAACCTTGCTATAGGTTCTTACCATGCTTTGCTGTTGAGCTTTGACTGAGATAATGCAGACAGGCTATGCATGATTCTAAGTGCATTAAAGCTGGCTCCAAAGCCTTTCCTCCGTCACTCAAGAAGGCATTGCAGAACACATTTGACAACAGCCCTGTTATAAGAGAACCTCCAACTCTTGTTTAATGTATCTGTATTATTTAAAAAGCAAAGCATTCATAAACATCAGCATTTTAAATGCCATCAACTTAGAACTCTCAGAATAAATCAGATTGTGCTGTTGCCCTGCTTAAACTTTCCTGTGGCCTCTCATCACAACTCGATAAAAATCCAAACTCATTACCATGCTGTGCAGGGCCCTGCCTCATCTGGCCCCCGCCTACCTCTCCAACATCATTTCTTACCACTCTACGCCTTTATCACGAGGCTCCAGCCAACTAGCTTCCTTTGAACACTCTGCAATTGCTGGTCCCTCTCAGAAGGATGCTCCTTCTTGAATTCAGTTCTTTTCTTCAGTGTCACCATTTAGTCTTTCTTGACCACCCTCTCTATGATAGGTCTTCACACCCAGACCCTCTGTCATGGAGCATCCCTGTCATGTCAGTCTCTTCTTTCTTATCTATCTAAGGAGTATACATCTGTTTGTCTGCCTCCATCCTTGCCCATTAGAACCTAAGTCCCCTAAGAACAGGGGCCTTGACTCTGCTCAGTGCTGTATCTTTGGTGCCTAGAACTGTGCCTAGCATTGAATCAATGCCCGATAGCTATTTGATGAATAAATGATTGGATAAACATACTAGATATTATAACTAATTATAATGCATCAACCAATGCATTGGAGCACCAGGGTTGAGACACGCAAACTTGGAGGGGGCTTCTTGGACCTCGTTTCTTCACCTTTCAAACCAATGAGGCACTTTGCACGTACCATATTTACCCAAGTAAACACCCCTCCCACTGAAAAGAAACATGCTTTTTGGCCTTGACCTCATTTCGCCTCAGGCAGAATGCCATTGGCTGTCAGCAGCCAGAAGCCCAAGTGGAGCAGGTGGAGGAAGGTGTAAACGACCCTGAAGGTTGCAAGGAAAAGAAATTATCACCCAGCAGATTGGCAAAAATTTAAAAGATTGATGATGTCCAGTTTTGGCATGAATGCAAGAAAACTGGTCTATCATAACCTCTTTGATGGAGTAAGAATTGGCAATGCCATTTTCTGGAGGGCATTGGGCAGTATCTATCAGAATGTAAAATGTGCATACCCTGGGAACCAGCAAACCCAATTCTAGGATTCTACCCTAAACATGTTTTCACGCACGTGCACAAACAGATGAGCAAGGGCATTCAGGCAGCAGCATTGTTTGAAGAGGAAAAGAAACCCGGCAGTTACCTAAATGCATATAAAAGGGATAATGGCTCAATAAATTGCTGTATGACCGTGTATGGAATTTCATGCAGTCTGTTAAGAATGACAGGGTAGACCTATATGTACTAACATGGAAAGATGGCTGAAACATGTTGTTAGAGAAATAAAAGCCAGTCTCAGAACAATGTAGGTGATGAGATCTCATTTACCTAAAATGTGCCCTGTGTCCATGTACACATGCCCATACATGGAATTACTTAGAAAAGGTATGGGAGGATTTCAGATTAACTCTCCAAATTGTTAGCACGTGTTACCTCTTGCAGCAGAAAGGTAGGAGTGGAGGGAGAATGTTGGAGGCAGACTTACAGGTTTTACTCTGATTTCTTATTTATATCCTTGAAAGTGTTTTGGGGAAAACATAGCCATTATACTACAATTTGAAAAGGAAAAGGAAAAGAACTGAGAGATCTTGAAAGAATCCTAGCCAGGACCAGGCATGGGATTTGTGCTTCAGTCGGTTCTAAGCACTAGAAGAGGGACATCGAAAGGATGGAGTGAGAGAAAACAGACCACAACAGAGTAATAGAATTAATTCAATCTTCTAGACTCTAGAAGTGCTGTTCCACAGAACTTTTAGCAATTAAAGAAATGTTCTAGATTATGCTGTCCAATACAGGCAACACAAACCACATGTGGCAATCAAGCCCTGGAAATGTCAACAGTGTAACTTGAACACAAATTTAACTAGTTACATGTAGCTCCCACATTGCACAGCACATTTCTAGAGAATTTTATTTTTCCCAGCTAAAATATCCTCCTTCTCTCCTGGTAGTCATTGGTGCCAAAGATTGGCACAAGGAAGTCATAGTACTTCAAATATGAAATGCTAAGCATTTCAGCTCATTTGTGGGAGAAGAGATGAGTTTAGAAGGTTTTAGGAAGTAGTTCCTTTTCAATGTGTCTTTCAGTTTTCCTGATGGCTCGAAAGGGAGCGTCTCTGTTGGTGCTATTCCGCCTTTAACACCATCTGGAGAACACTTTCCAATCTCCCTTTTTTCCTGAGAGAGAACAAGCCTCAGACACAGCAAACACAAGTAAAAGAGAATTTGATAACATTGCCTTGTTTTCAATGCATTTTTTCATTGAGATATAATTCATACTATAAAATTTACTCTTTTAAAGTGTACAGTTTAGTGTCTTTTAATATAGTCACAAAGTTTTGCAACTATCACCACTATCTAATTCCAGAACATTTTCATCACCTCAAAAGAAATTCTGTACCCATTAACACTCACTCACCCCCTCCTCCCCCAATCCCTGACAACCTCTCATCTACTTTCTGTCTCTATAGATTTGCTTATTCTGGATGTGTTCTATAAATGGAATCATGCAATATGCGGTCTTTTGTGTCTGACTTCTCTCATTTAGCATCATTTTCAAAGTTCATCCATGTCGTAGCAGGTGTCAGTACTTCATTCCATTTGATGGCTGAATCATCTCCCAGCATACAGTATACTACTTTTTAAAATCCATTTATTAGTCTATGGACATTTAAGCTGTTCTATTACTTGGCTATTGTGAACAATATAAACATTTGTGCACAAGGTTTTGTGTGGGTATATGTTATTATCAGTTCTCTTGGGTATATACCTAGGAGTGGAATTGCTAGGTCATATGGTAACTCTATAAGTAATTTTTTGAGAAACTGCTAAACTGTTTTCCAAAGGCACTGCAAAATTTTACATACCCACTAGCAATGGATTCATGTCCAATGTCTCCATATTGTTATTGTCTATATGTTTTATTACAGCCATTCTAGTTGGTGCAATGTATTTTTAGTAGACCCCATTTATTTATACATAATGATGGTGAATGTCTGGTTGAAGTAGAGATGGAAAGTTTCCTTTTGTGAATTAATTTATATTAGTTATAAAAACTGATGCAAATTTAAAAAATATTAAATACATAGTACTCGAGGTGCTTCAAAGCATTTGCATATCTAAAGTTTAGGAAACTCTGGTCAAAGACAAGGCTTTGGATTCCCTTTATGGGGTCCATGTATAGACCTGAAATCTAAAGTCACATGCAAAAGCAGTGTGCATGTACATGCATGCACACACACTCACATGTGTGCGTGTCTATGTTTGAAAATTTCTGCTTTGGTCTACTCCTTCACTCTATGTACATCAATGAGGAACAGAGAAGCCAAGACACTTGCTCACTGATGCACAGACATCCTTGGGCAGATCTGGAACAAGAGTGCAGCCTTACTCTTCTTTGGGATTTGAACACAATGGGCCCTGGAAGAAGAGGGCTGGTCAAACAGCAGAGCTGGGGAACTGGAAGCAAGAATTTGGTGATAGATGGATCCCTACAAGTCCTATTCTTCCCCAGCTGACGATCATTTGTGAGAGGAAAGAGCTAGAAACTCCCAGAATGGCACACCACTACATCCAGGATGGGGTGATGCAACTTCTGAGAACAGACTATACAACCTTCAGTCTCCTCCTACTTGGTCATCTGGCCCAGAGAGGGGGACAGGGCCAGTCCTTTCTGCCCTGTTTGGGGACATGTGCAAAGATTTAGGTTACACTGTACTGCAGCATCCAGCTAACCTCCTCTGAAAGGCTGGTAGACTTTCTCCACCCAGAAGCCACAAAACAACAAAGCCATGGCTGTTTCTGGAACAGAGATTCTTGAGTAAGTTTCTGCCATGGGGTGCTTTGATGATTGACTGAAAGTTAAAAACCCCTCCATTGCAAGACCATATGCTCACAGTTTGCCATATACTTTGAGGGGAAATTTCCAGCCACCCCAATTAAGAACACACACCCACGAATCACCCTGCAGGAGCCCCTCTTTCTTTCTCAGCTCTGGAGAGTGGCATCAGTCACTGACGAGGGTCACTGTTGATGGGCTTTTCCTGAGGCTGGAAACTCCTTGTCTGCGGGTTAGAAAAGACAGCTGCTGACAGCTGAAAATGCCCTGCCCGGGCCTCCAGATCAAGTGATGGAATGTGCGTTTCCATGGCACTCCCAGAAACAGGTGGCTCCCAAACTCTGGAAAAGCACATTCCTCTGCTGCCCAGTAAATCAGCTGCACCCCGTGGACACGTGTATTTCAGGCATGGAAGAGGGCAGTATTCAGTGTTTTCAGGACAAACCCAGGAAGCTCAGGAAAGCAGAGGAGTGAGCCGATGGAAGAAGCATCTCAGGACACCGTGGGGTGTGAGTTCAAGGGCAGAATATCATGATCACCAACATCATCAACTTTCTTCCTTCCTATATTTTCTTCATAGCACTTAATGCAATTTGTAATGAATCGATTCATGTGTTGCTGTAGCTGTTCTGTTCTTTATTTTGTCTCCTTCCCCACGAGATCATAGACTCCACTAAGAAAGGGATCATATCTGACTTCTTGAGCATCGTTCTTCTTGTGTCTACCATTTTGTCTTCCGTATAGCAGGTGATGAACAAATGTCTGAAGAATCATCAAAGGAACGAATTAACCGGTCACGCCTAATAATCTTTTCTGCTGCTCTTGACGTATAAACATCTCCTATTTTACGCGTGAGTAAACTGAGGCTCAGAGAGGTAAAAGAATCTACTCAAGATCAGATCTAATAGGGGGTAAGGCTGATTCTGGAACCCAGGTCTATCTGAATCCAAACTCCTCAGTTGCTCCTGTTGTCACAAATGATAAAACTGAGACATCTAGTCCCCAGGGGCCTTCCCTACTTCTGCTAAAATAAAATAAATGGAAAATCAGCCAGCCCTAAGACAGAACTGTGCTGTGATGGAAAATCCAGTTCTTGAGCACACAGCTCACCAGATGTTGCTCACAGCTTTGATGCGGCAAGACTTAATAAAGTGCCCAAGACTCATCCCCCATGCTCGAGCAGCTTTGCTTGTAGCCCTTGGATGCATTTTTGGGTCATTAACAATTAAGCACACATGATACACTCTCCTGAAGCAACACAAGTTACCAGACCCTCAGACACAGACGTACTTCAGTAATTCCCAGTCTCCTCTGCCTCTCTTTCCATAATCATTGTGAAATTTGCTCTACCCTGCCCCCTAGAAACTCTTCCTCCTTTCAGGACAGAATTCTCTAGTCGATGAAGATGAAAGAAATGGCGGCATGAGGAATGGATATTCATTAGCCAACCATGGCTACCTTGGTGTTGGCAATCTCTACCTGAATGCACATTAGTGGCCTCCCTGTTTCCCATCTTGTCTCACTAAGGACCATTTGTCCATCCCCCATATAGCTTGCAGGGGAATCCTGTAAAAACATAAAACCAGAGCATGATGCTCCCCTACTTGAAACTCTCCAATGGTTTTCCATCTCTCTTAGACCCAAATCTAAACTCCCTGCAATGACCCAGAAGGCTCAGCATGATCTGGTTGCTGACCACACATCTGATTTTATGTCTTACGTCCCCCGCTTCATCCATTATGTCTCCTCACACTGACCATCCAAGTTAGTCCCCACATGTCCCCATCTCATTCTACCTTAGGGCTTCTTCATGTTCCCTTTGCTCGAATTCTCTTCCCTACACCAGGACATTATACAGCTGGCCCCTACTTGTCAATCAGATCTAAGCTCAAATTTCACACCTTGCCTCCTTCAACTATCCAAAATAATCCTCTCAGCCACTATCATGTAACCTGTTTTATTTTCTTCATAGCTCTTAATGCCATCTGATGTTCTCCTGCTTACTGCCGCTTTTCCCGGTTAAGTCTAAGTAGTCTTGTTTATCCTTGCAACCCTATTGTCTAGCACACCCTGCACGTAAAATAAATATTTACTAAATTAATGAATGCATATGGAAACCAAGCTAGAGCCATCTGAAACTCCAAATCCGCCGCACTCCTCGGCCTCTGAAATGCGCATGCCATGTCATCACCCTTATTTTGATTTTGAGGGTCAGATATAAAGATGGAAAGGGAAGAACATTAACTGGTAAGCTACTGATTGAGAAAGGGTCCTTTGAATTTTCTCTGCACATTCCGACAAGGGCTGGCTGGCTCAACTCATCCTAATGCCATTGGTGAGCCCAGTCCGTGACTTCTTCCTCCAATCTGTAAAGGGAAAATGTTATACTCTTAGGACTTAAGAGAATTAGGAGATGGATTTAGTTTTTAAGAGAAAAAGTGAAGTCATTTAAATTGAAAGCTGATCTTGCACCGTAGACGTGTGTTTGATTGCAAGAGAAATACTCGGGCAGGAGTGATGAGAGCTGACGAGGCAAGCCTGGCCTGATTCCCAGCCTCAGGATAGAAGGCCGCCCGGAAAAGATCCTGATCTCTTGAACAGCAATGTTTATAACCCAAGTTGTAGACCTAAAATGAGCATGAACTTCGGCCGGGTCTTTAAGAGAGAGTTCTGTGTTCCACGAATCATAAGTACACTCGTGCCTCCTAATGATGATGGCGTTTTTCTCCTCCCCAAAGGGAAGCACATCTTTCATTGCCTCCATAACACGGAATTTAGAAGGAAAGCTAGGAGGAGAAGCACCACGTGACTGGTTGGAGCCAGCCAACCTCTGCCTCTCTCTTACATAATTCTCTAATTCTTGGGACTATCTGGTTGATTTATCTCCTTTGTCCTCATCTTCCTCTCCCCATATGATGTAAATACTATCATTTTCTGATGATCCATTTACTTAGGACATCAGCTACTACCTTGTCATGGCTGAAGGAAGGGGACAAGCAAAGAGGCAGGTAGAAAGGACATTGCATATGTGTTTTGTTTTAAGACACTACCCTAGTCTTTATATACCCAACAAAAAGGATATTAATAAGCTTAAAAAGTCATTGATTCTATTTTAAAAAGCTTTTTATTAGAAAGAACCAAAGCTGGCTGCAAGAGATACACATCTTTATGTATAGGATGAGGGTATGTGAACTTTTTTTTGGAAGAAAATTTATGTAGAGGAAAAAGACCAGAGATACATACAGTGGTTTGAAGTGGTCATTTCTGGGTGGTGGGTTATGATTTATGTGTGGCTATGGTGTGTGTGTCTGTGTATATTTGTTTGTGTTCTTCTGATTGCCACAACTTATTTAGCATTTATCATGAATCAACTTTATAATTAGAAAACTAGGCGGCAGTTATTTTTAATGAATTTTCTGTTGAAAGGAGCCTAAGAAGGAGGCTATAAGCTTAAATCAAAGACCAAACAAATTGGCTGCTTTCTGAGACTGGCACCAAGGTGTGACATCCTTCCAGCAGACAGATAGCTCTGTGTGAAAAGCGCTGGCTGGACTGGACCTCAGCCACCAGTGAGGTCCACTGGAGGCTATCAATAAACCCTGTAAGACACATCTTTTGGGAAGGCTTCTGGCTGATGTCAATCCTCACCCAATCCTCATTTCCCAGGACTGCTCAACAATACTCTGAATGGGCTCCAAGTACGTGGGGTCTGGGACACAGTTCATTGATTCAAACGTTGGGAGACACCCCAGGCAGGATCCATCAGATCCTTTCCTGGGAATGTGGAGCCTGAATGCAGACACACAGGCTGGTGGTCTTTGTAGCTAATTCACTGCAGTGCAACAGCCTACAGCAGAGTTTCTCAACCTTGGCATAGTAAACACTTTGATCCAGGCAATTCTGGACAATTCTGAATAATTTTGGTTGTCCTATGCATTGTAGGGTGCCAGTAGCAATCCTCCACCAGTTGTGACAACTAAAAACGTCTCTAGACTGGCCAAATGCCCCTACAGGGGAAAAATCACCCCCAGCTGGAGAGAATTTCCATAAATTCTGCCTGCAGAGGTCCTCAGGCCTGCACTAACTCCTGAACTTCCCTTGGCGTGATTTCCCCTTTTTTCATCTTTTGAATCCAAGAGTTTCTGTGCATTCAACTGTTTATGCATTACACCTCACAAAATAGTAAAAATATCAACACTTCCTCTATTATATTTTTGTTAAGCTAGGCAGGATTGGGTTCTGCTCTTGCCACTGAAGGGATCTTAACAAAAACACCCACATTCCAGAATCATCTTTCGTTTCTTGACATTCAAAACGGTGGTGATCATCTGTCATCTTTCAACCCACAGTAAGCCAAATAGTTCTTAATTCAACTTGTCTCTGATAGCCAAGCAGATCTGAACACAAAGGTATGAATGAAGCAGGCACCCCTGGGCCATATGGAACACTGGAAATATACCACGATGTGTCAGTGACAAGACCCCTGCAGAGCAATCCAAGATGGCAGAGGAGCATTGGGTGAATACCCAATCGGGGAGGGTAGGGTGCTTGATTACATCTGTGACTGGGCCTTAGAACTAATGCCAGCACGTGAGGAAGTTGGGAAGCTAGGAGGCAGAGATATCATCAAACACATGCCACGTTCATCCCCAGGAGAGAACCCTACAAAGTGTTCCTTAGCGAGGCTTTGACTTGCTAGAACCAAACACTAAAGAAAATACACATGCAGACAGCATCACACACCCAAACCTCACAACTGTTTGGACAGGTAAGAATCCCATATGCTCTGCATTACCCCCAGCAATGAAAGGCTTTCCATCCATCCCCAGGCCACTCTGTCACCATGCAGCAAGTGGGAGCTCTGGTCCCTTACAACATAGACAGGGACAGGACTCAGCGACTGATGACTGGCATTCTGTATGATGGGTGAACGCGTCCAACATCTGCTCGGCTCCCGTACATAGGCCCTCTGGCAGACAGTACCAGGTCCCTCAGCTAACTCACAATGGGAACTGCCTGCCAAAATGCCAGGTGTGAAACAGCCCCAGCTCATTAGAGTCCTTACGCCCCCACCCAAATTTCTGGAAAAGGCTCCAGGCAAATACAGGGCTGCACAGCCTGTCTCTGTGAGGCCCGAGGAGCCTGCTTTATTAAGATGGTCATTGGACAGTCCATGTCAAGTTCATATTTTCTGTCAAAACCTTCTAGATAGCAGGCACCTTGGTGTTTACACCTCTCACTGGAACAAATGCAGAGCTGTTGAAGGGAGAAATAATACACCACCACCGTAACAATAGAAGACAACGCTTGCAAGCTGTCCATGGCCCCTGGAGTAACTGACATGTTTGACAGAGAATGTGTGTTGGTAACGTTGCTTGATTTGTGTTTAAAGGGAAAACGGAAAGTGTATTTCCAGGAGGTTTAGACATTGATAACCAAAAAGAAGGTCTTGTAAACAAAGCCACAAGGACCATGTCCCAGCAGTCCCCTCCTCACCCTCTGTCACTGCCCCACCTCCCGTTTTGATCTTCTCCCTGAGGATCCAGACTTCCACGGGGGAACAAGACCTCCTGACAGAGAGCTGCGAGACAGAGGGAGCAAAGCTGATCAGAAATGACAGCGGCACAAAACCCCGTTAGCCTTCTGCTCATAATAGGTTACACAGGGAAGAGACAAGGCTGTTCCCCCCTGGAGGATGGGGAGACGGCACCAAAGCCACACAGAACAGCTCTGTCCCTTGAGCCCGGCTGCCTGGGTGGAAACCCCAGGTCTGCCATCTCCTAGCCCCAAGAGCTAGGCCAGGTTATTTTACTTTGCTGAGCCTCGGTTTTCTTCTAAAATAAGTCTTTCCAGGATGGTTTGGAGTAGTAGAAATATTCTGTGGAAAGTACCCAGTGGAGAGACTAGAAGCAGTAGCAACACTAGAAACAACAGTAATTTGTTCCATGTAATTAAATAATTATAATTATATAATTATTATTGTAAACTATTATTACACAGTGTTCTATAATCCTATATATTATACAATTATATCATATAATATATACTAATATATTTATATATAATGATGTATATTTTTATATATAATATGTAATGTATATATATTATATATAATGTTATATATAACTATTATATAATGATACACACTATTACATATAATTATAATATGTTTCACTTTATGTATCATTATATAATCAATAACATATCATTATAGTATATTATAATTATATAGTATATTTATATATAATTGTATACTATATAATCATATAGTATATTATAATCATAAATCACTATATAATTATTTATGATAATTATATATGTATTTTATATATGTATTATATATAATACATATTACTACACATACATAATATATAATAATGATTATATCATCCTTACTTGTTATTATTATTTCTTTCCTTTCTTGAGCCCTTACTACCTACTAAGTACCCTTATGAGTGCTTTATAAGTATTAACTCATCAGATCCTCAAAAGCAGCGCTGGTATTGTCCCCATCCAATGGAGGAGGACACTAAGCATGGATTGACGTCCATTTTACAGATGAGAAACCTGCAGTACAGAGTCATTTAGGAACTTCCCCAAGGAGGCAGAGTTGAGACTCTAACCCGGCAGTCTGGCTCAAGGGCTCACACTCTTAGCCTATATGCAATCCTGGCTCCTATCTAGAGCAAACACTCAGTGTGGCCTCTATTATATAGTTGGTTTTGACATTGGTTGTGGTGGTGTAGCAGTGCCCTTGGATATAAACGTGCTCATGTGTTTACTGAGTACTTTCCATGTGCCAGGCACTGCATCATGGACTTTATATGCTTTGGTTCCTTTACCATCTGATGAGGTGAATGCTGCCCGGAGAGGGGAAGAACCCTGCCCAAGGTCACACAGGTGGAGGCAGAAGATGAACCAGGTGGTCTGCTCCAGAGCCCACACCCCTACACGACCCTGCTTGCCTGCTTTCCTTCTCTAAAATACCTCAATTAGATACTGTAGGTGAAACGCCTTGCACACAGCCTGCCACATAGGAAATGCCTGAAAACAAGCAGCTGCTGTTGTTTTTATTATAACTAAATGCGAAAAGCCCAGTAGGCAGTTTCTTCCAAGAAAATGATGGAAGTATGAATTTATGATGCTGTCTGTTCAGAGGGCAGATCCTTCGCCCCTTTTAAACCTCAACAAAGCCCCTGCATTTTTGGTCAACACTAGTTCCTGAACCCAGCTGCTCATCGGAAACCCGAGATTGTTGGTGAAGCATGCAGATCACTGGGCCCTGCTCCCTGCAATTCTGGTGTAGACGATCTGGGGTTCAGGGGAGACCCCTGCCTTGTTAATGAACTAGCCTGGATTCTGATCAGCAGCAGGGCTGATGAACACCTTGATGCAGGAGATCCTCAAGCCAACTTGGAGCTGCGTTTTTCCGCGAAGGCTCCCTACAAGCTGCCCTGTGCCAGTCGGCAGTCTTGCGCTCACACCCCTCCCCGCCACCAGGCACTGACAGATGGGAGCTATTCTTATTATTTAACATTTATTAAGCGCCCACAGTGTGCCAGGAGCTGCGTGGAACAGGGATGTGGGTGGTCCCAAAGAGTCTGTCCTCAGAAGGCTGTGGCCACATGGAGAGGAGAGGATGGGCCTCTCTTTCCCCCTTCAAAGCCCACTCTCCCCCTCTTCCCACCCAGCTCCAGTTCCAGCCTCAGATGTCCTCTTGGAGCAAGTGGACAAAGATATGGGTAAGGATGAACCTGACTGAGACCTGTACGTCCTCCCTCATGTGTGTCTAGGAGCCCCAGCTCCCCAGGCTATTGTCTAGGGAGTGGGAGGGGATGTGGATTTCACCCCACCCAGAGCCGTGGGCTAAGGCTGCCAAACCCCATGGTGGTATATCCTTTCCTCCACAGCATTCCCTCATTGCACCCCACTCTGTCCAGCTGCACCAAAAACGTGTGTCCCTGTTTATCAGGAATCTCCATCAAGAGTGGGAACAGTGAGCCATAAACCTACCCATATGCCCCCAAACCTAGAGTGTCTCCATATGAAAAAGAAAGAGCAGCAACCTGGATATCATGAAAAAATCATGACAACAGCAATGTTGGCCATTCATATGGAGTTCCCACGAGCAAGCACTGCTCTTGGTGCGTCAGGAACATCGTCTCATCACATCCTCAGGGCTCCCTTTTGATGAGGGTGAGAACGTCTCCCACTGTCAGATTGAGACAGTAGAAGCCCAGAGAGGTGAAGCCCCATATCACGCAGGGGCCAAGATGCCGACTCAGACTGGTCTGAGGGGAACGCCCAGCCCTTGGTATTATGTCATGCTGCCTGAATAACACCATGGGTGTACTGCAAAGGCCCTGGGTGTGGTCATTGTTGAGCACTTTTATTTCTGGCTTTGACTTTGGGAGGCAGAGCATAAGGCATATTGCTCTCATTTTCTAGATAAGCAAGCAGAGGTTTAGAGAGGTCAAGCAACTTGCCCAAAGTCACCAGGAGAGGGTCATGGCCAGACTCAGGTTTCCCTGGTCTAAATCCTTAACTGTGCTGCCTCATGAAATGAGAAGAAATAGCTCTTCAGAGAGCTGTTTGTGAGAGCACTGTGGAATGCACAAGCTGACTGCCTCCTCGGTCACCGAATCCTTCCCACCTCTAGGAGCCAATGCGGATTAGAGAGTGAAAGGAAAGGTAACAGCTGAGGGAGGCCACCTCCTCCCCTAGCAGTGAAGCGCTGGACTCCACTGCGTTATCTGAGCCAGATGCAAGGAAGGACAGGGCAGAGCCCGCCACTGCCTCAGTGACAGAGGTCTTGCTGTCATCCCTCCCCCTCAAAAGAACAAAAACAAAAAAAACCCTTGGTCCCCTGGAACATACCAGAAAACCCTATCATTTGGGGAGGATGGAGAACCTGTCTATAGGAGGCCATCTTCCTGGGATGGTAGAAAAACCCGTCTTGACCGCCCAAGCTACCAACAATGGTGAAGACCTCATATTGGGTGCGGTGGGAGGGGCTGAGACTCTACAGAGTTCTACACTCAAGCAGTTGTGTTTGACTTCTGACTCTACTGCCAATGGTGTGGCCATCTAAGCCACCTCCGAGGACAGAGACTGGATCTTAGTCATCTCAGTGTCTGCAGACCTTAGAAGAGAGCCCAACATGGAACCCATGATCCATAAACAATTATTGTAATGAATGAATGAATTTCACGATGCCTCTGCCTCCTATTTCTACAAGCCCGAAGAGCTCAAGCTAGAATCTCGGCCTTGCAGAAGACAATGTTCCCAGTTGCCCAGGGGAAAAGACCTGTGGAGTATTGAGTTCAGTGCTTCTGGACACATCTTACAGTTCAGCAGTTAATCAAGTGGCCACGCTGGCTGCCTGCATGCTGGTGGGATGCATGTGTGATAGGTCTATCTTTAGATGGGAGAGAAACATAAATAGGAGTGAGTATCTCCAACATAAATCAGCCTGGGAAAGCACTTACCCAAAACAACCTCTAAAAGACAGGGAGGGGGCTCTGCTTCACCATCAAAGGCTCAGATTGCTGTACACCCAAGCAGCAAAGTGGAGTGTGAAATGCTCAAGTCTCTCCAGCCCTGCTTGTCCCATGCCAGCATATTATAAAAAGCATACTTGCTGATATAGCATGCCTTTAAAATGATCAAAATGACAGATGGCTGCTACAGAAACACATCCTTTTTATAGGACTGATATTAATCAGAAGAGATTGACAGTGTCCCTTTAATCTTTTAATTAAAATAAAAAGTGTGGGGCCACCCGGTGGCGCAGCAGTTTAGTTCGCGCTTTGGCAGCCTGGGGTCGTGGGTTCGGATCGCCCACCAACGCACTGCTTGTCAGCCATGCTGTGGCAGCATCCCATATAAAGTAGAGGAAGATGGGCACAGATGTTAGCCCAGGGCCAGTCTTCCTCAGCAAAAAGAGGAGGATTGGTAATGGATGTTAGCCCAGGGCCAGTCTTCCTCAGCGAAAAAAAAAAAAAAAAGAGGAGGATTAGCAACAGATGTTAGCTCAGGGCTGGTCTTCCTAAAAAAAAAAAAAGTGCATTTCTATAAAACAGAATGGGGCAAGTTGCTAGCATCTCCAAGAGCTTTGGAACAATGGAAGGTCCACATTATCTCACACTGAATAACTGGAAGGCTTTGGTTTTTCTTTGTTTATGTATTTATTGATGTGTGTATTGCCAATATAAAGATAAGTGATGTGGTTGCAGGATCTAAGAGACCCAAACTTCCCTTAATTATGGTGTTACTGGATGCCCTTGTCAGACTCTCTTTACTTCCCTAGATCATGAAGTTTTCACCTGGAAAAGAGTAGGAATGCCCCCAACATATTCTGGTGAGAGACACTACCGTGATTAATTTAAGTGGGAGCATGCTGAGTAAAATTGCCATATCTGCCTTTGCTGCATCTGATCATGAATGGACAAGGAAGATGCACCAAATGACAGCCAATTCCCTGGTGAATATGATTATTGGCAACAGGCAGTCAGGATAATTAAGATCAGAAACCCACCACTTTCTTCCCTGGGGAGGGTGTGTCCAGGGTTCAGGGGAGAAAAAAAATGTTTGGATGTTTGTAAAAGCTTCCACTATTAGCGTTAATAACGAGAACCTGGTTTTGGCCTGTCCAGTACCCTATTTTGAGAACAGGACTCATTTTTTCTCAATGCAGAGCCCATAGAGCTCAACTGGGGCCGACCCCATCCTCCAGCTCCAGTGTGGGCAATAGATGATTGGTTTGGACATGGGCATGGCCTTCAAGATAAGCCAAGGGGACTGCTGTCTGGAATTTTTGCAGAAGCAGCTGGGAAAGAGACTTACTAAGATGGGTTGGGATGTAAGCCTGGAGCTGCTGGGGACCATATCTGCCACCCCTTGGACATGGTGTGCCTGAGAATGAAGATCAAGTAGACACAACGGCTGTGGCGTGCTGGAGAGACACGACTTGGGTTGTTGGAGCCTTGGGATACAACTGTGCCTGAAACTGGATGTTTTCTTTTCTCTCGCTAACCAATATGAATTAGATTTTTGTCACTTGCAGATACAAGAGTCCTAAATAAACACCTATCATACCTCTCTCTCTCTCCCTCTCTAGAATAATACAGAATAAATATCTACCATACATATATATACGTGCCAGACCTTTCCCATATATTAGGATGTAAGCTTCATGTTGAAAGGGATCTTGTGTGTTTTCTATTCTGCCTCATCACCTCCTCCTAGTTAATAGCCTGGCATACAGTAGGTGCTCAACAAATAATTGCCGGATGAAGAGATGAATCATATTTAAAGCTCACAACCACTTTGCAAGACAGGTATTCCTGCTTTCATTTTGTTGCCGAGAAAACAGCCTTGGAGAGGTTAATTGACAAGCCCAAGGCCACACGCTTAGTAAATGCCAGAGCCAATATATCAACCTGGACCTGTTTGACTCCAAATTCTCTTTGCCACCTCCCTGACTCTTTAATTTAGTCTGCTGTTGACATGGCCTCTTTGGCAGTACAGAAAAGTCATTTAGTGACTAAGATGGAGCAGCCTCAAAGTAAATGACACCACTGGCATTTCTATCAGGCGTATATTCTGATTTCTTTCCCAATCAGCAGATACTCCAAACATGTAGATAACATTGCAGGGTAGCAACATCAAGATCTGAAAATGGCTTTACCAGCCAGAGACTAAAACAAGTTTATTTCTTTTAAATTCGCCCAGAAATGTATCCAAATGACCTACCTTCAAATTCCCTATATGTTTCTCTACCTTTCTGCAGAGATGGTTACTCTTGGTCCATTGTTAAAACCAACACTTTGATAATTCCCAGTATTACTACATTCGTGCGTGGAGACCTCTCATAAAATACACTGCTAAATTCAGTGATGCTGATTCCTGCCTCAAAATCCAGAGTGCAGGATTTTCTTAGACCATAGCTCTCTACGTCAGAGAAGCGTTAATCAGCATTTCTCTGCTGTTGTGTAGCTCAGTGAAGTTTAACTTGGAAAATACTCAGTCTTCAGAGAGCTTACTCTCTGAGAGAGAAAGGATGGCAAAGGGTCACCAGGACGCAGATCCAGGGAATTCGACATTCACCTGCTGGATTCATAGAAGGGTATGGCAGAGCCCATTCCTATGTGGGGTACTCAGAAATTCAGGGCTTAGGAGTCCCATTTCTGAGATTCCTCCCAGCTTCTTTTGCCCTGTGTCTTTTGACTTTTGAGACCTATGTGTAACATGTCAAACTCCACGGTGCCAAATGGCTTGAGGAAGATACTGAAGCTGTACCTTAATATGTCAACCCAACAGCATGAATTCACCCAAGTTCTCTGTTCTGCTAGGAAGGGCTTTCTCCTTTGCCCAGTGATTGTTTGCCGATGCTTCACAGCCCAATTCAAATGCCACCTTTCCCCTTTGGACCACCTTCTCCCCACTCAAAGAGACATCCACCTACGCCCTCTCCTGTGTTTTCATATGTGCTCCTGTGGATACACTTCAACAGTAGCTTGATGGTTAAGAGGGAGGGCTCTGGTCCAGCAGACCTGGTCCAAACCTCAGCTCTGTCACTGACATTCCTTGTGACCTTGGGCAAATTACCTTTCTCTAAATGTCAGTTTCAGGTTTTCCATATGCAAAAGGGGTGTCATAATGCAAGACTGTGATTCCTTATCAGAGATCCTTGGGGTCACCTACATCTTGAGATTCAGATTTTTTTCGGATATTCTTTTTCGGAAAGGTATTTCAGTGGAAACACTGATTATGTAACACCCTCAGCGGGGTCTGGGACAACACCCTGAAATCAAACCCATAAACACTCCTGCAGCAAAATATATAAATATTCACACTAAGTGAGATAAAGAAAGTCTATAAATAGCCACACATCATTTCAGGTCTAGTTTTCTTCCCAAATGAGTTTTAGTGGCAACCTCTCCCCCCAAAAATCATGATTTTCAGAGTTTTTTAGAACTGAAAATTACAGATAAGTGAAGGTGGACCAATAGTACTCAACTTTAGGGTTATTGTGAGAACAAACTGAGATAACATATTAAATATTTTGCACGGTGCCTGGCACATAGCAAGTACTCATTAATTGCTACCGACCATTCTTTCCTGCTGCCTTTATTGCATTATTACAGTTTTGTTTATCTAGTGTTCTCTTCCACTAGGCCGTGAACCCACAGGTCAGTGGCTGTGACTGTCACTTTTGTTTTCCGGGAGCCTCGAGCAGTGCTTGCTATAGAATACGTGTGCAGTGAATGGATAAGTAAATGAGCAAACGCATGGGGAGGTGGATGTGGCTCTGTTTATACTGTCTTCCACCTGGGAAGATAGTCTTCTGATCCATTATCTGTAAAATCTGGATGAGATGGGAATTATTTGTCCCAGGATGGAGAATGATCCAGCTGTGTATGGTCAAACAGCATGTCTGTCAGAGGGACATCTAGAGGGAAGGGTTCCAAGTCTGAAACTGCAACCTGGAGCCAAGGGCTCATTAGACCTAAACACTAACCAACTAGACTAATCAGTTACAAAGCCACTCTTTTGATTATATCATTTGGCAATGTGTGGCCACAGTCCACGGCTTGGGTGAGTCCTCTTGGTAGCTTCTGACTTAGCTTCAAGACTGACTTTGACAATTGACTCGTCAGACCTCCTTTGTTCTCAAGTCAGACAACTCATTGACCATCCAAAGTATCATTGGAAATTTCAAAGTAAAAAAAAAGGTTCAGTAGGAACATGTATTGGTTCTTTTTATCCAACGATACCAAGGTGGGAATCTATACCAAGGGAAAAGGAACAATGTTTATACAATGAACTTGGTAATACTGTTCTTTTCCTCTTGTCTTCTGCTTCTCAGAAACTGTCCAAACTGGTTCAGCTCAATCCTCCACAGTTATTCTGGAATTCTTTACAAGGCTAGAAGGAAATACTATCCACCTTGCTATGTATTCAGTAAGTTTAGACATCAGATAATGGGTTCAAGGGATCCAATATGGTAGATTCTGGCTTTCCCAGGGAATGGCAGGTGGGGTCAGTGGTTAACTATTGAACCTACTTCTGGAACAAAAGACCCCAGTGAGTAACTTCACGAGATCTATAGGAAACACCTCCAGTCACTGTCTTTGCCGGATAGAGTGATGCTCACTGAAAGCCTCTTACAATGTCTGGTCAATTATTTATGTTTTCTTTAACTGAGCAGACAGAAACAGGGCAATGATGATACAAATTTTTAAAAAGTTGCACTTGAATTATGAAAAGGAAGTTCCTCTGTCATAGAATCATTGGCTCTTGAGGTTGGAAAGACCTTGAGAGGAATCTCAAACTCTAACACAAGAACCCTGCCAAGTGGCCACTACGGCTTGTTTGCACATCTCCAGTCACAGGGAACTTACTACTGATGATGGAGTACACACTCCATTTTGGATCATTTTAATGTCTTGCTGATGACATTATTAAGGCATGGGTGGCACCTTAATTCCCTATAGAAAAGCCCTTGCATCTTGAAGAGTTGGGAGGAAACCCACAAGGTCAAGGAATTGGTAAGCAAGCTCCTCTAGTCTGCTGGGATACAGGGCAGCTGGTATCAGAAGCAACAGCTGAAAGGTGAGAAAGTGAGTGTGAGTGCTACAATTTTTCTCTCTTTGAGCTGCTTGTCCTGCCCTTGCAAATATGTCTGTGATGGGGTGATTTGAGTTTCTCGATGCCATTGGGTAAATAACATGAACTGTCTCAGCAAACCAGAAATAAAGCTAGTCCCTCCCTGTCCACAGCATTTCAATGTGTTCCACGGGGGTGGGAGAGGAAGGAGATGGAGTGTGTCACAGCAGCTGGTCTAGAGCTCCCCGCTGCACTGCTCTCCTGACTTGTGGGTAACTGGTTACCAGAGGTGTCACCTGGGAAAACAAAGTATGATCGGGCTAAGATTTGCAAGTAAAATCACTTGTTCCTTCCAAAAATAACTGGATGTGTTTCTCAAATGTTCTGCAAAGGAGGAAGAAATAGGGTCTCCTCAATCTCTCAGCTGGCCTGTGCGTCTTCTCATCTATCACTGGGGTAATACGTCCAGAGTGGCATTTCGTAATGACAGCAACATTCCAGCAAATCGATAGTTATTTAATTCCCAACAAGCTCTCGAGTCCATTAAGCCTGATTACATTCACCCATTTCAGTGGGTGCCGTTATTTTTCCTACACCGGCACTTAATCTATAACAGGAACTTATGAGAACTTTCAAAAGCAATTTCAGCATCAATCAGCATAGAGTGAAGGGCACAATTTGCTTGTAATTATTTATCGGACGGGGCGGCAGAGGGTCTGACAAAACTCCAATGGCTGACCTTCACCCCAAGTTTCCAATAGAAGCCGCCGAGTCCGACTTCAGCCTCCATGCATGCCACATTGGCCTGCTTACGCCGGGAAATGGAACAATTTCCATGTTGTTAAGGACCATTCTCCAGGCAGGAGCCTTCAAACTGAGCAGTCCTTCTATTTCTTACATATAATATAGGAGCCTACAAACTGAGCAATGGCCAAAAGTCTGAGATGATAGAATGGTTTGTTATTATTTGGAATCACCCCCAAATGGCTCAAATCACCGAAGTTCTTACAGTTTACAAGAGGTAACAACAACATTCAGAAAAGGAGGGAAAAGGTGTTTGACGAGAACCCTCCCCAGAAATTTTAATTAATGAACTAGGGTGTGGCAAAATTTTAAAATACAGTGGTGGGGAGGGGCAAAAAGATGAAAACGAAAGGGTATACTAAATATATTTCGTTTTCCTTTCCTGTAGAAACTTGATACAGAATTTATTACAAAGGGATGGTTGTTATCAAACAAACAAAAAACAAACAACAGCAAAAACCATCTGGGTTTCCTATAATGTTTAGACTTGGTCGCTAGTAGATGGGAGCTTCCCACAGAAAACTTCAGACATACACCCAGAAGCCAACACTCACTTAAAAAAGACAAACTTATGATAAGGGGAAAAAGGTCCAGAATATCTTATTGGTCGATGATTCTCCCTGCACAGAATTAATAAGCTTCAAAGTAAAACCAACACACACTTCAATCCTCCACTTTCTTGCCATCATTAAGATGTAAACAGGATTCCTAGAATAATCTTTGAACTTCATAAATTAGCCATCCACACAGTGTTCATTTTTGACTCAGTGCCACCACTCAACCCAGGTGGGGGGAACTTGCTATAAAAATAGACAATCCACGTGAAGGAGAACACACGAATTAATGCATATTTCATGTTCCTTCTATTTCCTGGGTTAAAGCTCTTAACCAAGTCACCTCGTGATAAGTTATTTTGCCTCATGATCAGCTCTGGGAGACTGAGTCCCTCAGAAATCTGGGAAGGAGAGCAAATCCTTTGCCCCGTGGTCAACCTCCTGAAGCAAAAGCATGAATGTTAAACAGCAGCCAGATCAATACAAGCAAATATAGCTCAACTACACCATTTATTCAGCCATGAGAGATGTCAATAGCCAGATTAGGGTGATCCATCTTTTTGATTTCCTACTGTCTTCCCACTGACTACACGAGGGCTTTTTCCTGTATTAAAAGTGTTTGCTTTCTCAACCATAAAAATTCCAATTATTACTCTGAGCGCTCTGGAGTTAAGTTGCTTGCTGGCAGTGGCCTTGAATTACCTGGATCAGTCCGGGGAAGTAGGGGGCTGCTGGAACAATCATAGGCACGCCATAGGGATGCAGGAGGACTCCTTGAGAAGGCAACATGCTTTACGTGAAGGTATTATTCCCTCTGAAGCTCAACACATCAATGGAGTTAGGGGAAAATCTATAGACCCAACTTCTTCCGAACTACAAAGTTGAGAGCCAAACGCTTCTGTCAGGAGCCAAGTGCTCATCAACGCAGAGAGGGAAAAGAAAGAAAATCTGCATCAGCAACTCTTAATGTGAAAGTTTTCTTCCCAGACAGCGAAGAGACACAGCAGCTGCAGAGTCAAAGCTACCAAAATGGAAGGTGCTATTTTGGGAACGGCTTGCCTAACATGACCAACCAAATACTCTTCATTAATTTAGTTCTCAGTGAGAGTGAGAGAGAGAGAGGTGGTCAGGCTATGAGATTTGGGCTCTTCCTGATGAATTTGGCAAAAGGCAAGGGACGAAGTCTGCATGGGATTTTTAGAGAGAAAAATGGAGAAATGTAAATTGATATGATTATCAGCTGCCACTTAAAACTTAAGTAGGTTAATGTGGGCAGCCTTTGGTACTGATCAAAAAGAAACTAAGAAGATAGTCTAGTTTGTTATTCTCTCTCTTTCTCTGGCTTTAATTTTAAAGGAGCAATTTGTGCAAATAATATATAATAATTATAATATATATAACAATCCTACCTACATAAAATAATATTTGCAGTGTATGCTATGCACAGAGAATGAGCTACATTATTTACACATGTTATGCAATTCCATTCTCACAACTCTCCAAAGTAGGTACTCTTACCAGTCCCAGGTAACAAAAGGGAATGAGGCTCACACCAGCTGAACGGTTTGCTCAGTCATACACTTGTAAGAGGCATTGCCAGGCTACAGGAACAGTTTGTAACCAGGCCACTATACTCATAACAGTATTTCCTTCTGTAATAGAACTTCACACGCCTTTTTTTATTTTTTAAAAAACATTCTTTGCCTTTGAGCTTTCAACTGTCATATATTACTATGCAATATATTAATAAGAGATGGCTCCCTCTTCCAGAGTTTAAAGGCATATCTACTGTGCACAAGAACTGTGGATGAGGAATACATTCGAGCCAATACAGTCATATGCCACTGAACGACATTCTGCATAGGCAACGGTGATCCCATAAGATGAGTACCATAGAGCCTAGGTGTGTAGGAGGCTGTACCATCTAGGTTTGTGTAAGTGCACTCTACGATGTTCACACAATGACGACGTTGCCTACCGACGCATTTCTCATAAAATATCCCCATCGTTAAGTGACACATGACTGTACTTGAAATTGTTCTGATGTTTGAAAATACCGAAGTGATTTTCTGGGATATGTTACGTGGTAATAGATAAATTCCTATGGGTTTACAGGAACTGGAATTATACTGACTTGGGTGTCCTATTTACTAGATGTGTGATGTTGAACAAGTCGCTTCATCTTGAACCTCAGTTTCTTCATCTGGAAAACTGAGATGATAATAGACCTTACCTCAGAGGATTGTGTGACAAATAAAGTCCTTGGCACCACATGCTGATGTGTACAATACAAGAGGCTATTAGCCAGTCTTATCTTCTACTGATGGTTAGTATAGACACATCTTTGGCTTCAGATTGAAGGCCCAGAAAACATTCAAATTGTTACTCTTCTAATCTTCACACCAAGAAAGTGTGTGGGCGTGTTTAGAGTTCCAGGATTTTGAGAGCAAGGTTGTGAAACTGATGAAGTGAGTCAGCTCAACTTATCCTCAAGGTCCAGGGATCATTGAAAATCACCTTCAAACCAAACATCTGCTTGCCACATTCCACCTCTAAGTCTAAACAGGACACAAGATATAGATTTTGTTGAAACTGGGAGAGCTTCAGACACCGCAAAACATATTCAACTATTGGCTTTTTCTAAATCCAAATGTCAATTCCTCCACTTTTAGATAGCCAAGGTGTTTTTACACTACACTAATTTTAGTTGCTTGATTTAGCTGCATAATTACATTTCTAGATAACGACAGTGGACAGCATTTGGCAGAGAATTCAATTATTTAAGGCTGTATTTTGGCCATCTTGACAAGGTTTCTCTGTAGTAATTGATTCTTGTGTATCAAAGTGGCCACGTTGTTGCAATTCCGAAGCGGCCAGTAACAGCTGGAAGTTGACCCCTCTTACTCAAAGCCTGATACTGTTTCTAACTTTAGCTTTTGACGATGTCTTTCAACACTCTGCTTCTGAGAAGTTACCAGGGAGGATGGTGGCTTTGCCATGAGACAGCTCCCCAGGAAGGAAGAGCTTTTCCTTACTTTGGGAAGGCCTGGGTCAGGTTGAATTATGTCTCTTTAGTGGTATAAAGTGGAAAGATCATTGGACCAGGAGGCAGGAAATTTAATTCTGACACGAAGGCTAGAAATTACACATTTAGACTCAGTTTCCTAAACACAGAATACGTGTAACAATATCCACTTACTCTTCACCAAGAGTGCTCCAATGAGCAAAATTGTGGGAGTGTTTTGGAAACTGTACAGCTACATAAAGGATCATTATATTTATTACTATATGTTGTATATTACTATATATTGCTATTTATTACTATATATTACTGTATATTGTTTTTATTAAAGACCCTGATGATTTCAGTCAGAGAGAAATGAGAACTATATTATATACGGGACATACAGATATATAGCTGTATCCTTTGCAGAGGATATTTTCCTGTTTCTTTTTAAGAACTCCATGATGCAAAAGCTTTTGCTGCTCCTGAGTAATGAATATCCTTGTTCCTCTCTCTCTGAAAATAGGGGCTAATTGTTTTGTGACCCTTTTCACTTTGACTGCCAGGAAGCTCAGAGCCCAAGAATAGGTTCAACCCTGTCCATTTTCTTGGCCTCTGCTGCCTATGTTTCATCCTCCTGTCCTCACCATCTCCAGTCCTAATTACTGTTCCTCGTATTTTCTCTGATTCTGATTTTATATTTATATATCACTGTTGGGTATGATTGCAGTAGTTATATTTTTGAAACTGTATGACTTGAACGTATCCTTGTTCCAAACCCACCCCAAAAACTTTATGAAATAATAAAATGTAAAAATAAATAATCACTAAACAGAACCTCTTTTTCCTAACATGGGTTCTGTTTTCCCAAACGGGAAGCACCGCGTATTACTAGACTGTAATTCTTTCTTCTTGGATCTTTTTCCTCCACTAAAAGGCAGGCACCACATTCTGTGTTGTCTGCTCCCCAGTGGCTGCTGCACTCAAGGTAAATGGTTGGCTACCCAGTGTCTAACGTGAGCTATTAAACTCATGGTATTTTTCAGGAACTTAAAAATTGCAGAATAAAAGAATAAGGGAAAGAACAGGGAGATAGTTCTGGCAGTGGCCAGAAAATATAGGTAGACCTCCAAAATGGATGGAATTCACGCAAAGGGCCATGCATCATTATCACTCTGGCCATCACAGGCAGGGGATAAATATTTTAGGTGTGGACCTTATGCTCTCGGTTGCAACTATTCAAAACTCTGCTGTTTTCGCACGAAAGTGTTTACAATACGTAAAAGAACGCTGAAATTTGAATTTCCTATCATTTTCACCTGTCACGAAATATTCTTCTTTTGATTCTTTTTCAACCATTTCAAAGGGTAAAACCCGTTCTTAGCTCAAGGGTCGTACAAAAATAGGCAACAGGACAGGTTGGGCTCATAGGCCATGGTTTGCTGACCTTTAATATAGAGCATAAATTTTATCCAAACCTCTGGAAGTCAGACTTCAATACAATGGCAAATACATACTCCTTTCTTGTTCCCTTCTGCCTCTTCACTTGCCTCTTGCCTTTCCTGTCACCTTCTTGCTGCCAGTTGTGTCAATCTTCCCTGTGTTGGGGATTTCCATCAAGAGATTTTTTTCTTCTTAGCCAGCCTTTGAGAGTTCAGTCTCATCTATCTTTTCTAAAAAGAAATTCTCCCATCTTTCTCCACCTTCCACGATGAGACTCCCTTCTTAGTTACTGACTTCTCTTTTCCTTTCCTAGATTAAAGTGATTCCTCTCATGCTGTCAGACGCTGCATTTCCCTCCCCAGATCCTAAGAGCTAACATGAGAGTTACTCTGTCCATCCCCAGCCCGCCCGAGTGGCAGCCATCCAAAGTTTAAGCGCCCATGTAGGAGAAGGAAAGAGGACAGAAACGCAGTGCTGGCTGGAGGTTGGGAGAGGGGAGCATGCAGAGAAGTCCAATTCCTGCCTTGTGGATTCTGTTGGCCCACAGAGCCGACTGCAGCCGCGTGGACCAAATCTAGTCCATAGATGAGGAGGAGGAGAGGATTTGTCCCCATTGTGTAAAAAAGAGCTAGTAGTTTTAAACGGAAGCGTCTCCTGTAAAATTTAGATCTACGATATCTTTTGACAGACTGGAAAATCTAGAAATTTGGGGTCAGATTTCCTTGAACCAACAATCTCTGAAGTCTGGGAAAGATCTGCCTCCTCCACAGACGAGGAGTCCCCTGTGAGACTGTCTCCACCATTCTTTACCTGCTTCCTGAAAAGAAGCCAAATGTCAGCTGCCACTTGTCAGCCATTAAAACAAAGCAAAACAAAAGGCATAAAACAGAGTCTTTCTCTGACAATATTAATTGTACTGCTCTTTTGGATATTAACAGTGGTTATCTCTTAATATGGATTTATGCAAATTACTTAATTACTCACACCACCCCACTTCCAGGCCAAGTTGGGGGACAGAAAATTCCCCACAGTGTTCAAGGCCTTTCACAATATTCCTCAGCTTTACTTTTCTAGATTCATCCTCCAATACACACTGTCCTGCCTTCTACGAGTCACCCGTTTCTGCAAACCACACTGGCAAGGTGCCTTGCCAAACACTTTTATGAATCCAAGACTCTGTGCAAACTTGCTTGCTATGCAGAACTACACTATCCTCCTTCCTTCTTTCCTTCCTTCCTTCCTTCTAAGTCGACACTACTGGCCTAGGTCAAATGTCACATTTTCTGCAAAGCCTTCCCCACTACCCCAGGCAGAACTAACTGCATTATCGCCTCTGTTCTGGAATCATTGTAGCATGGTATAGTAATTCTTTTAAGGGTGATTGGTCCTTCTGGAAGGTAGATTGGCTCAAATAAAGAAGCATTCCATTCATTCTTGTTCCCCCAATGACTAAAATGGTGGCTAGACAAATGAAGTTTCCTAAAATGCTTCCTGAGAGAATGACTGACTGAATGAATGTTTTAGAAAAGTGCAAGTAATGCTGAGAGGCTGCAAGGGGTCTGCAGACAACTGAGAGTGACAGATCTCCGAGGTTATCTCAAGTGACCTGGGGGTATCTTGGCACAGTGGAAAAAATATGAGTTTCACAGTTGGAGAGGCTGGAGTGGGGTTTTGGCTCTGTCACCCTTTTAAACATTTGATCTAGAATGAGCTACTCAGCCCTGAGCCCTCGTCTCCTCAGGGGTAAAATGGGACAAGACCTGTACCTTCTCACAGGTGTGCTCCAGCCATGAAATGACAGGCTGTATATGGGTGTTCCTGGTGCTTGGAAGGTGTTCAAAAAGTGCTAGTATATTTTTACTTTTTTTATTCAGAATGTCTTTAATGTACCCAGGTGAAACTGTTTTCCAATCATCCCCATCCTCATGTTAAATCAGCCCCCTCAATGCCCACCAATACTCCCACCGATGTCTCCGTCAGAGCCTTCAATCTTTCTGGTCCCCTCACACGAGAGCGTGCATGAACACCCCACCCTTGAACAGGCACCACGCGTTGAGCCTCCAGGCAGTGGCCCCCACCTTCTCCAGAGCTCATGACCTACTTGTCTAAGCCCCCGAAAGACCAGCAGTGATTTGTCCCAGGATGGTAAAGACCGGGCTGGTAATCACTTCCAGGTACGCTTCCATTTAATCTCCTCCATCATTTTGTTTTCCTGTCTTTCTCACAGGACATAGAGCAGATGCTCAGTAGGCACTTGAGAATCACCAGTGGTATCTACAGGATGAGACGGAGGTTCAGAGAGGTTAAGTGACTTGTCTGAGGTTAAACAGCAAAATGTGTGCTTCGTTAGTTACCAAGAGCCAGTCTTCTCTTCTACATGGCCCTACTGTCTGCTAGATCATCATCAATGACCATTCGAGGGCAAGAACTTGTACCAAAATTGATAAACTCCACTCACCACCAGACATGCATTCAAACCCAATCCAATGCAGGTGAGAACACAGCATGGGAGGGCTTTACTTAGCATGGACCTCAAAGAGAAATTTCCTGAGATGCTACCTAATGCTTATGGTCCTGATGCTGAGGACTGACAGGTGGGTTCCCAGAAGAGGGGGAGGCTGGGAGCATTGCGTTGATTACTAGGGAGGCAAGATCTTCCATGGGAAAAGCTTCTATAGACTGTGGATAGGACATACTAGGCCATCGACCAAATGTGCCCCAAGGTATAGCCACCTCACTTGTAACCTTAGCAGAGGACCAGTCCAGCCAGGAGAGTCACATCCTGGGGAGAGAAGCTGCATCCTCAACCCCTCTTATGGACTGGTTTTAGTTAATATGTGTAAGTGTGTTGATACCTGGAAAGCTCTTACAAGAGTGACAAGTACCTAGCAAGCATGAGTTCTCACTGGGACATCAATGTTCTCTCATTGCCCGACACTTCCACCAATGGCTAGCTGTGTGTTCTTGTGCAGATTACTTAACTTCTCTGTGCCTCAGATCTATTATCAGCAAAATAAGACTATGATTAGTAACCATATCTCATGAGGTGGTCTAGAGATTTAAACAATAATATGCAGGCATGTTCAGCTGAAGCTCAGAGCAGACATTCAGTAAACGGCCACTGGTAGTTGTCATAGGACAACAGCTGATCTGGAGGATTAAATCGGCTCAAATCAGATCTCCCCCAAACCAGGAGTATCAAAACTCTTTCTCTCTTCCACCACTGACTGGTTAAGTAAAACAGTGCTTACAAACATGACCTGTTATGTGCCTTTTTGTGTAAGAGCTTACCTCCTTCTTCCACTTTCCAAACCAAAAATTAAGGCAGAGAGGCTAACAGGGATGTGTGTGGCTTTTGTACCGGGAAGATACAGCTTTGAAAATAAACTACAAGAGTTTCAAATTCTACTGGGGGTTTAAGAGGATGATGAAGGTAGTGCCTTGTGAAACAGGAGCAACCCAAAGAGCCCAGGACACTGCCTCACCTTACCCAGCAGTATTGACCCCCCTCCCCAAATGGTTATGAAGATGCACAAAGAAAATGCCAATAGGTCTTGTAAGTGAGGATGCTGCTGATTATCATTAGAAACTGGAACCCCCAGTGGTAGAGGCAGCACCGCACAGCGCTCCTCTTGGTTCATTAAGCGCTTCTTGACCTGATTCTCCTCTGAAAGCCAGACTGACTGGCTGAATGAGCAAATCTAAGAATATCAACCCTGCACATCATCTCTGCTGAGATCAACAATGCTTCAGGAACCGACCCCTGACCTGTCTGGGGATGAATGGCAACCGAGTTTGAGAATTTGTTGACCTTGCTTGAGGCAAACAAATACTCCCTGGGGACTCTCGGGGAGGGGGGGGGGTGAATAATCAGCTGCTCCCCTGGATTTTGCTTTGTGCCCTCCCTATGTCTTCCACCTTCTGTGCTGCAGGTCCCTGCAGGAGCTGGGTACAGAGAGCACTCCAAATAGCACAGGTCTCCTGGTCTCATAACTGGGCCTTTCTGCCCAAACCCCAAGTGCACCGTCTACTCCCTGTGAACCGGAACCACCCCGGCTCTACACGCATCCTTTCCCCCTTAGACATTAAGCACCTGGACTAGCATCTCCCAAAGCATCCTCTGCGCAATAGAAGCCTCGTGAGATGCTTCATTGTAAAAAGACTCCCACAGCCAAAGAAGTGGGAGAAATTCAGGTTGTTCTCTCTCCCTCTTCAGGAGTCATGAAGCCTATTAGCATAGGACAACACCCGAGAAGTCCTACAAGGAAAAAAAATAGAAATCTGTTTGTCCTTGTTTGATCCAGACTTTCCCAAACTTATTTGATAGCTGACATCCATCCATCCATCCATCCATATTGCTATCTATTTGAATACTGGCTCTTGAGAATTAATTATGTGTCAGACCCTGTGTAAAGCTCTTTACTCCTTCTCCTTGGTCCCCTCCTCCTACTTCTTCATCAGCATCTTTGTCAGCGTCAGCATCATCATCACTGTCGCTACCATTTATTCAATGCTTATTTGTGCCAGGCCCTGCACTAGTTTCATCACATGTGTTAACTCAGTTTACCCTCTCCACATCCCTATGAAGCGGATTCTGTTAAATTTATTACATTACAGACAATAAAATAGAGGCACTGAGAGAAGAAGTGAATTGGCCAAGAAAATACAGCTAGTAAAAGACAGCTGTACCTTGACCAGGGGCTGCAGAGCTCAGGTTGCGCACTCCTACTAGAAGCCCTTTTTTGGCACGTGACAATCATTAACGTACCCGGAGAAATGCCGGCGTGGACTAAACTCAAGATGAGTGGCCTCCTTATCTCCTTTACTCTCAACCCCTCACACAATCTCAACCACTGCCATTAGAGGTGAAGGAAGACAAAACCAAAGCTCTAAAGACAACTGGACGAGACTTCAAGGTCTGGAGGAGGGCTGGCCTCCATCCTCCACTCCACTGAGTCTTCAGGAAGTGGGGAATATCTCCCAAGCAAGAGGAAGTCCAAGTTCCCTGGGAATGGCTGGTCACATGGGAACAGCAGGAAAGAGTAAGCACAGGAGGAGCAAACAGAGGAGGTGGGTGACCCAGGAGAAGGAATGCTAAGAGACGATCCTGCGACCTTTCTTGGTGATGCTGAAGCACCATCTCAACCTCCAGAGCTGTCTTGTCCTTGGCTCTTTCTCACATTAGTGCCTCTTCTGGGGGTAAAGTGGTCGTTCTTAACTCTTCTTTTTGATGCATGGAACACTCTGAGAATTTTGCCCCTATCCCAAAGAACCACACATCTCACATGATTTTCCACATCATTACAGGGAGTTGATGGCCCCTCTGAAATTCATCTGTAGACCCATGGTGGGGGGGCTCTGAATCTCTATCAGATCTTAAAGTATATAGTTAATATGTGCTGTGTTTTTTTTATAAAGAAAAGGCATGGGTAGAGTCAGAATCCCTCGAGTCAGGCTCACAGTAACAGTTCCGATGACTGTTCCCAAGCGGAATCATGTTGATGTCCTTACTGGCACTATGACTTTGAGGATGTGGACGTGTACCTGCCACACAAAGGAGTCTGGCCATAGCTTGGCAGGGGTGAGTTTTTCAAGAAGGTCAAATAATTTGGGGAGGCGGTAAGACACTCCACATCGTCAAACAAGTCAGACGGTAAGAAATCCAAACACATCCTCAGCCCTCTTGTCCAATAATGAGCAATTATCCAAAGATGGGGTCTGGCTTTTCTCTGCTGAAGCTTTCACCTCCAGCTTCAGGCCAGAGAACACACTGGCAAACCAATGAGTGGGTGTTAGGCACGGTAGGGCGTGCACCAAACCCAGCGCCGGGGGAGAATGGAGGTAGGAAATATACTTGTGTTTTCAGAGACCCTGCAGTCTTGTCTTGCAGACAAGACAGAGATAGGAGAGACCCAGAGCCAGGCTGTGCCAAGTTGTGCAGCTGAGCATCTGAGAGGACCAGCCAAGGGGCTGACCACTGCAAATGGTTTCTCCACGATGTCATGGCCAGGCAGCTGGTAGCAACAGAGCCTCTGACAGGTGGGCTTTTCAACTTCCCAGATTAGCAGTGTCCTTCTGCGACACTCTGGGGACATCAAAAGAGGAACCACCCTGAGTGACCTCATTTCCTTTCTGATTCTTACATTACAATCTATTTTTAAATATTTTTCAACAAACCATATATACCATTTACTATTTGCCAGACATCTTCTAACTCCTTTATGTATTAACACATTTAATCTTCATAACAACTGTAAGGTAAGTCCTGTGATTATCCTGGCATTACCGACAGGGAACCTGAAGCACAGAGAGGTTACGTAACTTGCCCAAGATCACATAGCTTGTGGGTGATGAGTCTGGCTCCAGAGTCAGGTTCATATTCCACTGCCTGCTGCCTCTCCAGGAAAGACACATTTTCAAAAAATATATTTCTTCTGGTTTCTAATTGACTAATAAAAAACAAACTTATTTTTTACTATAATAACAATGTAGCATATTGGCTAAGAACCCAGATCCTGGAAACTACTAAGCTTGGGTTTGAATCTGGCTCTGACAATTCCTGGCTCTGTTGCTCTCGGCAAGTTACTTAACCTCTCTGAATCTCAATTAATTTCCTTATAAATTTGGAGGCAATAATACTCTCCTTATAGAGTTGCTGTGGAGAGTACTCTAAACAATGTAGCAATGCACTTGAAGTATTCCCTGGGCTTGAGTCCACTTTTATGTTTGTGAGCTTTATTCATGGTGGTTATATCATAGCATGGCCATCTCGATTTACATGAATGCTGGGCATGTAAATAACTACTCACTTACCACTGGCTGGCCCCAAACACCCCAGTTTCATGAATCAATAAATCCCCATATTTGCTTAAGCTAGTTTGAGTTGGATTTCTGTCCCTTGCAACTAATAGATTCTGGACGAATTCAGTAGTGATGATAAGAATGGTAGACACACACACACACTTTTGCATAAAAGGAAGTCATAGAAGATACCCTTTGCTTATTTTTTTTAACAAACACTTTTATAGAGCTTTCTAAGTGCCAAACACCATTCTAAGTGCTTCAAAAACTCTAACTCATTTAGTCTTTTAACAATTCTTTGGTATCGGTACTCATATAGCCCCACTCTACAGACGAGAAAGTTTACATCATTTGTGGCTAGTGAAGTGACAGGGCTGGTAGCCGGAGCCATGCCTGTCTGATTCCAAATCTTCTTTCCTTTCCTCTGCATGCTGTGCAGTACCAAGGATGTTGACTTATTTGCTAAGCAAGGAATCCTGGAAATCTAGTAAGGAGTCAGCACCAACACTCAGATGCCCACATCATAAACCTTGCCTCTATGCCGAGACCTCTTCTACGTGAGTCGTAGGAAAAACTGCATGGATGGTGAACAAGAATTCCAAATACCCTTCCAGAGAAATCCCACTGCTTCAGAGCCATGACAACACAGATTGCACAATCTCCCAACTATATTCAGATCCAGACACAGAAACACTGACCTGAAATCAACCCACCACGGTCCACATCTTTTTAAATAATGTTTGGCAGAGAGAGCTGTTTGTCCCTTTGACAAATGCTTATAAACTGATTGGGCTGGTTGGTTTTTAGGTACTCGTGTTGCTGCACACCCACCTCTTGCAGATCTGAACTCAACAAGTCGGCATTCCGTAAAATGTTGACTGTGTTCCTTTGCGTCTCCCGCAACAACACTGAATAGAGCTCAGGGAGGAAATTCACAGATTCCAGGGTGGCCGTTTGTTTTGGGATTACCACCCAGACCTCACTTCCTTGGAGACTCCATGGCTGGCCTCAAAGATAAATGCTCCTTTTAGGACCAAAATAGAACAAAGGGACAAAAGGAAACTGAAGGATTTAAAATTAGGATGAAAAAGAAAAAAAGAAACAACTTGGCGATGGAGTGGCCTTCCTTAAGCACTTAAAACTTACCAATGATGCCCAACTTTTAGTGTGGTTTATCCCCATATGTTCCCACACTCCCACTGGGACCTAACATTTGCAGGCGCTATTTATCATTCTGGCTAGTGGTGCGCTCATCTGCCTACCTCGCTAAGCAGCCCTCGTTGTTATTTTTATAATTACTGGGAGTCTTTTTCATGTTGCACTCTGCCAGAACTCCGGCTCACTACACACCTGTTATACTCAGAACACATGGAGAGATGAGGGTGGGTCTGGCAGTGGAGGAAAGAGGAAGATGGCCTTCCTGCCTGCTATGAAAAGCAAAATCGAGAATAAAGAAGCAGACCAGAAGCCACTAGGTACCTTTTTATTGTGGTTGTTAAGGGTGCATTCTGTGCTGGTTTGTTATTTGACAAATATTCTACGTGGCCTGGAGAGTTTGTTTATTAGAACAAATGCTGTACTATTTCTTTCCCCAATATTAATTCATTTAGTCAGCATAATGTCCAACAATAAATATCATCATCCTTATTTTACAGATGAGAAAACTGAAACAAAGAAAGGTTAAGTAACACGCCAATGGGATCACAGATCTGAACCAAATCTAAATTCAGGTACTCATGCGTGAAACTACTCTACCACATTGCATTCAACGAGCATCACTGTCATCACCAAAGATCATCACTATCTCCACTACCACCACATCTCCACTACCATCTCCACCATCACCACCACCACCAGCACCGGCACCTCACCAACACCAACACCATGTCCACCATCCCCACCACCACCTCCATCACCACCAGCAGCTCCACCATCACCACCATCAGCACCTCCACCATCACCACCAACACAACCAGCATCATCAGCACCACCAACACCCAACACCACCATCACCACTATCACCAGTACCTCCACCAACACCACCACCACCCCCTCCACCATCACCACCAATACAACCACCATCAGTACCAGCACCAGCACCTCCACCACCATTACCAAGAGTAAAAGCATTTATTGGTTCTTTCCATTTGCTGGGGCTGTGCTGGGTGCTATATAAACAATCCCATGCCATGATCATAACAACCCCATGTTACTGATCTTGCTGTTACCTCTGTTTCACAACTGTAGACACAGCTTCAGAGAGTTAAGAGACATGCCCATGTAGCTGGTCATATGCCCACAAAACTTGTGATGTTTCTAAGACTCCACGCCAGTTTTGCCTGACACTGACAAGAATGCATTTAACTCCTGTGCTCCCTGGCCCGGAGGCGGGGATGGAGGCATTGCCCACTGGACATTTCATCAGACCAGCTCTCCACTCCTCACCCACCATATTAGAAGTCTGTTGCTAAGATGGGAGGGATCACGCCACCAAGTTGTTGTATAACTTTGTGTGTGGTAAGTCCATGACCAAACAATGCTCCAGACCAAGCACTGAGATTCCGAGCTCCTGGCCAAGATATGCTTTAGCCTAAGATATGCTGAGACTGGCCTGTAATTCTCTTTGGTGAAGCCCACACACCCCAGGTGAGTGCCTCCTGAGATGCTCCCCTCCTCACCAAAGCCCTCAGATGCCCCTCCAGTTCATTATATTTGTTCTTCTTTGGCTGAACACCAGCTTTG
This sequence comes from Tapirus indicus, assembly GCA_031878705.1. Lineage (NCBI taxonomy): Eukaryota > Metazoa > Chordata > Mammalia > Perissodactyla > Tapiridae > Tapirus > Tapirus indicus. The sequence continues at coordinate 103,825,044 of CM062922.1, read as the reverse complement.
GGGGATGGAGGGATGTCATAAATAATATCAGGCTTGCTTTTCAAAACTTTCATTCCTGTCCATCCCTTCTGTCAACTCCCAGACCAAGCAACCATCATCTCGCACTTGAATTATTGTCATGGCCTCCTAGCTGAGCCCCTGCTTTTGATCTTGTCCTCCTCCAATGTATTTTCCACAGAACAGCCAAACTGGTCTTTTTAAAGGCTAAATTCAATCACATTTCCCCCCTGCTTAAAGCTTCTCAGTGTTTTTTTTTTTTTTCCTTTTTATTCCTCCTGGAATAAATCCACCCCCATAATAGTGATTCCAAACCCCTGTGGTTTCTGGCCCCTCTCTGCCTCCTTTCCACCTCGCACTGTATTCCAGGCTCCCTGACCTTTTCTCGGTCCCCAGAGATCACCCTGGCATGAGACAACCATTACACATACTCTCTGCCTCAGTTTGAATGGTCTCCACCTCAATCCTCACCTCTCTGCCCAGCTCCTACTTCACCTCAGCTTCAATGTCACTTCCTCAGAGAGTGCTTCCTTCTCCCCTGAACCCAACCCCTACTATTTTCTGTGGACCCCTCTTCTTTTCTTTCAGAACGTTTCACAACTTGCAATATGGATTTATGTGGTGATCACTTCCTTATTACCTGTCTCCCTCGTGAACTTCTAAGCTCCATGAAAGAAAATGAAGTTGGTTTCCTTGTCTATGTATTCTCGGTGACGAACCCAATTTCTGAGGCAGAGCAGAGGCTAAATAATTATTTGTTGAATGAACGAGCGATTGAATTAATTATTAACCAATTACTTAAGTGAGGGGATGAGGTGTGATTTAATCATCATGGATGTCACATACTTTGCTGTAGACGACTGGATAAGTCTTTCATAAATAGATCATGAAGTATAAGGAACATTCTACAAATGGTTAAAAACATAGCATTTCTCTTCTCTGATAGTATCTGATAAACTCTCAAAAGTCTGTCTCATGTGTGAGCTGACAGTTGTCTTATGTAACATGTAATTGCTGGCTTGAATTAAAGACATCATTATTTTGGAGAGTTGCTCTTTTTCTGATATAAAAAGTGAAGGATCCATCCCTCATATTAACACATCATCTTCTTGGCATGCTACATGATAAAGAAGGAAATGTGATTTTATTTTTTGGGAAATTGATATTTTTCACAAAGCCAAGAAGAGCTATCAGAATCAAGGGATGTTTATTTGGATGAGTCACCAGCTTTGCCCAAACCCCAAGTGCTAATTGCATAATGGGGCTTTACAAAATGCCATAAAACGGGTTCGCCTGGTTTCTCTGTTTTCGGTTGGAAAAATAGATTGTTTAATAACCCATCAAAGCTATATGTAAACCAAGTAAACAATAGAGCAGATGTTGACTGCTGTCTTGTGCCTCGTAGACATAATTAAAAACAATGAGACACTCACAGATTCATAGAACAGAGGACGAACGCAAACACAGAAATCAGTACAATATAAATGTAAACTGCATTTGCTGGACACCTGCTTTCTTAGTCGAAAATGCTGTATCATATGTCCTGTGATGAAAAATTTTTGTAACGTTCTTTATTTACTTATATAAATAGGTACATTCTGTCCTTCGCTTTTCAGGAAGACGGTAAAAGGTAGTCTTCTCAAGTGAATATTTGCTTCAATTTCATGACCACTAACGTTTTTAATTTTCTCATAAGCATAAATGTTGATAAGAACCAGTTAGCCAAAACTTTCGCATTTATGAAAGAAATTCATGCCCTGGTTTGGGTGGAGGTCAGTGGGGGCTTTATTCATTTGTCTTTCCATGCATTCGTTCATGCATTATTTAGGAATTCTGCTAAATTGACATGTTTATTTCCTAAAAGCCTTACATATATTTTTTGAAGTCAGGCACATTTCCTAAAATCAAGATTTCACCTTACACAAAAATAATCCTGTGGGATAAAATATTTAAAGTATCATTCTAATTTTCTAAATATTCTGTTTTTTCCCTCAAACTCCTACTCAGATTTCTTTTAGTTTTTCGTTCTCAGTTCTATAAGAGAAGAAATGTAACCACACACAAAATGAAATGCATGATATAATTAAGAGAACACAAGTGCAATCCAAAAAAACCCAGGGCTTTTCTCTGCAGATATCTTAAAAGAGGAATTGAGGGTTCCAAACACACCATTTGATTATATCATTTTTTTCCTTCCAATTAGAAAAAGAAAAACTGAGGTTAAAATCAGCTTTTGATGGCTTACTAGACAGGAGAAAGTTTCCCAGATCCAGAATTCTCAATTTAGAAAATAAATGTCCTTACTCATTTTCAAAACAAAGCAGAATTCTTTTTCCATAAATAACAGAAAAATTTTTGGAAAGCTTCAAAAATCCCCTTGTTTAAAGAGCACATGACACTCCTATTGACTTGTAGGGACCTGTGATGCTACTTACAGTACACTCGCTTCTCTCTCGCCTGTTGTTTTGGATGATACTGAAGGAAGGGAGATTCTCATGTGATCTGCATCTCTTTATGCTAATAAAATGGTGTCAGCCCATTTCCACAGACAACACCATAAAGCATAAACACCAAATGGGAAACAAATAGGGCTGTGATTCCACTGTGAAACAAACCAGTCAACCCTGAAACACCTAAGAGAGATCGCATCCCCTCCTTCATTCATTCTTTATAGAAAGGCAATGAAAACGTCCCCAGGTGAATCTGATTAAAGACACAACCCACGCACACGCGCGCGCGCACACACACACACGCACGCACACACGATCTCGGAAGCTCAGGAAGGTTATAAGGCACTAAATTCTTTTGATTTATGAAGCAGCCTGCACTGCACTGAGCGAAACAGCATGGCAAGCCGGGACCTCGCTCCTAGAAATTCCTTTATGAACATGACCAGGCCCTGCAAGTGAACAAAAGCAGTGAGGCCGGGTGTATAAATCATTAATACGGTGCCGGCAGTGACTGTGTTTCCTGCGTTCCTTCCAGAGCTCCTCAGCACAACGGGGATTTGGGGGTTGGCACCGGCTGCGGAGAAATGCACTCCATCACTCCGGAACGGACGGTTCTCATCGGCCTCGCTCTCCAACTCTCCTCTCACCCTCCCCAAGTCCGTCAGCCTCACCGTGTTGTCATTTATCCAACAATAACCATAATGACTTAAAAAGTAAAATCACAAAAAGCTGCAAAGTTGAAAGATCTCCCAACTCGTTCCCTTTTGGACAAGTTTTGGCCTTTAAAAGAAAAGAGACACGAGGACTCGCTTAATGGAGCTGTTTTTCCACAGCGATGGCCTAGCAGAGGCCTGGAGGAATCAGGCAGAACCAGAGGCCTGGGAGGCCAGGCAGAGGCTAACGGGACAGTGCAGAATACCACGGGTAAGTCTCGGTTCTGGAGAGAGATGGTCTGGTTTTAAATACAGGCTCTTCCACCTGCCTGCCTCCGATCTGCATCTAAAAAACAAAACGGTTCATATCAATTCCCTGGAGGCCTTTTGTGGGAGATTAAATGGGGTAATCCATGTAAAAGTGCTTACTCGTGTGCTTGGTACCTAGCACTCCATAAAAGTTATTGATTATTTCATTATTTTAATTATTTTATTATGATCATCATCGCTGTTGAGGACAGCTGGATCCTCCGGTCACCTAAATGATCTTACAAGCGGCATCCCCTACTGCTTAAGGGGGAGTCTCACTTTTTTAATGGAACCAAAAGGAGACTAAAGAAAAAGGAAAAAGAAGAAAAAGAGAGTTCTCAAGAATCCTGAGTCACATGTTCTAAATGGAGACCCCCAGTGGAAGCTTCCACCATTGCACCATGAAGAAAAGAATTTCTTGACTCAACCCTTCCTATTCTAACTGCTCATTGAAAACACTGAGAAAAAAGAAGAAAGGAAGGAAGCAAAAACAAAAATGCATAGTTTCATACAGATTAATTGCATGAGCGAACCTGTCAGAGTTTAAGTAGAGACGATAGATAGGTCCAAAGCAAAGTGCCTCATTTGCAGGAGGTACTTTTGCGTTTCCAGAAATTTCAGGAGTGGCCCAGATGAAGAGTGATATGAAACTAGCAGTTCCACATCTTGTTCTTTGGCTTCAGAATAAAGAGGACAAATGATCAGGTGGCAGCGGAACACAGGCTCCCTCTCACAGGACAGATCCAGGGCCTGAAAATGCACGTGTCAGCTGCACAGTCAGTCCATCCTGAGACTGGGGCATCTGCCCAGGCATCAGCGCCAAGGATGCAGGCACCACCAAGCCTCAGAAGGACTCCCCTGGACTCTCCCAGGTGGCCATCAGCACTTTAGCAGGCACTGGCCATATTAAAGCTTACGGGAATAAACTTCAACGTGTACCCAAGTCCCCTGCATCACAGAATAATGACATTCTGAAAAGAAATAAATGAAGCCCCTGCAGTGTGATTCTGTCAGCTTTTGAAAGTAAATAACTTTGCTACTGACAAGAGCAAGACAATTTTTATTTTCCCTCCTCCTGTCACAGAGCATTAATTGAGCTGTGCAGCCACATTACAATCCAACACCACAGGCAGGACTGACAGTTGACAGGGGGAGGAGGGAGCAGGGACCCAAAACAGGTAGGAGGGTCCAAGGAACCTGCAACAGACCCCTGAATTCCTTGTGTCTGTGCCCTTGGCAGGCCATGGGGGCATACAGCGCATTGATTTGGGAGAAATGGAAAATAAAAATTTATGTTCATCTTCCATAAACAGGTGCTGCTTTTCTTTCACACAATCGTTCATTCATTTATTCTTTCATTTCTTTAACAAAGGTCTATTGGCTGCTTACTGTGTCCCAGGCACTGTGCTAAGTCTTTTCATCTGTATCACACTTAATCTTACAAAGAACAGTACGAAACGGTTATTCTTATCCCTATTTTCCTGAAGAAGCAATTAAAGCCCCAAATCAAGTCAAAGCAACTTGTTCAATCCAGTTGGATCAGCTAAGTGAATAAGAGAGTTGGGACTAAGCCTTCTGCTCATGACCTGTGTCCTATAAACTCCAGAGACACTCATTTTTTTTTAAACTATGCTTTGGGGGGAGTTGACACCAAGTGGTTCTAAAATGATGCAGGTTTCTCAACTGAATTTTGTAAGATCCTTGAGATGGACAGTTGCATGTTGCAAAATGTGGACCTCACCGTTCACTCTGGTTTTAGATGCCAGTATTGCTCAGAGTTAAGGAAAGACTCTTCGGAGGGGACATGTCTCAGCTCTCACCTCTGCATAAGAGCAGAGCTCGCCCCACGCCTGGATTCAGGCGGAGTAATAGAAAGCAACTACAGAAGGGAAGAGAGGGGATATTTGCTGTTGTTTTTGATAAGGGGAATCTAGTCCTCAAGGTGAATCCTGGGCAAACATCAAACACCAAAAAAGAAAAGGCTCATTAAGACTAAACCTTTTGTGCATTTACTCATCAGTACTGGGAAATCTGAGACACTTAAACCCTACAGCTGCCTGTACTTTGTTCCATAGCTGCAAAGGAAAAAAAAAAAGTCATTACATCCCAGGGAACACACACTAACCTTCTGAATGCTTTCCACTCTGGCTCTGATTCCTAATTTTGATTCTGTGCGTGTTGAAACACAACATACAGAACAGGATCAAAACAGGGTGAGACCGCTCGTCACACAGAGCCTGGTCAAGTGTTCGAGACCACAGCACCCCTCCCCAGCCCCGTCATCTCCCAGCCCCCACACGCTGTAGATGTTAAATATTTGACTATTTTCCTTTACTGTGTGTTCTGACTGCTGCCCTGGCAGAAGGGAGAAGAGGTGACACAGAGCAGATAAACAGAGTCTTATTCTTTGCAAATTGGGTCAGGGGAGGAAAGAACAGTTCCAGGCCAGACATGGAAGGGGATTCCTAGGAAACCCAATGGACCAAGCCAATGTTAACCAAAGTGTGGTACCACAGTGATGGTTCACGAGATGGCATGTGGATGGACAATGTAATGGACCCTCCATGAGGACAGGGGCCTTTGTTTTGCTTATTAAGAAAATCTAGAACAGCAGCTGACACCTAATAGGAGTTCAATAAACATGGAATGAATGACTGAATATGGAAATGAATAAATATTTCAATGTATACTGGAAAATAACATAGCTGTGATTCTGTGGCATTTATTTATGCATTTATTTTTGGTTCAGGCAAGTCTACTTTTAAGTTCAGAATATAAGTTAATTTTAAAAATATTAAGTACATACCAACTGTGTCAATGAGTGGATTGGTACAAATTAGGAAGGAGATGCCTGAATGCCTGAAAAACACTGGACCACGTTCATTATTTTCAACATAATGAGCCTACTGTGTAAGCACCTTACTGAGGTTTTCACAGAAGATACCAACCAGACTCTGAGTGCTCCACAATTAACGTCTTCCTTGCGACTTCCAGCAAAACCCTCTCTCCACCTCTGACCCCCAAATCAGTTTCCACATGTCTCATGGGTTGCTTCACAACACAGGAATTGTTTTCTCTCATTTGTTCAAGGGACATTCATTTCCATCCTTTCTCCTTTCCACTCCCCTCATTTCAATAATGGCCCCAGAGGACAATAGAAAGCCTACACTCTATCACAGAGACTAACTCTCAACACATGACTCGATTCCACCCTTTACGGCCTCCCTATGCCTCTTGGCCTCACACACCCTCTTCTGCAGACGAGGTGTATGCACTTGCTCTTCCCCATTCCTGGAACACCCTTCTCAACCCATCACATGCCTAATGCTCCCTTATCCTCCAGTCAGGAAAATCATCACCTCCTCCGTGAGACCCATGCTGACCTACCCATCAGATAAAGTTCAACAACCAACACCACCCACTTATTCTTAGCCCATCACCCTGCTTATTTCCTGCACAGCACCGTCCACAATCTGAAAATACCTTCTTGATTCACTTTCTTTTGCATCCTCTATTCTTTTACTGGAATGTCAGGGACTTTTCCTAACTGATTTGCTGCAATATTCTCAATGCCTGGAAACAATGTTTTGCATGGCCAAATGAAAAATGAATAAATGATTAAATGTGGAAACAATGTTTTCCATGGCCAGATGAAAGAATGAATAAGTGATTGAATGTGCCATGATATATATCTATAAAAAGCAGTGGCAATCACTGCCTCCCTTTGCTTACAAGGTTCTAGAAAGTCCAAATGTACTCATTTGTTCATTCATTTCTCAATTTTTTATTGAACAACTACTACATATTACACTTTATTCCAGGCATTGTGGGTACAGTAACAAACAGAATGCAGAGGTCTCTGTCATCATGTCATCTACCATCTAACAGGACAGAATGAACATAGCAAAAGTGCTCTGTAAACTGTCTGGAGCTTAACAAATATAATAAAAATAAATTAACAAGAGAGCAATCAGAAGTGGGATCCCAGGCAATAGAAAGTAGTCATTGTTTGCCCTTTTTCAGCCAGAACCGATCAGTCAGGACCACAATATGCTAGGAAGATCAGAGAGAGCAATGAAATCCTTTTTCCTGAAACCTTTTCAGGAGCCAGAAACTTGCAATCATATAAGCCCTTTCCTAACCCTACGACAGGCTCAGGAACTGCACTCGGGGATCCTTCAGAAAGCCCCATCTCTGACAGTGTCTCCCTGCAGGGGCAGCCTGCAGGGTCGCTGCTCATTTCCCCAGCTCTCTTGCACTCAGCATAGTTGAAGGGCCAGGGCCAGGGCCCTCCTGAGCTTTTGTGCCTGAGAGCTGACCCTATTTGACACACCCCCTCTCCATGGGGCCAGGCGAGGCAAGTCGCATCACGTTGACAGCCACAGACCAGCGCTCAGCCCAGTAAAGTTCTCTCGGGCAGCGCCCGGAAATAGGAAACTTTATTGATGAATGGAACTTTCTTTGCTTTTCTTAATTGAATTAAACAGCACCCTGGGACACCTCTCCTCGTCCATTAAAAAGGTCTCTGCAGATGGGGCAATTACGCCCACACTTTGTCAGCTCTGCCTCATTCACAGGATGACATCTCCTGCGCATCACAGGGCCCCCTTAGGCACAGACGCCCCAACCTGATTTTGTTTACAATGCTGCAATTTCTTTCTCTTTCAGAAGACTATTATTTGCCTGACAAACTACACTGTTTTTACCCGGCCAATATGAATAAACAAGCATTATGTTTCCTCTTGGGGCAGAGAGCCTGGTTAAATGAATCAGAAAACCCTAAAAAAGATTGTCTCCCCTCAGTCCATCAGCGACTGGACAATTACTCAAGGGCCAGCTGTAAGGAAAACAGATGGTGTGTGAGCACTAATAACACGGGCTTTCTCCACTCGGGCAAAGGCAGAGGCGGCCGGTCACACGTTCTGACACGGAAACCGCCACGAAATGGCAGGCAGCACTGCCGAATGGCGCAGGACTGGGTCTAAGGACTAACAGATGCTTACAGTTTTCACGAGGGAATGTCAGATTAAATAATCCTAAGGCAGAGGCAACCCAACTAACCCCGCAGTCAATACCCTCGCAAAGATTCCTGAAATGGGAGAAACATAGGGTGAGCCCCAGCCCACCTGAGACAGGGGCCTTATCTGGCTAATAAGAGCCCCACAATTTACGCCTTCTCCCTTTATTTGGAAAAAGCAGAGAAACCAGGAAGATTGGTTAATTAACCAATGTATGACATAGGATCTCTCTAGAAAGAGACAGAGGGACCTATGTTCTGTCAGACAGTCACCCAGGCCTGGAAATGTGCTCATTTCAGCCACTTAAATTCCTTAAACAATTCGGACATGAAGATAATCTATCCTAATTCTTTTCTGCCTTATTGACACTATTGACTACCCCCAATCCACAGCACGGTCTAATAAATCAACATGGGATTAAGCCAAGAAGAAAGAAGGTGATAAAATGCCATTGGGCCCCTATAAATCATCAGGCTGAGCTGCACAAGGTAAGTAACTGGAATGAGAATGGAACTTTTCTACGCAGCCATAATTGTTATGGCCTACCTCACGTTTCCCAAATTTATAATCGCGGCCAGTGCATGGGGACGCTCCCCCCTCCTACAGTCTTCATGTGAGAGCCCATCTTCCAGGTGACCCTGCACTGAGAACCACCTTCTAATTAAAGACAGAAAGGGTTGATATGCAGGCTTCAGTTCAATTGCTTTCGATCTGAAGATGTCCAGAGTGAGCAATGGTTTCATTTACCAGGAATTACCCTTTGTACAAACCACTTCACTATTTAAAACAAACCACATGGATCATCATTAAGTGGGAAAAATTACCAATCTTCGGATATTGACAGTGGCATGGCCTACTTTAGAGTCCCTTTTTTCCCCCTCTTTTAATGCGGATTTTAAGCATTTGACTTGTTTTTAAATTTAAGCTGATAAAAAGGTTCTGAGGGAATAGGATTTGACAGATGAGAAGCTTTCTTAGAAAGGGACTGGGAGACACTGACCGTGGTTGAGGAACAGGGGAAAACTAAGTTAATGTGGTACTTCTCTTTCAGGGAGGCAGAACTCAGCGTGAAACAGCTCCAGGGGCATCTGACACGCAGTGTGCCTCAGAGAACAAACCTCGCCTGCTCTGTGCGAGGCCTCGCCATCCCTTACCGTGTGATGACTGCTCTTTGGTGGGCTTCCTGTGACTTAGGATGGGAATCAAGCATTTCTAGATTTTTGTGTTGTGAGTGCGAGTGTGGTTTTCTATTTCCCTCTCTGTGGAAAACAAAACACATTCTCTTTTGAGCTAGCTCACAGCAAACCTCCACATTTGGAATTTGGATTCAGAATTTTCTCTCAAAGTCAGAATGTTTAAATGGGTACCCACTTTGGAACTCTGGGCAAAATCTGTATTGGGGAGATGTGAGTTGAATTTCACCTGGCAGAAGAAGATTCACCATCGAAGAAGACACTGGATAAAGCCACTGCATTGTGTCAAGAACAGAGGCTGAAGCAGGGACATGCCCTGGACTGCAAGATTGAAGCCAGCTGTTCCAATGCTCCCCCGTCCCTTTGGCCTGACAGTGGTCTACAACCACAAGACACATGCTATATACTAGAGGTATATAGACGTGTGTATAGACACATGTGCTATACGCATGGGATGAAATCTTTGGATTCAATATCTAGATGCCAAAAGGACTATTCAACATCACTCCATTTTGCAGTTCGAAACTGTAGTAACATCTCCAATGTTAAAAGAGAGGAGAGAGAGAAAGAAAAAGAAATTGTAACTGTGGCAAAATACCTATCTAAAGTAGAGTTACTGAGAAATATAAATAAATGAAACAGAATAAGTCTGATAATTTAAACACCGAAGTCACCTCTTCTTTGGCCTGAATAAATGAGTTCTTTGTGGCAAAAGGGTTACGGTCATTTTTTCTTGGTCATTCAGAGTAGACTCGGATGCTGAGGTATCCCAACTGATTTTTATTTTTATGAGTTGTCTTAGGAACAGATCTGGGAGGGTTTAGGAAGAAAAGCTGGATGTCAGGGATAAGGCAAAGAAAGCAAATGATGAAGTAATTTTCCTTAGATACTAGAAGAGAAATAAGCACCATATGAAACTTCATTCCAGGAAAATATCTTTCAGTGAAGATTCGGTGGCCCCTAAACAGAGTTTGTGCATTTATAAAACAGAATGATAAAGGCTCCAAAAAGGAGAGTTGTATTTTAATTATGTTCTTGTATAATTGGTAATCTGAATGAGAAAAGACTCCTGAACTATGTTTATTTCTAAATAGTAATAAAATGTTTCCAATGTAGGTGTCATTTATCCTAGATGTTGCCTGATTTATCATTTGACCAACTTACTCTGAGAGTACAGATTAGCCCTCTGATCATCAAAGTTAGACAGAGATACAATAATAGCTATAGATTAACAGCAGATAGAAAATATAGTAGCAATATATGGATAGAGGATGTATAGATTGTATCGGTAAGTGGTTTGTGGAGATTGAAGTGACCTATTTCACACCCTTAATCAGCCCATTGTCTGGACTGCTAAATAAAAGCAATGACATGAGACTTCTACACAAACTATCATGACAGCAATGGCTAGGAGAGACCTGAAGATTTGGCTCTCCCACCCTGACAGTGAGCCTTTAGGAAGGATGGGAGGTGTGGCTCGAAAACCTGATTCTGAACAAGACAGGCAAAAATAAATGTCTGCCTGTACTATACTTCAGGCATTTAGTGAAACTCAGAAAAATAGACACAAGCACGCAGGCACATGCACACACACCGCATTCTGACACTGTATCACAGCATCACCTTATAAACGCTTCCACCGAAAGCATGACAAGCCCTTTCAAGAGGGGGGTGCGCTCTAAAGCACATTTCAAAACTCACCTCCATCTATCTTCATATGGAACCACGATGCTGATTTAGTCACTTCTAAATATTTGTCGTGGCTGCCAACATTCCCACTGAGCCTCCCCTTTCCATAGCAAGAGCGTTCTCCCTCCTGGAAGAAAGGGCCTGGCAGATGCTGAGAACTCCTGCATTGATCCTATATACTTGTCCTTTTCATGGCAAGAATAACCTCTCACTCAGAGTCTCTGTCTTCTTCCCTAAGTTGTGTCTAAACGAGCAAACCAATTTAACAATTTAGAAGGAGGAAACATCAGTTTATTTTAAAAAAAGAATAATGCACAGAGAAACTGCAAGAACACTGACCACCTAAAGCATTCTACTTGTTAGGTAATGCTGTTCAAACTGATTCATAAATAACATGAAAGAAGTGAATGCAGCAGGCAAAAGATCAACTCATATTAATAATTTGATTAAAACCAACTGAGATTTAGCATCCATAGAAATGCTCATTAGGATACTCTTCTGGTGGGTAACTGGTGTAAAACACACTCACTCACACACACACACACACACACGGGCACTCACAGAAAAGGCACAGAAATGATAGAAGCAGATGCATCATATAATAGGTTACCAGTAGGCTCTTGGGAAATGTTTCCTGGCACAATTTACTTAATGAAAAATGGAACAAAACAATATTTAAGTGGATAAATCAATTTGTCCCCCAGATATTAAAACAACAAAAAAGGCTGCTCTCAAAAAGACTTGCAACAGAAAATACGCCTAAGAGAGATTTTCTGGAGGCAACCAACTTGATAACAAATTACCCGAACGTTCGAAACAGAATCTTGACATTTTATGAACACATATATTCTTGTAACACAGATTGAAATTGAGGGTCTTTGGAGAAGGAGACCCCTCTGAACACTTGTGGAGGAAGTTTAGTCAATCCCAATCACACACAGTTAACAAATGGCGCTCTTGAAGGGAGTCCATCGAAAAACAAAATAACTACAGTGACTGTTAACTCTTCATGCAGCAGGACGGCGATCTTGGGAAGACAGAAGGACTCCCACTGGCATGACAGAATCCTCCTATCCCTGCCAGTCACATCCACAGCCCCTGCCCGGCGAGAGAGAGCCGGGCTTGTCATCCCACAAGGCGACGTTAAGCTGTTTTCCAAGCCCAGGAACCAACTTAGGCTGCAGCCCTACTACTAAAGAAGGAAAGAGAGACAGAGAAGGTCTGAGGGAAGTACCCAGAGAAAGACAGAGAGAAACACAATGAAAGATTCATCAATCTACACAGAAGGGAATATAAACACAGAATCCTTCAGCAAGACCATTAAAAGGGAGTGGAGGAGGGGGAAAAAGCCTTTACCCATGCCAACAAAGACAGCATCCCAAACCCCTCGCCTTCATCACAGCATCATCAGTGAGTCTGGAGGCAGATTCTGGGGCTGAACCACTCCAGAAACCCAGGCGGACTGAATATATCACAACCCAGACAAACTTAAGAAAAAAATACGGAGCGCACATGCACACACACACACACACACACAGAGACACACACACACACACACATACATGTGTTTTTCCACTCCCTATTAAAGCAGCTGAATTAAAACTCCAGGCACCCAAATGCCTCCACAAAGATCCAAACTCTTAGCACCAAACTGGTCTTAGACTCAGATCGCCACCGTACGCACTGACACGAGAAAAATGCAAGGAAGGAAGATGCAGTTTGCAAATTTAAACTCCCGGTACCCAAGCTGGGAATCAGGCGTTCAAAGTATTCAGAGAAGTGCAAAACCAGCTCGGCGCGGGGTGTCTGGGGTCCACAGAGAACAAGGGGCTCCGTTCCACCCCTCCCGTCCAAACGCACGAGCCCCTTCCCCAGGCCCCTCCAAGGTACCAAAGCGCATCCCAGCGACGCGGGTACCGAGTCCACCGAGCCCCGGCAAGCAGCCACCGAGAGAAGACGCGCGCCTTACCTGCTGTAAGTACATAAAAGTCAAGGCACACGAGAGCTGGGGACACATGCCCACGTTGGGGAGCGCCACGCAGGTGGCCCCCGTCAGAGGATGCTGCATCGTATCTCTCTGGCGCCCGCCGAGCACGAGTGGGGACGCTCGCATGCAATCACGCCGCTCTTTGCCTGGTCGCTACAATTTTTTTTTTCTTTTTAATTTTGCTGATTATCTAAGTCCAAACCCGGTGGCTGTCTCTCTTCTTCTCTCTCTCTCTTTCTCTCTCTCCCTCCCCCCTGCCGCACCCCGCGCGTCCCTCCTCCCTCGCTTTCCTTCCCTCCGGGTTTGCTAGATCCAGGCGTTCATCTGCCTCCAACTAAGACACTTGAGAGGGCCAGGAAACTATTTTGTTTCCTTCGTGGCGGTATCGTGTCTCTGGTTTGTTGGGCCTGCCTTCTGATGCCCCTCAAAGTGGAAGGTACCCTCCCTCCCCACTGCACGCCCCCGGGAAGATGACAAGAACCAGCAAAGGCAACTTCTATGAAAGGTATAGGGGTTGGACGCCCTCCTGTAGATGCTGAGGGTGGGGGGGATAAAGCTAAGGGCAAGAGAGAGGGAGGGGGAGAAAGGAGAGAGAGAGAGAGAGAGAGAGAGATTTTGACTCACACTGAGGCTCACTCCGTTGGTGCTGATGCTGCGTGCCTCCTCATTTGTCAAATGGGTCCAGGGGCAGGGTTTTTTTTTTTTTTTCCCTCCCCTTTGCCTTTTTTTTTTTTTTAACGACTCACCAAAATTCAAATTGTGTCTGCTAAAAATCTCCGCGGGGCGGGTGAGGAAGCAGGCGAGCGCCCCGCATCGCCAGCGTCCAGGCGAGCTGGACAATTACTGCGATTGCCCAGTTGAGACCCAGAGTCTTAGATTTTGGTGGCGGTTTGTTTGCCCGACTCGCTGGCAAATAAACACGGAAATGGGATTCCCCCTCGTAAGAGTTCTGAGACGACGCTAGGGGCTGGGGGCAGGGGGAGCTGGGGCTGCGGGCTCCCGAGGCACGGCGGTTTCTGGGGGCCCGCCACCCCCGGCAGGGCGGCCCCGGCGGCGATGCACCCCCAGGCGTGCGGGGCGCAGCTTTCGCTCTGAGCCTCGTCGTGGCTGGGCAGGCAGAGGCGAGCACACCAACCAGCCCCGAGCCGCTGAATGGGAGAAACCGCCCTGGCTGGCGTGGAAATCAAGCCTGTTGGACTAACCAACGCGCCAGCCCCCAGTAAACGCAAGGGGGGCTTCTCCCAGCCTAGAATCCCAGCTCTTCTCAAATTATAAATGCACAGGGTGGGGAAGTCCATGTCTGATAAGAGATTACTCTGTGGGCTGCAGCAGGCAAATTATAATGGTTTATTTATTTTATTTTTCTCTTGCCTGGCCAGCCCTCCTTGGTCAAATTAGCATTCTGTTCTTGCAGAGTGGTCTCCCCCCTCCCCTTTATTTTATGAAGTAATAATTATTCATTAGTAGATTTCATTAGTCTTTTTGCAATAAAATAGGATGTGATCTGCAAATCAAAAGAAAATATTAAGACTCTAATGTGTCCTTGGTCCCCACAGAAAAAAAAAGCACATTCTTGGCAGCAGTAAAATCATGGTCAGGAATAGTAGCCATATTTTGTGATATAGATTTTGACCCAGTGATTGGATTTTCTTTTTCTTGTCAGAGCAAGAGGCTGTCTAAATAGCATCTGTTTTGATTGTTGGGTTCCCTGAAGAAAGCTTGCTGGGGGCCTGCCACGGCCCTGCAGGACAGAGCACACCCTAGAGTGATGGGGGCACCCTCAGCAAGGGGCACTCAGGGCAGGGTTCAGGTACAGGCCACCAGGGGCATCCCCACTGACCCGTCAGTGAGGCTCATGGGGACCCTCTCAGCCAAATGACAGCTTCTGAACTGAGCCATCAGCTCGCAAGGCACAACTCACTTTGCAGGCTAATCAAAATGCTTTCTGAAGAAAAGGAAATTAATGATTCCACAGCTCCATTTTTTTGTTGTTGTTCTGTTTTGAAACGCCATCAATAACTATAAAGTCTTTGCTATGCCAAACACTGGGCCCCGACCAGGCTGTTTCTTTCTACTCTTCATCTTACAAAACCAGCCCCTCCAACACCCTGGGGCCCACACATCCCATCCATTTAGAGGGGACACAGTAGCATGCTTAGCCCTAAGCAGAAGTTGATGTGGGGGATGATTGGAGCACAGGCTGGTATCTCATGCTGCTTTTTTGGTGAAGGGGTGGCAGTGGATAGTCTGAAAAATCCTTGCTCTAGGTTGTTTCAGAAATCACATTCATCACACAAGGTCTGATTTACAAATAAACGGTTTCTCTCATTTCTTACTTTCTGTCTTTTATTTATTTTTTTGATTTTGCAATTAACAAAATCCACGAGGAAGCCACTCCACAAAACATATATGGAATAAAAGGTCAAACATTCTGCCTTTTCTACCCTTACTCTCTCTCTCTCCCCATCCTTTTTTTTTTTTTTCGCCTCAAGCAATTTGCTGTACTGACAGGGTTTGTCCTGCTTTCCTTCATTTTTTTCTCCCTGGCATTGGAAAAGCCTGCAAATGCCCCAAGAAGAGGACAGAATTTTCCCTTCAGTTCATTTTCATAAGAAACACAATAAATAATACATGGCACTTTAATAAGACCTTATCTGAATGGTTTAATGAAAAACAAATACATTATGTAAGGAGCCAATAACTGCTCTCGGCTGCACTGAGCCAACACAGGTTTTCCGGTCCGTTTTCTCCCCAAAGCTGAAGACCCTCAGTGGTGATTGGATTCCTATAGACCCATTTGACAATAATGGCTCAGACTTCCCTTTAACTTAGGTCTTCACAGGCAGGCACATTGGAAGTCCGCAAAGGGAAACAACGGAATCCAGACCTTCTAAATGCTTCTCAAAATTGCCTGGAGCCAGGCTGCATTCTCTGGACAACCAAGTTCAAACAACCCTGTGCAAGTGCATGCAAACACGATTACGCACAGAGACAAGTACTCACCCCATCAACGCGGCAACCGCATAAAGGATGGGGTAGCACAGACCTTACAGTGGCTAGTCTCGGTGCATGTTAACGAGGAACAGAGCATCGGGTGACCCCAACTCAAACGGTAAAGCCATATCTACAACTATTGCGCACTCGGGGCAAAACTCTGCCAGCCTTTTAAGCAGCATCTGGGGATGCTGCATTTGAATTCTATCTGAACAGAGACTGAAAAAGAGCCACATTTATGCTACTAGCTCCCAAATGATTCTTCTACATCAATAAATAAGAAAAGTGGGGAAAGAAAACACTCTCCTCTTTCTCTACACAGAATCCCTGGGCACTCAGTATCCCTTGGGTGGATATATTGCGTGCACATTCAAGGGTTATCCCCTGCCTTTCAGCTACGAGGACCCTTCTCTGAATGGTTGTATGTACCCTGTAGGAAGCAGAGAGTGCTGGAAATCCAGCAATGAACAACGCCATCTTCAAACGATACTTCCTTAGGCAGAAGGCAGCTACTCCTGTTTTAATCTAACCCACACAATGGTATTTGTAACTTTTTCCTTCCCTCAAATTTGCCAGCTATTTAAAAGAATAAAGGCAAATTTTTTCCTTTTCTCTCCTTGGTAATTCTTTATTAAAATATCCTAAGGCTGTCAAAAAGGCATACATTTCACTAAAGGAGATCTTCTATGGGAGCTGCCATACTTCACAGCAAGAAAAACTCCAGTTAGATAGAGGGAAGGACTTCTTGATCTTAAATATAATTATCCATACCAGGGTTAGCTCTGTGACAATGCCATGGAGTGGCTTAGAAGTATGTTACTCTCACTCTCAAAATTTGATATGAGCAACTACACAGTGTCAGTCTTCAGTAAAGTGAGAATGAAAGTATTTGGAGAAAACTTTATGATTTATTATCTCGATCACAAGCACTTTGAATCACCTACTTGTTCAAACACTTGAAGGAAAGCTAGTTAGTGTTGATTACATTCCAGGCACTGCTCGAGTCCCGAAGGTTGTATCAATGGGGGAAGGCAAAGATCCCTGATGTCGTAGAACTTATATTCTGGGTGGGGGGAGCAGAAAATAAACTACAAAGATAAGAAGTAAGTAAATTATACAGAACATAGAAGGTGATGAGTGGTGTGGAAAAATAAAAGATAGAACAGGAGCGGGGATTGAGGACACCAGGGATAAGAAGGGTAGGGCAGGTCGCGGTAAATTCTGGATAAAAACTTCGCTTGCTCTGCAAATGCAGCTTCAGCTTCAAGAAAAACCTCCTTGCACCCTCACCCCTTCCAATCCGATTACCAAGGCCCAGATCTGTCTAATATATTAATTCTGGAGCTCCCTTGGGTCATCCACCAAGAGTGGTAGTGGGGAGCTGTGCGTTTCTAACGACTAAAAATTGGAAAGATTCTCACCTGCAGCTTTGACTACTCGAAGTGCAGGGTTTTATACAGCGTCTGACATATAGTAGGCATTCAGAAAATGCTGAATTGGTGAGTGAATGGGTGGATGGATGGACGGATAGATGGGTGAATACAACAGGAATTTGGACCAAATGACCTCTTGCTGTCTCCTTCTGCTCAAAGAATCCAAGGATTCTGAGGTTTTTTAATTATTCACTTATTTTTAGCTTGCTGTGTGTTAAGCTGGTCCCTTGGCCTCTAGACTGAGGTCTCAGTCCCCGCTGGTCCCTCCAAGCTACCCTGCAGAGGCGCCGTTCCTCAGACACATTTCTCCTGGCAAAGGCACGCCCACACCATGGCACGGAGTCAGAGGGCCGAGGACTTGGCAGAGCTCAGATGGGCACAGCGTTCCTCTTTCAGAGTAAAGGGCTGCACCTCAGGCAGAACCAATTTCAACCACTCGGAGACAGCTGCATTGCATGTAATGACAGGATTGAGGCTGGAGATTAGAATCCGCTTCTGGGTCCAGCACCCTCAAACTCTGCTAGCCTTCTAGCCTGGGTGTAGGTTGTCTGTGAGCCCAAGACTTAAAGAACAGAAACACAAGTATAAGTGATACCCTGTCCACAACTAGCTCCCATGAAAAACACTCTTTCAAAATTGTGTTGGTTGTGTAGACGGTTTACTAAAATCTTCTGTCCACAAGATTGACTTTAATTAATAAAGAAAATCAACTAATTAAATAAATGAAATGCCTACCAATCCTATCTAGAATAGACGTGGCTGTGGAGAAACGGGTATTCTCAAACACAGATTGTGAGAACCCAAACTGGAAAGGTTCTGGAGATGACAGTTTGACATTCACTATCAAAATTTAAAATATGCATATTTTAACCTAATTATTCAAGTTCTAGATATCTCTCCTGCAGAATACTTGAGATGGGCAGAGAGATACATGTGCCAGGATATCCATTCCAGCATTGCTTGTAAAAGCAGATAATCAGAAGCAATAGGGAAATGGTAAAACACATCGTGGCACATACATATAACACAGCTGTTAGAAAGGAGGAGGAGCATATTTGTGTCTTCCCTTGGAAAGCTCTCTACAGCAGATCTTGAAGAAGTTTTAGAGCATATATAATAAAATTTCATACGTGAAAACCAAACCAAACCAACCAGAAAACAACAAAACCTACAATCTCTTTACATGTATGCGTGTGTGCATATAGACATACACATAGGCACGTGCATATGTATGAATACACATACGCCTACACACACATATATGAAATGCATAGAAAAGGGTTTGAAGGATATAAATCAAACTGGTAAATTTGCTTAAGTCTAGAGTGATGAGGTAGAAGATGGGGGGGACTTTTCAATTTTTAGTCTATTTAGATATATGTTGTTTGAATTTTCCCGAGACTATGTGCATTACTTTTATAATAAAATAAAATAATTCTATTTCTACTACTACTATTATCACTATTGTTATTATGAAGAACTGAGGTTACCTGTTCTGAAAGAATACTCTTAGACATGGTGGTAAATTTTCCTGGCCAGTCCATAAAAACCTGCTTAATCCCACCATTGAGTTGGAATAATCTAGATATTTAACCACAGCAAAAATGAAAAGCACACATACCTTGGTAGCCAAGCAGGATTTCAGGACCTTAGAACCTCATTTCTGTTTACAACATAACTTCTTAGACACAAGGTTTTTAGTTTACCTGTTCAGAAATGAAAACGAAAGTACCAGCCCCACCCCACTTCCTCAGGTGTCAGGGCTGCTGAGAAGCAGATGGCCAGGCAGGACACTGGTGAGGATTTCCATAGAAAACAAGGGACAGACGTGGTTTACGATTCTCAATCACCCACTTCATAGGTGGGTAGATTGTCTTTGCACCAGGCCTGGCGTATAGACCAGGGACACAGAGAGAATGAAGTTCTTATTTTTGTTTCTGCAGGCCTTAGCTTAAACGCCTCTTCCCTGCAGCCTCACTGAGGAAGGAGCTCAGGAGGTACAGAAAACGTGTCTCTCTCCCTTTCCTCTCGCATCTTCCACTGTTGTTGGCTCACTGGCTACTAGCTATGGCCCCACAGAGTGCAAGCTTGGAGCAATCAATCAGCAAGCCCTCCCCAATGTGTGGGTCTGCTGTATGCCAGTCTACAGAGCATCTGCATTTACCTTTACACACCTATCCTGTTGAATCTGTGAAGGTGAGCAGGGACAAGGTACCTAGGTGTAGAGGAAAGGGACATACAGCAAGGGTCTTCTTGACTCCTGCATTCCTTCAAGGGAAGGGGCAGGTCTGCATCAAACTAACTCCCAGGCAACACCACGAATCTCCCAAAGCTGTCCTGGATTCCAGCCTGCAGCCCAAAGAAAGGCCCAGAGTCTCAGGACTCTGAAAATGGCTACATGGTCTGCCCCACTGGCCAGGGGAAGACTAGGGAGCCCATTGCTGCAAAAGCCCCAGCATGCTCATAGTGGAGCTTTCCAGGTCTACAGAAACACACAACCTGGGCTTACACCCAAGATTTGCTACTTGCAAGATATATGAACATGGGCATGTGAATTAACTACTCTGAGTCTCAGTTTTTTAATCTGTAAAATGGGGCTAATAATAGCTCCCTCATAGAATTGCAATGGTTCTTGGATTTTTTTCTCTCTAATTCATGGGCTATTACAATAAAATTTTAAAAACAAAATGGAGGGATTGCATGAAATTAACAACTTTAAACTTTTTTTGGCCAAGTTAGTATATTCACACACACACACACATAAACTCACACACAAACTCACACACACCATCTGCTATCACCATCGTTTCATAAAGGAAAGGGCATTTTGTACCAAAAAGCAAGAAGGACATAATCTCAAAATAAAGGACAGCCCTTCAAATTGATTAAATTTAGCTCTATTAAAATTTTCACTAAATTGCCCTTAATTTTCTCATTTAGCTGCAGTCTGTTGAAAATATCATTATGGAATCAGATGAATCTGTGGATCAGCACTTGGGAACCACCAAGATAATGAATGTAAAGTGCTTCTTAGCATAGGCCCTGGCGCACCAAGAATCAACAATAGTGCTAACTATTGTAAGGATGCTTGAAAACAATGGACACTTACACTCATTAGGCTGGAATAACGACCGTCTTCACCCCCACAGGCTCACTGCAGCAAAACAAACCAAAGGCCTTTCTCATTTCTGAGTTCCCTGAACCACAGAGCACCATGCCTTTCACATGGGAGAGGCTTAATAAAGGTCAGATGCACTGAATTTGTTGGATCACCAGAGTCCGTTCACTTTCCTCAATGACAGCATTAGCAGCTCTGCTCATTCAAGGCCACCTGAAATATGATGGCTGTGATGGAGGATTTGGGAACTCTTTCTGGCTCATACGAGGGCATGCAGTATACTGTATAGTGGGGAATATATCTTTTGAAGTCCCACTGCTTAGGTGTGAAGTCCTGACTCTGCACCATACTTCCACAGCTGCTATTAAATGTCTATGAAGTTATAAGCCCTTAAAACCTCCTAAAAGGGAATGATGATAATGTTGCCTTCATAATTAAGTTGTTAAAAGATAAAATAATGTAATACACATAAGTTCTGAGATTGGTGGCTGTCATCTAGCAACCACTCAACACACATTAGCAACTATTATTATGAATTATTTTTATTCTCAGTGCCTGACCATTTGATGAAATCGACATCCCTCTTTCTTTGCTAAAAATTATACAAACAATACCAACAAGGTCAATACATTTATGGAACGACTAACCCCAAATGCAGTTTTTTTTGAGAATTTTTTCGAACGACACAGCATTTATATGAAACTGTGTAGACATCACCTTTCTGCTCTGGCCTTCTGAGTACACACAGTTTATTTAACCTTGCTAATGAGTCAGATGAACACAAACTTTCATATTAGTCCTTGTTAATTAAATTCTCCCCCAGCTGAATCTCACAAAATGTCAGGTCAAGTCTTTTACTACTTTTTAGAGACTGACTAGGGTACCACATGTAAAGAGACTGCTTTTGGCCAGCTTGGTAATTAATACATATGTGTTTTGATCTTCATAAAACCCTGTAAGGGAGGTTTTTATACCCCCAATTTACCGAAGAAGAAACTGAGGCTGCAAGAAATATACACAACGTCTTGATAATAAGGTACGGGGACAGTGTTTTCAATCAGGTCTGTTGAACAAAAAACGGCAGGAAGTATTCTTTCCATCACCTTGCTATACCAGTAGCAGATGATATGATGCTTACAAGATCATCATCATCATCATCATCATTTTATTTATCATTGTTTGCAACAGCTAAACCTATCAAGCACTTCTCAGAAACATTACTCTATGTCAATTCAGCTGCCAGGTTTCCTCTTCAAGGAATCTATCAGCGACTCTGGCCACCTAATTTTATAGTATGAAATTTCCCTAGTTTTCTGGTTCCTACTTGCCTACAGGAGGAGTAAAACTCATCCCATTCACAGTCTACCTGAAGCTCTTCAAAACAAAAGACCCTGCCTCCACCCTCATTTGCCAACACCCTCCTATCACCACCCCTGGCAAAAGTGATAAGTTATAGAGACAATGGTCTATCAGAGAAGCCAACTGACACCTGTCAGGAGAGACCCAAGACATACCAGGCAGAACCCCAGATTTAAAAATACCCAGCACTAGCAAATCCCTTATGTTCCCACAGGAGCTCTCCTAAAACAATAGGTTGCAGGAGGTGATGCTAAGGGAGAGCAGTGTTTGGCACTTGAGAGGGTGAGAGTCTGTTTCCAGTGCACAGGACAGAATGTAAGAGTGTGGGATAAGGGACAGTAGGTGGCAGAGACAAAAACAGCTAAGTGGTGATTTCTCCTAATGAACAAGTGGGTGGGGAGGTCTACTTTGGGAAGCCTCCACACCCCACCTACTCTCTGTATTGCAACTTTCTAGATGGAACTCGAGCAAACTTGAAGGCAAGCAAAGCCTGCAGAAAATTCTATTTTTCCCCTGTAATAAGCTTGGCTGCTGGGTTCTTTGACCCCATAAATGCTCAGAAATATCTATCTTTATGCAACACCAGTCACCCTCAAGCATCTCCTACTAGAAGTGACTTCACCTGTAACATCTCAAATTCTGGAATAATCCCTTTTGAACTTAACCTGCCCAAGGTCTTGTTTTGGCATGGAGGCAAGAGCACCACAGGGATTCTCAGTCCCTAGCATTATCGGCGCACCTTCAAAGGCTGGTGATTGTTGGTGGTGAGCTAGGAAGGATGTAAGGACTCAAAACAAAACTAGGTTGGTCTGAAAACATTAGAAGGTTGCATGGCAAGTGGATTAGATACTGGGTGGAAAACCTTCCTGGTTCTCAAGATCTCACCTCACCAAACACACAATCTCTAGAATTCCAAGTCTTCGTCTCCAAATTGCAATTCTCAATTATGGGTCCTCACATTCTCACAACCTTGTCTGCCCTGCTAGCTCAGGATTTTATATTCCCTGTCTCTGGACTCCATCACAAGAACCACACATAAAGCTCAGCCCGTCATCTTGTTCCACAATATACCCACTTATATAAGGCATGTTTGAGTTTAGTAGACATGAAGACTGTAGAAGTGTAAGGAAAATTGAACAGGAGAAGAAATTCTCATCTTAGAAACACAATTCTAGAACAATCTGTGTATCACATCAATTTCAAATGACGTTTGGCTATTCTACCACCAGTAAATTTTATTAGACTTCCCTGGTTACAGACTTTCTCTGCCATACTTCTTTTTCCTCTTCCCTTCCCATTGGGATCCAGAGAGCAAATTCTCATCCCCACCCCCTTGTCCCATGTTTTCTGTTTCTTGAAGGCTTGGCATCAGCTGTCCCTGTGCCCTTGAGGGATGACCTTCTCACCCAAGTTTGCATCAAGCCTTTTTCCTAAACCAAAACAGCACTCTCCAGAAGATGATTGAAAGAAGAGCAGCTCCTTCACCTGGTCTCAGTTAGAATAATTCGACACTCTTTCAGCACAGTTGCACATAGGAGAAAAACTATGTTTCCCTGGCTGGACCTTCTTATGTACCTGTGTGGCAGAATCCTTGCGTGCTCCATAAACATAAGATCTTGCTTGGTGTCATCCTGTGCTTTGTTAGGTCTCTTAACTTTTGTACCCCAATCATCAGCACCTTGCGTGACCCATTTGCTGCAATATTCTTTGCACACCTGTGAAAGATTTGCAGCAATGATTAGAAACCACTGCACAGACTCTCTGTGGAATCCTCATCCCATCTGCAGCCATGACCTCTCCTCACAGGCTACCCCTCAGGAATGATCCTGTACCTCAAACAGCCCCCTGCATGTCTCAATACGAAGGTCCTATCCTCACTGCTGTTTTAACATCCCCCTCAGACAAAACATTGGCGCATGCATCTCTTCCTCTATGGACTTCCTTGTTTGTTAATAGAAGCACCTCCCTTCCATTTACTTAACCTTGAAACCTCAACATTTGTTCTTCACACCTCCCTTTGCTGCTCTGAATGTCAATTGATTCCCAAATCATATTATTTTTAACTCTCCAATCACCCAACTATGAAGACTCTCAATTGTCCATTGCCACTGTCCCAGTGCATCACATTATCCTCTTTAGCCTAGATGTAAAAAAAAAGCTATGCTTCCCTAATTGGTTCCTTTGTTCTCAGTCTCAGTTCCTCCCAACTCACACTCTACATTGATCCCACAGGGGAATTTTAAATAGACAAAACCAAACATGTCAATCTTCTGCTCAAAAGACATGACTGCCCCTCCCACTGATGAGGGCGTGATGGTAAATGCTTTAACCTGGTACTGCGCCTCTTATCTTGCAACATAACTGGCATTTTCTTTAACGTACCTCCCTCTTTCCAGATTCCGGTCACCTCATACCTAGTCTTGTAATTGCTTATGCCCAATGCATATTCATACATCTCCAAATATATGTTCTTTGGCTGAAAATGCTTTAATGATTTGAGAGTACAAATCCCAGAATACCCCGTGCATAATTAAATAAATAATCTCGGAATGAAACATGCATCTTTGTATGTTTTGCAACGTTGAGATGGAGATGAGGATGACAGCACTTCTGTGTGCTTCCCTTTATTCTTCAGAGGGGCTGTGCTGGGTACATACTGATAGCGCTGTGTTACCCACGAGGATGCTGAAACGCAGCGAGGTTATGTAAGCAACCTGCACGTAAACGGGACAGCCAGTGCTGACAGTGAGTTGCTTGTCTGTTTACTGTCTATCTCTGGCCACCCCATCCTTTGCACGCTGGCAAGCACATGTTCCATGAGAACTTTAATATTCCTCTCAACATTGCATCCTCATCACCTTAGAACACCACCTGACTTATTACAGCAGATACTTGCTGAATATTGGTCAAATGAATGAGAAAACTTGGAAACGACAATATAAGTCCTATTCCACTTCTATGTTTCTGAAATCCATTTCATTCTCACTAACTGATTCATTCATTCATTCACTCATCAGCTACATCTTGAATATATTCTCTGTGCCAAGGATGGTGCCGACCCTGGAGATACCATGATCAACAAAGTGGGAGACAGAACTTACATTATAGATTAACCTGATATTCTTAGGTCATCTGGTTTAAAAAAATTACCTTTTGCAACTGTTTCAGCATGTGAATCGGCATTGTCTCAATATTATGCAACAAATTAAAATACTGAAGTGAATTGGATTATGAGGCTAATTGAAAACAGAATTGGTTATCCATACTCCCAATTTCAAATATCGGTGTTCATCAAAATAGCCTCATTTTCTCACTGATTGGCTTTATAATAAATCTTTCACATTTGAATTTATAAAATTCATCTCTACTCTGCTTGTTTCATCTCTTTTATAAATGAAGTTTCGTGTAAAATTTATTCGTAAAAGGGTCTCTACTGGTGTAAATATATGTACATATTTGAGAACCACTGGTTTGCCATGTGAAGCTGTGAGGCTCAGACAATAGATTTTCCCTCCTGTGTGGAAAAAAAAAAGATAATTAAATGGACATGTTCTGGGGACACAAGGTTTCCTCTAACCTCGTACTGCCTTCTTGACAGTGAAGTGGTTGATAAGAACTGGAGAGACAGATCGCCTGGTTCTGAATCTTGCATCTGTTTTGTACCAGCTGGGTGACTTTTGGCAAGTTGTTTAAACTTTCTGGGTCGTGGGGTCCTCATTTATAAATGGAAAAAGCATGAGTATCTTTTTTCACAATTTGGATAACATTGAATAATAAGTATAAATTGCTTAGTACAACCCCTAGCATCTAGTAAGTGCACTATACATGTTCGCTACATAGTTTCATGGTGATGATGATGATGATGGTAGTGTTGGTGATGACGATGATGATGTTAGTGATGATGATGACAATGATGGCAATGGTGATGGTGTTGGTCATGATGGTGATGATGATGATAATGATGATGATGACGATGATGACGTGTTGTCGACGATGGTGATCTGGCTGTTGTTGAAAGGCAATATCAATTGGCCTTTCCAGCTGGAAAGAAAGAGAGCCATTCTTTTCATCTTTTTTCAGGAGAGCCCATTGCTAGTTCACTATCCTACCCCTCTCTCTTAACTCTAGTGTTTCCAGCTAAGAAAGCAATTGGAATCGCTGTCACCACCTTGACTCCCCCTGCTTTCCCTCCTCATAACTGGGCCACAGACATCTCTAAGGAGCCTCTCTTGTAGAGCAAGCAGGAGCTGACACCACTGTTCTTCTGGGTAACTCTGGAGGATGTTAATATTTTATGACCTCTTTAGTGAAAACACCAAACTCCAGGGTGCCGATACTTCCTCTAGTATGGCTCGGATTCTCAGCAGGCTTCCGCCCTCCCTTCTCCAACCCCCGCCTCTCTCCAGCCAAGCCATTCCAATATGTTTTCCCCTGCATAGCCATTGTTCTATCAAGATAGAAGTCCATACTTATACAGTATGATTCCATGTATACAAAATCAGTCCATATATAATTTACAGTCTCCACTTCTAAGTTTATCCCGTTCAACATCTAAATCGATACATCTACACAGATACATCCAAAGCTTCCAGGAAACACCCACATGTTAATAGTTGTGTTGCAATTACTGGTGAGTTTGATTATTTTCTTATTGCTATTCTGTGTTAACTAAATTTTCTATCATGAACATGGAGTACTCTAATAATAAGGAACAGGATGATTTCCACTGCTTCTTCTTCTTCTTCCTTTTTTTTTTTTTGTTTAAGATGTCCCAAGGCACGCAGTGAAAACACCTCCTCTCCTATCACAGGCCAAGTCAGAGCCTCACCGTGGTGTGAGGAGAATGGGGACAAAGTTACCAGGAATAAACTCTGACCTCCTCACTATCCCAGCCCTTTAGAGATAGATTGATGGTGATTCTAGAAAGAGGCAGACAGCACCCCTGCATAGTTCCTGAGCGCTGCTGCTCTCCATGTAAGCCTAATTATAGTCACTAAAGAAGTTTCTTTCTCGTCTCTCTGGGTCCTGGGTGACAGCTTATCATTCCAGTGGCATTTTTGTTGGGAAAACCTCATTTCTATTTTTATTATGAGGACTACTTGTCTTTACTAGCTCTTTGTCCATAGATCAAGACATTATGAAGACCTGCACTTTCCTCAGGCAAATGAGAATTACTAATTTTCTCTCTCTGTTAAGTACTGTGCTATCTCCATCGGCTTTACCAATATTTATTTCACACGCTAAGACGACAAGGATCCTGGGATAAGGTTAACCGGTTCAGCGCCACACATGCTCACACTCCAAAGGCCTCTATCACATATTGTCTGTGTTCATTTTCAACACCAAAAGCAGCCATGAAGCTTCACCCTGACCCATGGAAGCAGAATCGTATTGAAAATATGAAGCCCAAATTCCTAGCCTGTGACTTTTGAGTGTATTCACAACACAGGCTTTTCTTTAAGAGACTGAAGTGAAGCACGAACTCAGACCCTTGGAATCCTATAAAGTCCCATGATGTTTGTGTGATGGTGAAAGTGGAAGGATATGAAAGTCGTCATGTTGCCCCTAGCCAAAATCATGTCTGATAATGCTGATGGTGATAAAATATTTACAGTATTAGAGGTTTCTCCATGCTAAGCATTCTAAAAATGATTTACATACATTATTTTACTTAATCCCCCTGTCAAAATTTTTATTCATGCGTTCACTCACTCATTCCTTATTTAATTCATATATAAATATTTATAGAGTGGTAAATTTTGTTCTAAGCATTGTGCAATGTCCCGAGTATACAGTGATTAGACACACAAACAGACAAATAAACCAACAAATCTCAGTCTATTTACTCTAATGGAACTTAAAGTCTACAGGCAGAGACAGAGGTTAAAAATCAATTCCATCAGTTTCTTATAAAACCTACATCCCAGCAATTTCACTCTTGAGCATTTATCCCAGAGAAATGGAAGCTTATGCTTACAAAAAATCTGTACATGAAGTTTTGTTTATAATAGCTAAAAATAGGAATGAGTCCAGATGTCCTTCACCAGGTGGATGGTTAAACAGTGGGGGTACATCCATACCACGGAATACTCCTCAGCAATGAAAAGGAACAAACTATTGATATATACAACAGCTTGGAAGAATTTCCAGGGAATTATATCCTGGGCATATAAAAAAAGTCAATCCTGAAAGGTTATGTACTATATGGTTCTATTTTTGAAATGTCTAAATTTTAAAAATGGAGAACAGATGAGTGTTTTCCAGGAGTCAGGAATTGCAGGAGGTGGGAGGGAGGAGGGTGTGGTTGTAAAAAGACAGTAGGAAGAAGCCTTTGGTGATGGAACCGTTCTGGATCTTGACTGTGGTGGTGGACCCACAAATTTACACATGTGATAAAATTTCATGGAACTAAATACACCTCCCCCCCAATTAATGCACGTAAAACTGGGGAAATCTGAAATAAGATCATTGGATCATATCACTGTCAATATCCTGGTTGTGGATATCATTTTGCCTAATGTTACCATTGGGGGAAACTGGGTAAAAGGTACATGGAATCTTTCAATATTTTTTCTTACAATTGTATGTGACTTTACAATGATCTCCATAAAAATTTCATTAAAAAAACAAATTACATGGTTAATTTTTATAAGGTCAGTTGTGGTAAATGGTATAAAGGAAAAGAACAGGGTTTAAACTTTTTATAAGGGAAACTATGTATAGCAGGGGGCTGGATTTAGACTAAGGGCGAGAGAAGACTTTTCTGAAGAGGTGGCATTTCATTGGGCAATGGAAGGATGAGGAGTTGGTGAGGAGAAAAGTGGGTGGCAAAGTGTTCCAGGAAAGGAAACAGTGTGTGGCAAGGATGTAGAAAAGGGCGTGCATGCTCAGGGAATACAAGATGGAGCACCATGGAAAGCGGGAGTCTAAGGAGGCAGGAGCCCAGGATGAGGGGCCATGAGTGAATGACTGCCCTGATCCTGGGCAGGAGCTATTGTTCTATCATTTCTTCTGTTGCAGGAAAGTGAGGCTCGGACAGTATATGTGAGGTCACAGAGCTAGGAAGTGTCAGATCTAGGATTCAACATCAAAGCTACAACTATGCCCACTGTCTCCTCTAAAAAAAAAAAAACCTTTAAATATGCACTTGCTGTTCGACCCAGCAATACCATTCCTAGGTATGTGCCCAAGAGAACTAAAAATGTATATTCCCTGAAATACCTGTACACAAATGTTTATAGTAACTTTTCATAATCAGCAAAAACTGGAAACGACCCAAAGATCCTTCAGGTGTTGAACAGATAAGCAAACTCTGGTGCATTCGTACCATAGAATGCTACTCAGCAATGAAAGGGAAAAATGAAATATCGATGGACATGACTGCATGGATGAATCTCAAATTCATTATACTGAGAGGAAGAAATTAGACTCAAAGGCTACCTACTTATGGTTCCATTTATATGATATTCCCAAAAAGGCAAAACCAGAGAAAGAGAAAAGAGAAGGGTGATTTCCAGGGACTGGGGCTTGGGACTGACCACAAATGGAGCCCAGAGAACTTGTTGGAATGATGAATGTGTTCCATACTGTGAAATTGGTGTTTGTTACATGACTGTATATGCATTTGTCAAAACTTGCAAAACTGTATGCCAAAAAAAGCAAATTTTACTATATGTAAATTATATCTGGATCAACCTGACCTTGATGAAATTATTGTATTGGGTGAGCAGATATACATTAAAGCCAGAGAAGACCCCTTTCTCTCTTCTGGAAAGTTTTGGGTCATCCCTGGAGACAGCGATATTAATGAGTCTTATTTTCAGAAGATGCAATTAAGGAAAATTGAATGAGGATACAGCTTCTGCGGAGGGTGGGGCAGGGATGACCCACTCTTACTGTTCTTAAGACTCATAGATGGAGAATAAGGACTCTGTTCTGGAAGACAGAACACCTGATTGTAAGTAGCCACTTGTTTTGCCCAGCTGAGGAAGTGACCTAAGTTCTCAGAAACATGGGTTTGCTCATTTCACAAGGAAGGTAAGGATGGATGGAAGAGGAGAACAGCTAAATAAAGTCAAGGTACGTGCTGTGTTTTTCTTCATCTTAGTAGAGGACCAAAATTTTGTGCTCTGTGGTCATAGAAGTCAGATGCAGGGCTGGGATTCCTAAGTCGCTTCTCTTTCCACAGTAGATGCATCCCGCTCCAAATGCAGGTCCCACTGTGGAAGGATCCTCACAACAGCTAATGCGGGGCCAGATCCAGGGCCAGCAAACACACTAATATCTGCTAATATGGCCCCACTCACTGCCATGGGTCTACTCTCACCAGGCTCACGGGTTTCTCAAAGATCTTACCCTGTAGGGACCATAATGAGCCAATGATCAATTTCCCTTTCAGCCGTTCTGAGTCATTGGGAGCTAGCTTTGAAGCGGGGATAGAAGGCTTGGCCATTTCTGGAAGTTGCCTTTCTTTGTGGGGCTTCACATCCAAGAAAGATGAACTCTGAGCCATCTTTAGGGGACAGCTGGTTCAGGTCAGGCCATATTAGGATGAGCTGGCATCTTATATCATTTCTGGCCTGCTAGCTAAGAAAATGGATCTGATCAAAGTCAGCCTGACTCCCTCACCCACCTCCATGCTAGACTACCCCTTTTCTCTCTTCCCATCACACTTTATTTTTATCTCTAGTGTTGCCCTTATCATAACATATTTTGATCATGCCTTCCTTAAGTGCCCATTTACCGTGAAGACAGTGAACACCACAGGGCAGGGCTGGGCTTGTTGGCATCTGCAACCTGAACACTTGGCTCAGGCCTGAGTGTGACAAGGCTCAGTCAATGCCTGCGGAATAAACGAATAATAGAAAGCCTGGTGCATGCACAGAGAAATGAATTCAAGAACAAACCCCCAAAGAGACCACCTGGTGAAAAGCAGAAAATATCATTAACTGAAAACAAGACATTTTT
Organism: Tapirus indicus; assembly: GCA_031878705.1. Taxonomy (NCBI): domain Eukaryota; kingdom Metazoa; phylum Chordata; class Mammalia; order Perissodactyla; family Tapiridae; genus Tapirus; species Tapirus indicus. Next base: position 103,793,877 of record CM062922.1, on the reverse strand, counting down.
GAGAAATTCGCATTTCAGCTTTACCAAAGAGACATTGTAGCACTTGGCCCAAGTGACATGTTATATACAGAGAAAATGCAGCATTTATTTCTATTACGCTGAGGCTTACTCTGTGTAAGTCAGAGAGGTTAGATGCTCAGCATGGGGTCCCTGATGGCCAAAGATCCATGTTTTAAAAAAAGGAATAAAAGGAAAGAAAAAATACATTTAAAAAAAGAGAGTCTCCAGAAACCTATGTGACATTTATAATCAGAGAAAATAGAACTTTTTATTAGTCCCTTGTCCGTATTTACATCTTAAAATCCAGCTCATAAGAGAACCATCACCAATTTTTTTTTAAAGAAAAGAAACAGAAAATAAAAAGAAAGCAATTCAACAATCAGACTTTAACTATCTCTAGTCAGAATAATTCCCTTTCGATGAGACAAATTTAGTCTGAGAACAAGGCAGCCTTGGCCCAGCTGCATAATTTATTGGCAGCTTTAATCTTCAGAATGAACATTAGTGTACACTTCAACTTTTATTGCATTTTTTCAACAAATGATATTTTAAGTTCAAAGTGAATATTATCATGAGTTAGCAATTTGTAATATGTTTTCACTAAAAAATCAAAATAAAATTCCTTTAGCCCTTCTGATATGAATTGAAGACTCAAAAACAAACAATATAAAGATTGTGGGATAGGAAGTCAGACACACAGAAGTTAATATGAAAGAAATATATTCAATAGACAGTCATGATAAACTTTTAATGAACTGTAAAAATATAGATGAACTTCCTTAAAGGAATATGCTAATAATACAGGACAAATCTACATGATGCAAAGGAATATATTTAGTCAATCACCTAAATGATTTGCCTTCAAAATGTCCAACACCCCATGGTTTGTAAGTGTCAAATATATATAGGAGTCTTTATGTAGATATTTTGATTGGGGGCAAATTTAAGGCTTAGACATCTAAAGACAATGACACAGGTTCAATCTCTCTTTAAGCACTAATTATGGAACACTTGCCTATTTAGCTGCTGTACTTGCAGATTCAATCAAAAGGTGTGTGAATAGCTACACACTTGCAACGGGGCAATTGGGTGAATCAATATACCAACTATCACCACGTCAACCATTTCTAACTTAAAACCATGTCCATGGAATTTACCTTAGGGTTTCAGAAACTAAACTGAACCAAACCCCACTATGATGCATTAAGCAATCCCTTTAGCTACCCAAGCAACGAATTGTATGACAGGTCATGTCTACATTACTCTGTGCTGACCACCAATAAGGAATTGGCAACAAATTTCTGCCTCTTGCCACTGAAATTTCCGTCTCAGTCTTAATCTTAGTTCTTTTCTACCATTGTCTCCTCCTAGCATTTCATATCCTTTTCCCTCAAGCTGGTCACCTTCTTTTGTAATAAGAATGTTTCTAGAAGGAGAATAGCTGCAAAGGATTATCAGACTCCAAGAGGTGGTGATTTTTTTCTTAACTGGTATACCAGTTTCATCTTAACTAGTGTTCCCATGTGTGCTATAGTGGACTCAGCTTCCTTGTGCTACGTTAATTAAATATCTTGATTATTCTTTGCCTCAAGAAGTCTAGAGACTATGATTCTGGGATGGGTGCCTGCTCTGGCAGAGCCTTCTGAAGCTTCTTGGGGATTTAAGGAATCCTGCTGTTAAGGCCTAGAACTAATGACCTTCCACATTTAAATACTTGTATTTTTATGACCATCCAGATGATGTTGGTTACAACGACCACTAGTTGCATTGACTACTGTGGCCTCATCCTAACTATACGATGCCCAGTTTGCCTTCATTCATAGGATCTCATCCTTCTGGTAGCTCAGAGGAGGTTTAACCATGCCCCCTAGAGGTGGGGTGGGAGATGGGGAAGACTTTCAGGAAAGGCTCCCGAAAGGAGGGGGCATCTGAGAACAAACCACATGGGATTTTCTCTGAATAACTATGATATGCATTGTGGTCAAATATCATGATATTTTGCTTCTTAATAATCCATCCTCATCTTTGCTAATAACCAACAGATACCATTCCTCCAGGATGAATAACTTGAGAAAAAAAATCATTAAATAAAAGTCAGTTAATTGCATTTCTTAAGAAATCCAACTTTTTAATGTTTCTTCTGAGAGCAGAACAGCAGTATAGTCAAAGGATCAATTATCTTTTTTTAAAAAAATTGCAGAATACAACATTTGCTTTTCTTAAAGGGTTGCAGACATTCCCACTTCTTTCCAAAAGAATAACTTGAAAAGGATGCAAAGTTATACAATCTACAATTCACTGCACACAAGCTGCTTTTGATTATATTGCCTCACAAACTACATACTTTGCTGGGAAGCATAAAACTTTATCACTAAACATTTGAGATTCCACTCAGATAATTTACACATAATTAGACAGAAGCCCACACTTCCGAGCGGCAGCATTACCTCTTCTCTAACAGACTACTCTTAAGAACATTTTTGGTAGCATAATGAGTATTTTATGAGGATTTGTAATCAGTCTTAACGTAGGTGGGAACAGAGGTGAATTACTCCTCAACACGATCAAATCATTACATAACTCAGTGCAGAATAATGATGAGCTGAGGTTGGAAGAGGTAACCTGCCCAGGTATTTGGAGGAATTAGGAAATTCTGGTCTTTTCCAGAGGCATAAAATGAATTAAGTGATCCCTTAGGAAGCAGAAAAATAAAGAAGAAATCAGCCAAGGAGAGAAAGCCTCCTACTTAGATTTCACTACCCTTTGCCCGCTCTCAGGAAAGGAGATAAAAAGACAGAATATAGAGATGGGGAGGAAAATGAATGGTATTTTCTATCCACAGAGTCTCTCTTAGTCATCACAGATGCCTAAGCTCTTTGGGGTCTGGTCTTGTCTTTTCTAGACATCTTCTGTCCTAAGACACAAACAAATCCTTGGTAGGGACAACCAAGCCAGCTGTCTCCAAACAGATTGACCATCACTCAAATATACAGAGTCATCGGGGAGGAAAGGAACGTTGGGGGTGTGGGGAAAAGTGTCACCATTTCATGACACAAAGACTGTAGCCAGAAATATCTCCGTCTCTGGATACTGCATGACTCTGAAGCTTCGCTTTAGATTTGGCATTGTGCCTCCAAGGGGTATTTCAAAATTGCCACCTTGCATGGTCCCTTTGAATCTACGAAGCTGAGTTGTCCAATTTCCATTGGTGGACGAGGAATTTTGTCTTGGTTTCTCTTTCTTGCCTTTTCACTCACAGAGGGTCTGTATCATGCTTTTATGCATGAAATTAAGCAGCTTATAATCTCAGCTATATTCAGTTTATATCATCACACAACGGTGGGTCTTTTTTTTCCAGATTATTTACAAGGAGAGTCACCAGGGTCAAACCTTATAGCAATCCCTGGGGCTGCCACTCAGATTCTCAGCTCCTGGACAAGTTGGACTAGACATTCTCTGTTGCCTCACCCAGCTCTAAACTAGGCAACATGGAAAGCTACAGCTTCAAAATGATCCCTTTGGGGCTGCAGATTGCAAAGTAGATTTGGATGCTGGTGGCATACACGATCAAAACAACGTCTATTAATTTTATAACTACAATCTTGGGAGAAGTGTGTCCAGAACTCCAATTGTATTCCCTTTGTGAGCTCAACATTTGTACAGATTTCATTTCAACATTTCATCCAAATTCAGCAGGCTCTACAGAACAGGTTCCCCTTCACTAAAGAAAGCCAACAATTAAAAACAAAACCAAAATAACAATTTTCATATAATTATGGGAGCAAATATATATATGTCAAAAACTTATATATAAGAACATTTGTGCTACACTTACTTGCATTAATGCCTGGCAAATAATAGTTCCCAATAAATATTTGATGAATAAATGAATGATGAAGAATCAGAAGCAACATATATGTCTAAAATAGGGGAATGGTTGAGTAAAGGGTAATCTATTCATATATTTGAATATAATGTAGCCATTTGAAATCAAGTTTTCAAGGAACATTTAATGGTATACATGGGAAATAACCACGGCACAATGGTATTTTTGAGTGGGTTAATAATGTATTGTACAATTTCAATTGTCTGTTTCCTTCCTTCCTTCCTTCTTTCCATCCATCCATCCATCCAACCCTCCCTCCCAGATATAAGCATAAGTGCGCAGAGTAATCAAGGAGGAGGGTCCAGAGTCCTAGCTGTCCAGCATTGCCTTCTCTGTCCCCACCATCCCCCCTGGACCACCCACTCAGATTCTTGAGCTCCACTAAATAGATTAAAAATGAATGATCTCATCCATTCTTCCAAATCTGACCCAAAAGGAAACCTAGTCCTGGAGAGAAGAAGTCACTAGCTTAATGTTAGTGTCAGAAACAAGTTCAAAACAGAGAGGTCCCAAACTCTCAGGCAGTCAATAAATGTATGAGTTTCCTAAGCTTACAGAGTGGTGTGTGTGTGTGGTGTACTGTGTAGTTGCGTTACTTCCTTATCGTGTGTCCCTAGGCAAGGCAGTTAAACTTTCTGAATTTCAGTTTCCTGAACCATAAAATGGGGATAAAATCATATCTCCTTTATGAGTTTATTATGAAGATTAAATGACTTAATACAAGTAGAGTTTATAATAGTACCTGGGATATAGTCAGCCCTCAATAAGCATCAGCTAATTTTCTATTATTTATTAATGCTGTTATTACCATCTGAACGACTCCATAAATCTCTTGGGTAGACAAAGGTGCTATAAACAAACACCTCACTGGCTTCCTGGATTTCACAAAGCCAACGGGAAATTCCACACTTCTGTTTTCTCTGGTGCTTGGTGTCATTTCAAGTATTTAAGTGCTGAGTTTTAGTTAGTGGAAAGGAGTCCCCTTCAATCACTGTTCAGTCGCATTCCTTGGGGATTTAATAAAAAGTATTATGGACTTAAGTAATACTACAGAAAAACAGAAACAATCGATGACAGATTGAGAGAATTACATAATGCATCTATGTATGGCAGATAATGAAATTATGCAAGAGCAAAGAGAGACAGGGAGAGAAAACAAATACAACACTGGGAAAATAAACAGTTTTATGAACAACACAATGAAATGGATGTGGCAAAAGCCTTCTGAATTGTGGTCCCAGTGATGGGGGATTCAGACAAGACTCCTGAACATCCCGTATTTACAAATAATGCCCACCTTTCACGAGAACAAAGCTTCACAATTTGAAAAGCAGTTTCTCCTACATTTTCTCATCCATCTTCACAAAAATCCTAGAAGGTAGGTGTCTCCTTTTCAATTTTCAGTTGAGGAAACCGAGGTAGAAGAGGTGGGGCAACTTGCTCTATCTCACCGACTTCAACGGCAGATTTGGGATTGGCACTTCACTCAAGGCCACATCCCAGGGACCCTTTAGACATCTGAGAGAATCCAAAATGGACCCCTTGTTGTTTAGAATCTATTAGAATAAAATTCTTAGAGATTAAAAACCACCAAGCCATCGACCAGAACATCAGTCCAACCCAAGGTCTCATCAGGATGTATGGAACCAGTAACGCAGACACAGCAAAGAGTGGGGTTTCCATCAGCAGAACAGCCGGGGTCATTGATGAGGATGAAGGGTGAGATGAAGGAAGGGAGGGAGGGAGGGAGGAACAAAAGAAAAAGGAAGAAAGGGAGGGGAAGGGAAAAAGAGAGGGAGGGAGGAAGGAGGAAGAAGGAGAGAGGGAGGAAGGAAGGGAGGAAGGAGGGAAGAGGGAAGGAGGGAAGGAAAGAAGAAGGGGCAGGAACAATGGAGGGAGGGAGAAAAATCAGAGTCACATGTTCTGTGAGAGGGATACAAGGCAAGAGAATACTCCTGAGAGCTTTCAGGGAGCACAAGGGGAGCATCCAAACCCCACACGTGAGGGGTGCATAGGCTGTGACCACAAGCCCCATCACCCCTTCTGCATATTCGTCTATTCACAAGAAGAATATGATGACTTCAAGGAGGCCAAAGCAGCCAGAGTGTTACAAGGGAGCAGGAGGATGCTTCCTAGAGGGCTGGGGCACCCCTGGACATCCGGTAGGTTTATACGCACAGGGAATGGTGAGAGGAAGAGCTCCCTGGAGTAGCTCTGAGATTTTTCCTGAATGAAACTACCTAGATATTTACAATAAGATCCTAGGATATGGTGAGCTGTAGGAAACTACTTTGTCCCTCTGGAAACACAGCTGCTTTACCACTACTCCTAAGAAACACCTTTTCTTTTTTTGAGGAAGATTAGCTCTGAGCTAACATCCACTGCCAATCCTCCTCTTTTTGCTGAGGAAGATTGGCCTGGGCTAACATCCGAGCCCACCTTCTTCTACTTTATATGTGGCACACCACCATAGCATGGCTTCACAAGCAGTGCGTTTGTCCGCACCTGGGATCCGAACCTGCGAAACCCTGGACCACCAAAGTGGAGCGCGCAAACTTAATCACTACACCACCAGGCTGGCCCCTGAAACACCTTTATTTAAATCAGCATTTCCCAACGTCTGGCATTGGAGCCACAGGTGGTACATCACACAGTCCTAGTTGAGAGCTATATATTTATTTTTAATGTTAAGTTACTTGAGTAGTTACGCTTCGAGTATAACTGTGGGTTTCTATTTACCGTAGTGGCATAACTATATTCAAATGAAAGCAAATCAATTAGGTGTTTAGTAAATTACAAAACAAGTGATACTATGAAAATGGCAAACATTATAACAGTGGTTCGTGGGTAGCTAAGGTGTCACCTGCCTGCTTTGACGAGTACTCTAGGTATTGGGGTGGGGGGTGGTGTTGGCTCCTCCTATTGAATAGTGAAGTTCCAGCAATTCCAGCTCAAGCCTGTCTCTTGGAAGCTGAGAAGATACCTGCGAGTGTTCTCACATACAAGAAGGATGGGGATGAAACACTAAGAAGCACGTGTGGATAAGAAAGGCGAGCATGGGACAGGACGTTCAAGTGCATCCCATCCCCATTTAGGGGAAAAGCACACTCACAATACGGATTTAAATCTTATATTTAGCCTCCACTCATGATCCTTCAAAAATGTGCACAATGTGATACGCTCTATTTCAGGTCTCCTTTAGAACTCTGATGCAATGCAGCAAAATAAGGGAAGCTTAAATTACCACGCAATTTAAGCAGGGCTAATGAAGACACAGGCCCCTGCTTGCAAACATCTGTCTTCCAAATGGTTCAGGGCATAGCCCCACCATGACCCTTAAGCCTCTTCCATCTAATAGGGTGGGAAGGAGGTTCCCAGTTGTGGGAGGGGCTTCACTTAAAAATATAATGTTGATATTAAAAGGAAGGTTCTGGAGTGTTGGTTCAGAAAGGGAGAAAGTGGGGACACTGACAAGGAAGGAGGAAGAGAGCTAGCAAGCTAACAATAGATGCAAACTCAAGCACCCATTGGGATCAGACACAGTAAATTACTGAAATGTACAGTAGTGAATGCTTCCAGATCTTTCATTTTTAAAGAGAAAGTGGAACTTAGATTTTTGTGTGATGACACTTAGATTTTTGTGTGATGGCAACAAGTTCAGTATTTCAAGCACTATACATATGAAATAAAATAAAATCTGGCTTTGGGCTGGTTCTTGACTGTGGACCAGCAGCGAGCAACCACTGAACTGGAGGGAGATCTGACTTTGCCCACTTCTATCCTCCCTTATTATTCCCAGATGTTTTCACTCCTATTAAATTTCCAAAAATTCCTTCCACAAGGGAGAGATTTATTTAGAATAACTAAGATTTTTTTTTTTTAAATTAGAAACCAGATAGATGCTTCTGTTAGTCATTCACATGTTAGTGAGAAGTACTTTAATCGGATTGCTTTCCTGTCTCACATCCTTTCATCTTTCCTGCTCCTGCTTAGAGGCAGAATAGGGCTGGAGCTAATGCTCAGACTGAGAGGACATATTGCCTGGACTGGATTCCAGTAATAGCTCCACCTCTTACCAGGTAGCATTAGTTTCTCAATTCCTAAAGTGAGGTGAATAGTCCCTGCCTGCTGCAATGTCTGGCACACACAGTCAGCACTTCACACGTTTGCTTCTTGCCTTACTAAACAGACAAGTTTAAAAGGGGAAGCCTTAAACAATGAGATAATTTTTGCCTATCAATCAACTTGATAAAAGTACATAATAATGCCAAATTATAGTGCCCATCCTATTGGCAATGACGAGATGAAATGACCTTCTAACAGACTACCATTACGGGGTGTACATGGGCACAGTCAGTTTAATGAGCAATTGGATTAAATCTATTGAAGAGATGTAAAGATGCTCATATCTTCTGACCCCAAAATAACACTTCTTAGAATTTAGTCCAAGGAAGCATTCATGAATGTAAACAAAGACTTGCATATAAGAATGTTTTCTTTGGCATTATTCATAAAAATAGTAACAGAGAGAGACAAAAAATTCTTAAAAGTCAACAGTGCTGATAAATTCTGGTACAGTAAAAAGTTGTGGAATCATTAAATATAATTTTGAAAGATTATTAATGGCATAATAAAATGTTCATGTTTTCATACCAAGCTAAAAAAATGTAGGATAAATTCTGAAAATACAGTATGAGTCTAATATTGTAAATGTATACACAAACACACACACACACACAACATTAAACAGGCCAACAAGAGAAATATTAGAATGTTAAGAGTGTGATACAAACTCTATGACATTCTAGAAAAGGCAAAACTATGGAGACAGTAAAAAGATCAGTGGTTGCCAGGGGTTGGGGGAGGGTGAATAGGTGAAGCACAGAGGATTTTTAGGGCAGCGAAACTATTCTGTGTGATACTATAATGGTGGATATATGTCATTAGACATTTGTCCAATCCATAGAATATACAACACTGAGAGTGAACCCTAAGTAAACTATGGACTTTGGGTGATAATGATGTGTCAATGTAGGTTCATCAATTATAAGAAATGTACCATCTGGTGGGGATGTTGATAATGGTGGAGGCTATGCATGTATGGGGGCAGGGGTTATATAGGAAATCTCTGTACCTTCCTCTCAATTTTACTGTAAACCCCAAACTGCTCTAAGATAAAGTCTTAATTAAAATAAAAATATTGAATGATTATTTTGGGGTGATAGGCAGCTGATAAGTGATTTTTGCTTTTGCATGTGTTTCTAAATGTTTTCCAAACGATCACATGTTGCTTTTTGAAACAGAGCATTATTAAAAATGGGTTTAAAAGGTCTGTGTATGCGTGATGGAAGACCTGAGAAGTAGAAGAAAATGTGGAATAAAGAACCAAAATGCTGTATACTCTGAATAAGTTAACTTTGGGTGAGAAAAAGGCCGGGCTCGAGGTTGGGGTATTAATTCCAAAATAAATGGTGGGAAGGATTGAATTATAGTTAGACCAGTTCCGGTAAAACAACTCACTAGAGTCGCAAAATGACTCCAAACCATTGAGAACATAATCTATTCTTTATTAGCTGCAAAGCACCAGGCAATTGGCAATTCAAACTCCTCATTAGAATGGATTGCCGCAGAAGATCTTCGGGAGGGAACGTAAGGCACTCCTGAGAAGAGGCAATTCGTGCGTGCAGACGACCCGCAGGTCCCCCCGAGTTCATGCAACTATAGGACATTGTTGCCCAAAGAGTCATCAGACAGGGGGGCGCTCAAGAGAAAGACAGCGGCCCCTACCGGCCATTCCCCGCATAGCATCCAAAAGATCGTGAAAAGGCAAATAATTCCAGCGCTTCTGACTGACAGTCTTCCCGTTGCATTTAGGCCAAAATTCAGACTCCAGTCGTGGGCCACTTGTCTACTTTGCTCATCCTTTTCCACCCACACTGGCTTTCTCTCGTTTTTCTTGTCTCGAAGGCTCTTTCGAACTTGTTCTCCTCTCTCTCTGGCACAGTCTCCCTGGCTCTTCCCAGGGTAGCTTAGTCTCAACACTCATTTCTCAGCCCAAAGTCACCTGCTCAGAGTGTCCTTATCTGAAAACGCTTTCCAAAGTTACAATCCTGCCCCAGTGAATCCCTGTACCTTATTCATGTTTTGTTTCATTTTTTGGTCTTTGTAGCACTTACCTCGAATCTATCTGAAATTATTATTATTATTTTTACTTGTTTACTGTTGTGTAAAGAACATAAGCTCCATGAACATAGGGGCCTCATTTTTCTTGTGCACCATGGTGATGGACTGAATTGTGTGCCCCCCCCAAATTCATGTGTTGAACCACTAACCCCCAGTGTGACTGTTATTTGGAGGTGGGGCCTTTGGTGGACAACTAGGTTTAGATGAGGTCATGCGGATGGGTCCTCACGATGGGATTAGTAACCTTAAAAGAAGAGGCACCAGAGCCGTGCTGGCTCTCTCTCCATCTCCCCCCACCTCTCCTCTCTCAACCTTGGGAGGACACAACAAGAAGTCGACGGTCTGCAAGCCAGAAGGGGCCCTCCCCAGAACCTGTCCGTGCTGGCACCTGATCTAGGACTTCCAGCCTCCAGAACTATGAGACATAAATGTCTGTTGTGTAAGCCTCCCAGTTCACGGTATTTTGGTACAGCAGCCCGAGCAGAATAAGACAACCAGAACACCCTTAGTGTCGAGAACGGAGCCTGGAATCTACTAGGCATTCAATAAATATCGATAGAAGAAAAGATTTTGTAGTTCATAATGCCTTTGTTAAAGCAAAAAGAATGGGAATGGCCCACATCAAGGTCTGGGGGACTCTGGTGTGAAAAGCATAGATGCACTCTTCAAATATTGCTAACTGGGGTTGATGTGGGGAAGACAGACAGTATTGAACTCTTCCTGGCCTGACAGATCTTCCCATGTGAAGTTGAACTGAGGACAGAGGTCTCAAATGTACATGTATTAATTTTCTTCTATGCTTCTTCATCAAGTTCTTGCCCTCCATGTGCTTTAGAATTTGGACCAGGGTTGGCAAATTACAGCCCACGGACCAAATCTGTCCTACTGTTTGTTTCTGTACAGCTGATGAGCCAAGATGGTTTTTACATTTTTAAATAGTTGAGAAAAATCAAAAGAAAAATAATAGTTCATGTCACACAAAAATTATATGAAATTCAAATTTCAATATCGATAAATCAAGTTTTATTGGAAGACAGTCATGTTTATTTGTTTACATATTCTCTATGGCTACTTTTGTGCTGCAGTAGCAGATTTTAATAATTATGGCAGGGAATGCGTGGTTGGCAACACCTAAAATAATTACTCTTTTGCCTTTGACAAAAAACTCAGCCCAGACACTTAATAGCTGTGTGAGTTTGGGCAAGACACTAGACTACTCTGAGCCTTAGACTTCTCATTGTAAGCTGGGGGTAACGGGCTTTGTCTTATACAGCTATTGTGAGTTTACTGCAATGCCTGAAGAAATATGAATTCTGCTTCTTATTTGCTGTGTTAATTTGTTTTCACGTTAATGCTCACTAGTTCTCCTTTGGTTTATTGATCTTGTTTTTCCTCCCTCCCAGTTCACTGCCATCTCCCTTCATGTTTACCTTGTCTTTTTGAAGGAACACAGCATAGTGGCTAAGTGCTTGGGGTCCGGAGTGTGGCAGCCTAACCCTTCAGCTTATAGGCTTTCTTTCCTTTGCTGGAAGGAGGTGAAAATTTCATTAGGATTGCTGTATGAAAGGAGACCACAATGGGAAACAGCTGAGCACAGTGTCTGGCTTGGTGGGCGTTAGCTTGGATGGTGACAAGGATGCTGCCAGATCCCCAGATCCCCTCAGCGTCTCTTTTCTCCTTTCAGTTTCATCATTTGCTCTCTTATCTTCTCAGCACTGCTGGCTCAGCCATCCCCTGTAGTTTTGGAGCAGGGTCCTAAGCCCTGCCTGGATCCAGACCACTTAAGAAACTCTTAGCACCTGGTTGCATACCAGAGACTGATTTAAACGGATCTGTCCCAGGGGCTGGGCGTCAACAGTGCTTATAAACTCTCCAAATGTCCTTACACCAGCCCGGGCTGAGAATCAATGTCTTCTAGTCTATTGGTGGGCCATTCCTAGAAGCATCAAAATTCTGGGGGTTTCAGGGCCCATGCATGCCTAACAAGAGGACCGAACAAAGTGCATTCAACTCCCATGTGTTTGTTGGGTACTAAGGATGGGTGTCAGGTACCTTCCTGGTGCTGGATGTACCAAGTGAAGTGACGCACGGCTCCTGCCCTCAAGTGGCTCAGAATCTAACAGAGAAAAAAGACACATGTAATGAAAAATGCACAAAAGTATTCAATCTCTCATTTACTGAGCGCCTTACAAACGGATGAAGGCTATTTAGATGCTGTGGATGGATTTTATGAGAACCTCGAGGAGAGAATGATCATTCCACCTGCAAAGGCTGCAGGAGGCTTCATGTGTTTCTCATCGCACATCACCCTCCTAGCACCAGGGTCAACTGAGGCCCCAGGGCCTTTAGTCTCTGGTCGGACCCCACCAAACTGAGGTCCATGCAGGCAGGCTCTGGTTTTCAAATGAGAACGCAGTTTCTCTCTCTTGCCCCATCCCTGATACTGAACACCCTTTCTCATCCTAGTTTTCCTGGCACGAATTAAGAAAAAGAATTGGATTCCTGAGCCTACAATTGCCTTTGCCACAACGCTTCTGCCCTCAGTGCATGCCAGGAACGGCATGGCATACCACCTTCAGCGATGGCCTAGGCACCTGCTGATTACCCAGGCCACCTCTGTGCCCCTCCCTGACAGATGGCAGATGGTGCCTGGAGACAGCTCTCGGGACTGCAGATAATAGCCCGAAGCAGCAGCCGCCACCAGGGATAAAAACTGGACCCAGGGTGGGGGTCGCTGGTCACCCCATATGCTGGGGCGCCATTGGTGTATGTAAACGTGGTTGAGTGCAGTGGGGACAACTCTGATAGTCTAAATTTTAATAAATACGTATCCACTTTTGCCTGACACTTACCGCACACTTTTTCTGTGCCATAGTTTCCCAAAGGCTGGAAAACAAACTGACACCTTCAAAAGAGAACTCAGTTGTTTTCCTCACTAATATGAAAAAGGAACTATGAGGGAAAAGGATAAGGAGGAAAGCACAGAACATGAGGATGGCTCAACAATAGCCACTCCTCTTCTCCTTTCTTAATGACTGGCAATGGTCCTGAATCCTGTCCGCTCATTCGAATGTCCTGGAGGACTTCTCACACTGTTGATGCTCAAGGGGCCTTACGTTCTGACCAAATGAATCTGAAACTTTGGGGACACCATCTGGTACCAGTAGCGCTTTGAAAGCTCTCCATGGGGATTCTAGTGTCAGCCTCACATGATCTCACTTTGTTCTCCCAACCATCTTATGAGACAAATATATTACTATTTCTGTTTTTATTAATCAGGAAAATTATGCTCAGATTGGCATCCAGTTAGACAACCAGCAAATAGCAGAGTGGAGGGTAACTTTGGAGTTTGGGTTCTAAGCATTGTGCTGTATTCCTCTCTATAAAGAAGGCTTTAAACGTAACACAGCTTTATGAAGGAGCAACAGCTCCAAGCAAACCTGCTGCTGTGAGTTATCTCCTACACAGATCAAGCTTTCCCTTTGGCGGGAGATAACAAAGGAGCCATTCATTCACTTTTCCACAAGCGTCTAACTGTTAGGCACCAATATAGACTAGGCTCTGTGTTTGCTGCCCTAGATGACGACGGTACAACTTCAAGCCAACACTTAAGGGCCCACCATGTATGAGCTACACTTTGTACATTGTGGGGAATCAGAATTTGCCACCCCAAAATGCTTTTCTTTGGCTTGATTATTTTTAAGAACAAGACTCTGAAAGAAATTTGACCTTCCCCCTAAATGCCTAAAAGAATTTAAGATAGAAGGCCTGTTCCAATTTGGAGCTAATACCATAAGATAACTACAGTATAATATGAATTAGATGTGACAGACAGGGAGGAACCTAACAAGGGCTTTTTAATCAAAGTCCTCTCCATCTCTCATTGTCTTTGCAAGGCACGGTCAACATTTGTTTATAAAACATTTGCTTTTCCATCTCCATGTAAATTGCCTTCCTCTCGTTTGGAGTCCCAAATCACTACCCCCTTAACATCCTCCTTTGTCCTTAGCTGAAGATGGTATTCAAGGTGGTGGCTTCAGACATTTTGGCGAGTTACTCAGTTTTCCTGGGTTTCTCCCATGAATACATGTTACTAAACTTTGTTTGATTTTCTCCTATTATTCTGTCTCATGTCAATTTAATTCTTAGATCAGCCCGAAGAACCTAGAGGGTAGAGGAATAGTTTGTTCTCCCCTACATCATATTCTCTGTCATTTAACACCCAGAACTATTCTACAAAGCAGAAAGTTAAGGCTCAGAGAAGCTAAGTGACTTATCCAAATTCATATAGTCAAAACACGCTAGAGCTGGAACTAGAACCCAGGCAGCCTGGTCTGTTGGAAATATCTCCTAGAGAAGAAGTGGTGACATAATGCCATTGTGCCTCTAAATTTCTCTATTTCTGTTTTGAGCCATTTCTCAGGTTGAGTAGTACAGACTCATCTGGTCTTGGGAAGAAATTTCCTCCATCCCCCAAAGAGACTCAATCCTTGGCCGTGAACCTTTCTAACACTTGCAGGGACAGTGAGATACTTAACCAGAGCCTAGCACTTACCCTAATCATGGGGCCAACCTCAATGACTGCATCAGAATTCCCCCTGGGCCTTAATTAGATAGGGGTTCCATAACTCTTGTGCATGAGGTCGATAGAAAAGCAATTTTTCCATTTGGTCTCTCTGAGGACCCAGCTTTTGGCCAGCCCAGGGAGGTAGCCCATGTGTGTGGTATACCCTGAGGTCAATAAAAAGCTTTAGAATCCTTCAGGATTGAGTGGAAAATATTCTCGTTATAACATTAGAGAAACTTGAAAAAAAATAAATCAATGAAGTAATGGGATATAACACCGAACACGCCCTCTAGCCAGACTCAATTGTTTTACCCATATAAAGCCTCTGGATGATGCATAACGGAGATGCAATGAGTTATTCCCTGAAGATGCAGCCTGGGAGATCCAAGGAGATGAGAAGCAGTTAAAGTGGGAGGGAGCATATCAATATGCATGAAAAAAAAAAATCAAAGATTATCTTATCCCCAAAGCCAAAACTATTTAGGAGCTTTATGGGTGATTTTGGGGTGGTTGAGTTTGTTCGTTTCTCTTGTTTTGTTGCTGTTTTTTAGAGGAATTGTTAATGGAATTTTAATAAAATGCACATTGCATTATTTCACCTGTTATTTAAGATCAAGGGTGAAGCTTGTCTGGATTACTGAGAAGTCTGAATTAGCAGCTAAAAGGAAGTGCAACTTTATTTCTCCTAAATACAACAGCATGTCAATCCATTGTGATCCCAAAAGAGTCTTGGTTTGATTTTTGGATAAGAATATTATTCGGTAGATCCTTTGAGCCATAATGTTTGAGGACCTATGTACACGGTGCATGGTTAGGTACTTACAGAAACAAAACAATGACTAGACAGTGTCTATGCTTATGGAGCTTATAAACTATGATAAAAGATAAGCCACGCGTTGCACAAAAATATCAGGAACAACTAGTCCAGAGGCGGAAATGACTAACCAAGACAGGGAATGATGGTGGCAGTGTAAATACACAGGCGTTCATTTATCCTGGAATTGTTCACCAAGTGCCAAGTGCATTAGGCATTTACTACACTAGGTATACTACATTCTTATTACACACACATGCAATTATCTTTCCTGAGAAAATGCTGGTTTTTAGAAGAAGTTTCCCTCCCTCCCCATTAACTGGACAGCTATTGATAAAGCATGTGGCATTATTACCACAAGCTGGCCGCAGGGCTATGCAAGTGATTTATAAACGTCAGAAAACAGTCACTTCTCAAGTAAGTAATAAAATTTCAGAAGCTACAGGTTTGTCTATTAGAAAAAAAAAGAGAGAGATTGTTGGAATTTAAACTGCTTTTGATCTTTGTTTTTTCCCATATTGTGAATTTACACTGACCCACTCCCCATTTCTCTCAGTAAATGATGTTTCCTATGTCCAAAGCAGTGTTTGCATCGCCATAAACGCCAATGGCTGCAGGATTTTGTGCAATGGCATGCACCCTACAGAGGTCTGACTCATTAAACAACAACAACAACAAAATAAAACAAAGTCCTGAATGACTGAAACCCATTCTCTTCTGGCTAAAGGTCATTTGCATGTATGTGTCTGGGAGGTGGAGCTGTTTCAGCTGTGCTTAAGCCTCTATTTGCAGTTAGTTTCCTTCCAGAAAAGGCTTTCACCCTTCGGTTTAATTGTACAGCATCAAAGAGGAAGCTCTTGCCACACTGATAACTCCATAGTGTGATGGTGGGAGAGAGGTCACCTAATGTCAACAGCTTCTCCCCAGGTGACAGATTGGTGGATATGGTCTACCAGGTTAAACTGCTTCTCAGGGACTTTTCATAAAGTAGGGGTGCTTCATTTTAGATACTAGTTTTCTCAAAGGTGGAGGTGATCACTAGTCTGAAGAGGGGCAGGAGGTGAGGGATACACGTACCTGGAAAGTTATGCAATATGTCACAGGGGAAAGAGGACCCATTTTTCTTCCATCTAAAAACTTCACCTTAGGGGGAATGACAGCACAATCGCAAACTCGTAACATTTTCCTTTTGCAAGAGACTGACAAATTTTAAATCAGAGTCCCTTCCCTGTAAATTTGAAGACTGCAATGACATCTGTTGGAAGAACCCTTTCTCAGTCAGTTCAACATCAGCAGTAGTTGCAGCAACTAATAAAGTTGAGGTCAGTAACGGGGAGACAAATGAGATTAAATGGTCCTAATAGAATAGCAACCATGACCTTTGCATTTCATTTGAAATTCAGCCATCATGTTGGTAAAATAATATAGTACAGGATAGATACTATTTTGCTAATATGATATATAGATCTCTAATATGAATCTCATACTTACAAGTAAATTACAAATGTGCCAGCTCTGATATATTTTTATGCACATGTGCTACAATATTTCATAATCTACTTGCAGTAATTTCACTTCCCCCCGAAAGAAGAGAGAAAGAAGGATGAAAAAGGCAAATGATGCACACAAGTGAAATAGCATGTCAAATCTTCCAAAAAGGAGTGTATTTGGACATGAATCTCAAATGTCCAGTCAATAATCATAGCCATTAACATTTCTTCTATCAGTTTTGCTCATTTTAATGTCCAAAATATGAGATTCTGTAAATTAAAGTGACTAGAATAATGAATAAGAAGTGTGCTGGATTGAAAATGCAATTAAGGTCTCTATGGTACGCACACTCGCTTGTTTGCTGCACATTTTTAACCATACGTACCTCAAGCCCTCCAGAAGAAAATAGTTAAGAAATTATGGCTGGTACCTATGAAAGCTGTAAATTATGAGAAGACATTTTCATGAACAGAATATGGCCAACTGAATTTTATTTTTCAGTACAGTGATCTCTGCCTAAAGCAACCAGTTCTGCTGATTACATTGAACATTTCAAATGTCAGGGTTTGCCAATACAGAATTCCTTTATTAGGTGCTTCTCAGCTTTCTTTCCTCCTCTGCTCCTTTGAAAGTGGGAGATACTGAGATGGAATCTCCTGGTAACCAAATTATTCGCAGCCCAAAAGAGTAACAGAATCCAGCCAGAATGCAAGGCCTTCAAATTTAATTTCCTTAGCTAAACGCTTGCTATCAGCAGCAATAGCCCTCACAGCCCTCAAATCTTCCATTCAAATCTGCAGAGTTCTACTGAAATTCTGACAGAGGTCACGTCTCTGCAGAACAGAGGAGAGGGGATTTCCTGACTGTAGAGAAATAAATATGGTTCCTAAGTAATCCAAGGATAGGTGGAGATGAGAGTCTGGAGTGAAATCTCACTTTGGAAGAGAAGTAGTTGTTAAGAGGGGTGTTTTGGTGGGTGTAGATAGAAGAAGGTGGACAGGGGTGGACCACAGCTTGGTGATGGGAGGGTGGGGATTGAGGGGCTCCTAGTGGGACAAACACAGAGAATTGTCTGATTAAGCAGATGAAAACCAGGGGACACAGCTTTCTGACAGTCGTACAAATCCAGCTCTCGATGTCTGCTATTTCAGTTTCCAATTGGTAAGTTTTCAATCCAGTGATTTAAGAAATAAAAGGGAGAGGTAGAGGGGCAGAGTTTCACATGGCTGCCATGTAATTTTAACTCTAGGCGGTGACCTTCTGGTGGTGTGAAACACGGGACATGTGTGGGTCCCCGGGATGTAAAAGGATGCTCTTACTTCCTCTCAGTCGGGGACTGAAGCATGACCCCTGGGATGGGAAGATGTTACTGATTAAGTCTTAATGAGATTTTCTGATAGAGAAACAGTTGGACCGGAAAGGGTTTTCTGAAGGCTATTTTGTTCAGTTCCACAACTATTTACTGTGGCATGCAAAGCCAGAGCCATACAAAGCTCCAGACACCACAGGGGACAACATTATGAAGAGTGCCCTTTCCCCAAGGAGGGTTAGATCATAGGGGAGAGGAAACAGGACCAGAACAAGTAAAAGTACAAGGCTGGCTGTGGTCAGTGCTAGGAGAAAGGCATAACGGATGTTCCCCAGGTGATCAGGGAGAAGGGGAGAAACTTGGGCAGCTTCCCCAGATATGGTGGCTTTCCAGATGGATCAACTTGCTCTGGTGGGAATACAGAAGTGAAAGGGACCTACAAGGGGAAAACACCTGTGGGTAGGAAGTTTAGGGAGGTGGGTGACCTTGACTCAAGATGCTAAGTTAAACATGAGTCACAGAGCGTCCCTTGTCATTGACACTTACCATGAATGAGCATAGCCCATACACTCTCAATGGGAGAGGGCATGATATTGCCCCTTGAAGGGGTGCAAATTGGTTCTTGGGGGGCGGGCAAAAAATCTTAGCTATTACAGTGGTTCGGCACTCTCCAGAGAGCCACTCTACATAAAACAGATACACAGGGCATCTGTGGTATTAAAATTTAATGGGGAGGGGGAGGAGGCAGGTGACTAGGAAAAATACTGTCTAAAAGGCTCCTTGGTGAAGGGGCAGCATTAATGACATAAAAGATTGAGAAATACTGGCAGAGCTTTCTCATGACAGCTGCCTTTGTCTCTCAAAGAGACTGAAAATGAATCTGGGGCAAAACTTCAACCCTCTGGCAGGGAGGGCAGCTTCTCCAGAGACCTGTTTCCTGACTGTGGAGATGGGGCTTAACCTCTCTCCTCTCCATGGCTCTAAAGGTGAGACGTTTGGGAGAAGGGGTGACAGAGCAGGAAGGCAAGGGAGTCGAGAGGAGCACTAAGATCATACCATTCCCGGCTTCTCGCCTCCATTGAAAATAGGTCACCAATTTACATTTCGTGTATTTATTTTTAAGTGTATTTTAGAAGATCACCACTCCCTATTAAAAATGAATGATGTCTTTAATAGTTTATTTTAATTCCAAATTACAAAGGCAGTATGTATTCATTATGGAAATTTGGAAAATGCAGATAAGATGAAAGGAGACAATAAACTAATAGTAACACACATAATCCCACCCTCCCAAAGTGAACACTTTAAAATTTTCTTCTATTTCACTAGACTGGTGAGACCCAATAGGGTAACTGTGAACCACATTTGGCTACTGAACACTTGAAACGTAGTTGGCCCAAGTTGAGATGTGCTGTCAGTATAAAATGCACACTGGATTTTGAAGACAGTACAAAAAAAAGTAAAATATATAATTAATATTTTTGTATTAATCACATGTTGAAATGATAATATATTGGATATGCTGTTTTAAATAAAATATATTAAGACACTCTCACCTGTTTCCTTTTACTTTGTTTATGCAACTACTAGAAATTTTAATATTTACATATATGTCTTGTATTATATTTCCATTGGAGAGTGCTGGTCCCGACCTTGCCGATGAATGCACATGTCCATGTACACATATGTAGACATCAGAAAAAGGATCGTGCAGTGAAAATTCTTTTGTGATCTCTTTTCCATTAAATATAAGCTGGACATCTTTCATGGCAATACATATTCACTTATGCTTAAAATGAATGTTTAAATGCTAAATAATATTGCATTATATGAATGTCACTAAATGTATTAAACCAATGCCCTATCAGTGGATACTTAGATTGTTACCAATTATTCATTATTATTACAACTCTGCAATGAACAGCCATTTTTTGTGTGTGTGAGGAAAATTGGCCCTGAGCTAACATCTGTTGCCAATTCTCCTCTTTTTGGTTGAGGAAGCCTGGCCCTGAGCTAACATTTGTGGCAATCTTCCTCTATTTTGTATGTGAGTCACCACCACAGCATGGCTTGATGAGTGGTGTAGGTCTGCACCCAGGATCCGAACCTGTGAACTCTGGGCTGCTGAAGCAGAGCATGCTGAACTTAACCACTATGCTACCAGGCCAGCCCCAGTGAACAGCCTTTTAATGATATCTTTCACACAAAGCTTCCACAGCAGTATGCTAGATTAGAAATAGCACAGGGTTTAAGGCCAGACAATTCTTGATTCAAACCAAGATTTTTAACATTGTAAATAAACATTAGAAACACCATTGTTGGAAACTTCCAGAACTGTGCACATGGACATCACAATAGCAAATAAAATTTTAGAAACTATAGAAAATGACTTCTTAAAGACTGAGCCACTAATGAGTATCTAAGTTGGAATTTGAAATGTCTAGAGAGATTGTACTGTATCCACTGACCAAGTTCTCGTTGGGAAATTTTCACCTATTTCAGACCAAAATCACTCACCCCAGACTTCCAGCCATTTTCTTCTTGGTCAACCCTGAGTGAAATACTACATAAGATATTATTCTGGGTATGGGTAATAATGCTTCAGAGACATAATGCTTCCAATTTAGTTTTAGGATAGTAACAGTTACAAAACAGGCCTGTGAATGTCTTTCCAACTTAGATTTGAATGGTTGTCACATCTGACCAGAAGACAGGGTTGAGTAGCAACATGACTCCTTTTTAAGCTGCAGCACAGAGGATTATAATCTGGGAGGCATACAGTGACATCCTGGCCCAGTTAGATAAATGATGAAATGGCACCTAGGATGGGTGTATATTGATATATATTGATGACAAAGAAAGGGACAGAATGCACTAGGGTCTTAGAAGGCTTGATCAGGCCATTGATACCTTGGCAATGGAGACAGTCTTGGGCAATCAAAGAAATGTGATAGATAATCCAATAAACTCAATTAACCTAAGGATGCCCAGAGTTGGTCTTGCTGCCGGATGAGCCATCCCAGAAACAGTCAAGTGGCTACAAGCAAATAAGTCAAGAACTCCTTTACTTCACTAATAGTGATTAACCCTATGAGTCCTGGCAGCCATGCAGCTTCTATGGGATCATTGTTCCTTCAGCAATTAACTGTGCAACTTTAGGCAAACCATTTAACCTCTTTGCTCATCACTCTCCTCATTGCCAAACAAAAGAGTCATAGGGTTGATGTGAGTATTAAAATAACTAATGGAAGTCAAGGGCTTTCTTAGCACAGCAGCACAACACCCAACGTGAAGTAAGCTCTCAAAAATGTTAGGAAGTTCTGTAGCTTCCACTACTTCTAAGTCTTGTGACACCTTTTAAAAGTTACTCTTCATTTGCTATCTCAGATTCTGATATGCCCCTCTCCTGATACGACAGAGCTCCTGCATAGAGACCTTCCAGATTTAGGTACTGAACATACAAAATATTAAACCATCCAACATGCATTTCTCAAGAGCTCTCATGTGCAGAGCTTGGGGTCAGTGTTGGAGACACAGAAGACAAGATTCTGCCTCCCAGGAGCTCACAGCTATGATGAAGCAGCACAATAAGCCATGAGAGGGTTGGCACAGGTTCCTATGCGGTGATGGAGAAAGGGCATCCAAGCTGCGTTAGGAGCAGGTCAGGGAGGGACAATGCTAAATCTTAGGCAAGATGGGCAAGCAAGAATTGGCTGGGTAGGAAAAAAGGAGGCAGGTGATAAGAGCATTCAGAGAGAAAAAACTGCCTGAAATGGCCTGGACGTGAGAGTGCATTTATGGTTTTAGGGGAAGGATATGGTTAGAAGGGGAGGGATGGTGAGAGTTAAGGCTGTACAGGTAGGCAGAGCTCTCATTCTGAAGACTCTTTGGGAGGTCAGACTTCACCCTGAGGGCAATGAAGAGTCTTGCTAGGTTGTTAAGTCAGAGAGCACCCTGCAAAGTGGTTAGAAAAAAAAGAATGAACCAGAAACCAGAGCCTGGCATTTTCTACTTTCAGCCTTGATGCCACTGACACCAACATCAGTTCCTGAACAGCTCCACATAACAGAACTGACTGAATGATCTGTCCATTTCACCCCCAGGAATGCACTTGTGAGTGATGAAGCTACTGAACCACACCCTCTGTGGTCTTGGTCTTTGCTTCTTGCGGAGGAACAAGAGAGGTAGAGAATAGACTTTACTCAACAGAGCTGTCACAATGCAAACAGATTGACCTAGATGTGTTTGCTGAGTCCAGCAACACTGTGTTTAAGAAGTAATTATAAGAGAGCAAACAAAGAAGAGAGGGAAGACACAGAACACTTATTTACCCAGAAGGGCTTATTATCAGAGGTTAAGATGCTCCACTTCCTTTAAAATGAGTGCATGCATATTTAACACAATGTGTGCATTTACACACACACACGGAAGCTCTAAGAGTATGGCTCTGCTAAATATGGGAAGGTAGTTAGAGGACTGGAAAGAACACTTGGTCTGAAGTGAGAGACCTGGGTTCAAATCCCAAATCTGACACTTCCTACCACACAACTTCAGCACAAAATGACTTAATTTCATCTAAATTGGAAATAATAATAGCTAACCTAAATACCACTTGGGTTTGTTATGTGATCCAAACTCAAGAAAGGATCTGAATAAGAAAAGTTGAGCTCTGGGACAAGCTGGTGACATCAATGAGTAAAGCGGGTAACTAAAGACTTATGTCACAACACAAGCGTTTAACTACCAACACCCAACAGATTGTTGTTATGTTGGATGGTGGCTCAGTTTGGCCAGATCTCCTGATTTTTAATGAGAAACCAGAAATCTAATTATCTATGTAAAAATTCCCAATTTTTCAATGTTGGCAACAAATTTAAAATTGAAGCTGCAGGAAGGCAACAAAGCACCAGAGGCCATGCGCTGTCAGTCTGAGACCTCTGCTCCAGCCAAATGCACAATGTTTCTTGCAGTTAGCAAGCATGCATTGTTTTCCAGTTTGCTCACGAGTTCCATTTCCACTTACTTTCATGTAGGTAGAGAGAGGGCTTGACATCTAAATTTTCAAATGATTGAATAAAGCAATGAAAAAAAACTTTCAAAGGAGAACCAGCTCCTTCCTTCTTTTTGGTTATTTAAGAAGGGAGCTTCTCATATCTGGCCTCCACCTGCTATTCAGAGCTGGAAAATAAATCCCTTCTCTTCCTGTTTTGAATTCCAAATCCAGTAGCTGTGTCTGCAGCATCCTAAAACTCACTATCCTTCTCTGTTTCCCTTCTAGTGTCACATACTGTAGGGGTTTTGTATTTTCCTTCAAGAGCCTCTTTAAGAATCACTCAATGACCTCAGTTCCCTAAAGGAGGAACACTAGCCAGGAGAAGTGCAACCTTTCAAAGCCTGATTCTTTGGCAGAATGACATAAAAGGTTACACCCAGTGTGACCCTTCCTGGTAAATGCTTTCATATACACACGCTCTGGGTGCATAAGAATTTCTGAGAAACACAGTGTGATGTTGTTCAACATTCTCATGATAAAAAGTATTCATCTAAATGTACTCAAAGTTTCCACAATTATGACCAAGGTGCTTGGGGTATAGAATCTGGGTCTTGCCTTCAGGCAGTTGACCTTCTTAGATGGAGGAGGTGAAAACTAATTAACAGAAGAAAATGTAAGTATAATCACAGTAGTTGGGGTGGGAGTTTAGGGAATAAACAGCTAACCTGAGTGGCTCAGTTAGGAAGGATTTCACTGAGAAGACACACACACAAAGAAATTGTTTTATACCTTCAAGTTGGCTCCAGAACTTATAATCAGCGTGTCGACATTCATGGCCTCCAGTACAGTTAACATAAGCATCCTGTTCTCCCAGGTATGGAAGGTGAGTCATCCTTTTCATGCTCCGTAGGGATTTTGCACTCTAATAGCTAATCTACAAATGTCTGCTAAGTGAAATCATGCTTTTGCTTACCATTCAGAAACATCCTGTTTGAATTTTAAAAATCAAAACTAAGGACACAACTCTGAAGGAATCGATAAAAGACATGAAGAGCGTTTTCCCAGAAGAAGAAACATGGTTGGTCAGAGAACATATGGGGAAAAAAAGGATAAAAACTTTAATAGTTACCAAATAAATGTAAAGCAAATAGGTTCCATTTTTTTTGGCCAAACTGGCAATTGGCTAGGATTCTTATAATGCTACTCTTCACTATTAAAGGAGATTTGGGAAAGAGTCTCTCTGAAACACTACCATTGAAAGTGTAAATTGGTTTAACCTTTCTGAAGAGACAATTTAACAATGTGTATCAAAAGGCTTAAACATCTGCATAACCTTTATGAAAGTATTTCCATTTGTAGGGACTGATTCCAGGGAAAGTCCTAGGGGTGCTCAGTACTAAGATATAGACACAACATTGCTCATCACTGCCGATTTGTTATGGTGGGAAACCAGAGATAACACAAGAGCTCAGTAATTGGGAACTATGAAAAAAATATATCTGATACCCTTCAGTGGTTACTCTTCATCCCTTATGTTGCTCTTACAGCCCTCTCTTTATAGAAAGAAGCTTTATGAAGAAGGAAATTTTTCACAATATTGACTCACACTAAAAAAATTGCAAAGCAAATGTACACTTGGTATACAATGTGTTGAGCCAGTGGAAGAGAGAGAGAGAGAGAAGAATTTAGATATAAGTTGGATAAATCCTTTCTCCTTGGGGATAAAGGTAAAATGGATGCAAAGCTCCCATTTCTATGACCTTTGGGAGTCTAAAGACCTCCTTGAGTTTCTGCAAATTCCCAAGTGGCTTTTGTTCCTGCCTTCTCTGCCCTCCAGAGTCCTCCTATCATATTTATTTTCTTTCTACTGCACCATTTTCAGGGTACACCAAACAACAAACGAAGGAAGCAAAGGAAAAGGCAGTGAAGAGAAGAAGAATAAAAAAGGAATGGAAAGAGATCCCAGCCTGAAAATATTTGAGAGCATAGTAAACTTTCCTGAAGGTTTGGAGTCCCAGAAGAGGAGTCACACCAGGTAACTTTCAGCTCTCTGTCCTCTTCAGCTTCAATTTCATTCTTTTTTTCTTTTTTATTGAGTCACATTGGTTAAAAATATTATGTAAATTTCAGGTGTAAATCATTATGTTTCAACTTCTGTATAGATGCATCACGTCCACCACGAAAAGTCTAGTTTCCATCCATCACCATACACATGTGCCCCTTTACCTCTTTCGCCCTCCCCTGACCCACTTCCCCTCTGGTAACTACCAACCCACTCTCTGTATCTGTGTATTTGTTTGTTTGTCTTCCACATATGAGTGAAATCATGTGGTATTTGTTTTTCTCTGTCTGACTTCTTTCGCTGAGCATAATATCCTCAAGGTCCAGTGGTAGAGTGCGTGTTTTGCATGTATGAGGCCCCGGGTTCAATTCCTGGCATCTCCAAATGAGTCTTTTGATTCCATTCTTCCCCTCTCCTATCTCTCTCACCCTCCGCCGTTCCTGTCAGTACTGTTCCTGGAACTCCACATATCTCTCCTTCTACTATGCACAGCACTGTTCTCCCTGGCTCCCACTCCCAAACTTGCAAAATCAAACCTATCCGGATTCCACACGCAAAGACCCTTTCATTGAACAGGATGGAGGCATCTCTCCTCTTCTGGAGGCATCTCTCCTCTTCTGCAGGCAACTATACATAGCAACATTTGCCTAGCTCTGTATAGGTAGATGAGACATACATATTATAAATAGACGATAACTGAGCTGTTACTCACAAGACCATCATCATAAATAGCATTTTTCCTGGTACATCTATATCTAGATAGATAGAAAAATAAATGAACTATAAAGTTAATTCACATTATCTCTGGATGATGAATGCCAAGTGATTCTAATTTTCTTCCTTGTGCCTATCTGCAGTATCCAAATTTTCTATAATACACTGGTATTGCTTTTGTAACAAGGGGGAATCATAAACAAGTTAAGTCGCCATAAAGAAGAAATGCCTGGTTCTGGAGGGAAGGTTGGCTCATGGCTGAGATGACAGATGAGACCACCAATGATGGCTGAAATAAAGTAAAGCTGTTCCTAATTCAGTCAACTAAGCCAGCAAGTGTAGGCATGAAAGACCCTGTTGATCCAGACCACCTTTTCCCCATAGGGCTCAGAAGACATGAAGAGGCTCGGCTAGAAGATGCTGACCAAATGTATTTAGGTGCCAACATAGGGCATCCTACTGAGAAGTGTCAACAACTGAGAAGCATCAACACTGCTGTCCTTTATGAGAAGGAAAGGGAGGTAGCAGTGGGTAGAAAAGGGAGCACAGGTTTGGGGAGTCATTCTGTGCCAGACACTGTGTTAATGTTTTGTCGGCCTTATCTTTAACCTTCACAAGAACCCTACAACAGAGTTAGTATTATCTTCAAATGACAGATGAAGAATCCAAGGCTCAAAATTGAGAGCTCATCTCTGATGTGTTTGCCTTTATCCAGACAGCTTTCCCAAATCAGGAGTTGTTCTTCCTTCCAGAACCACATTTTAAAATACCTAGATAGACAACCACAAGCTTGCTTCCCAAGATGAAAATGTACAACAACCTGAACTTAAAGAGGCTATGTTTACCATATCCCATGACAATGGAACTGAACTGAGAGATCTGTAATGATAAACACTCACTAATGTGTTCTTAAAAAATCACATCATTGCTGTGTCAGGATATAAGTTCAAGTATAACTTGTGAGCTTTTAGTTGTTTTTAACATATATTACTGAAAGTATGCCACTTTCAGTAATAGAAAATAGTGTTGATCTTATAGAAAATAGTGTTATTATTAACAATAATAATTTCATCTACATTTATTGAGCATCTATTATTTACCTGCATTTAACACTCATTATTGTTCAATTCTTAGTTTGTGGTAGATCTTTGAATCACACAGTGTGTGGTAGAAAATATTCACTCCCTCACCACCTCCAGAGTGTACTACCCCACCCCTTGGCTGTGGGTGCATCTGTGTGACTTGCTTATGCCAAGGTGTGTTAGCTGGTAGCCAGTGAGATGCTGCCAGAGGCTTGAAGGTGCTTGCACGATTGGGCTGGTCCTCGTGTGCTTCTCCCATCACCATGGGAACATCCCTGAGCCAGCCTGCTGCTCCACGAGGAGGGTGTGAGACACATGGAGCAGAGCCCCCTCCTCAGCTGAGCCTCAGCCTGGTGAAACCTAGAACAGCAGCTGCCAGCTGATCTGCAGACACATGACTGAGTCCAGCCTACACCAGTGCCCTCATCGTACCCCAGGCACATGAGCTAAATAAATGTTTACTGTTGCCTGATAATTCAATCTTTAGGTAGCAATAAAATCTGATTGTTAGGTAGCAACAGCAAAAGGATACATGCAGTATCCTAATGAGGGAGGCATCATTCTCATTCTTGTTTTAAAATAAGGAAACTGAAATTTAGGGAGGTTATGTAACTTGCACATCTGGTGGATGGCAGAACTGGAGTTCTGATTTGACTCTAAAATGAAGCCTTCATGCTGAAACCCACTCTCATTAGTCAGTCCGGCCATCGCTGAACCCACTGTTTAATAAGCCCGTGCGGTGGGCTAGGTGCTGTCCATGGTGCTGAGAATGTAGCCATCAGCACAACAAAAATCCATGGACTTCAAGGGTTGTGTTTTACCAGGGAGGCCAGGAAAGGGGCCACTGCATTAAAGCCGAGTGAAGAGAAGCAAGTGACCATACAAGGTGACAGTAGATACACGAGCAAGAGCAAAGGCCTTAGGATGGGAATAAGCTTGGTATGTTTGTGGAAAAGAAAGGAGACCACAGTGGTGAGTGTAGTTACAAGGGGGAGAGTGGAGAGAGACGAGATCAAGGAGCAGATAACACAGAGCCTGGGAGCAATAACAAGGAGTCTCGATTCAATTCTGGTTACAATGGGAAGCCACCAGAAAATTGTACATACAAGAGAAAATTGTTCTGGTTATCATTTCAGAACAATCTCCATGGCTGCTTTGCTGCAGGAGACTGTAGGGAGCAAGGTGGAGACAGGAAGGACTGAAAGGAGGCTGCTGGAGCTGTCCAGGTGGGAGATGGTTGGATTGGATTAGGATGGAGCCTGTGGAGAGGCTGGGGATTGTTTCCAAATTGCTTCTCAAATTCAAAAGCAGTCCTAACTTCCCTAATTCTAAAATAGACTTGGCTTCAGCATGCCTGAGCAAAACATTTACCAGCTTAAGGGCCAAACTAAATTGTGAAAAATGTCTCAAAATATTTGCTTAGAGTAAAAAGTAAAAACACACTTAGCAGTTGTGAATTAGTCATTCGCCTAAGGTGGGTGATAATTTATGCCACACTTGTAGTCGAAAAAGAAATTTACATTTACACTGAAATCTATACATTTTTTTTTTTTTTCTTTCAGCGATGGGCTAATTGTGTTTGCTGAATTGTTTCAAGCTGCAATGGGCTAGGAGAATTGAGTATCTATTTGCAAGGCTATAGGGATTAAATTAGATAAACCCAAAGGAAAAGTAATTGGTAGATTGGGAAGTGTTGTATGAGTGTATTAAATGTTGTCTAAGGCACTATGAAAGATTAATGGACAGACAGTCAACTTGAGATTTTAAAAATATATACAACTTAACTTTGATCCTGTGTATCTTGAGCCAGTAAACGGACATCTTTGAATAAACAAACAAAAACACTAGGCTATGTACACTTGTTTATCTGCTTCAGCCTTGTTGTAGCTACCTAAAAGATTTTCTATTATTTCTTTTTTCTCTGAGTATGAAAACATGTTTTGCAAATCATAATGTTCTCTACTGGTCTCAAACCAGTGACCCAAACAGCAGATTGACCCAAAGATATGTTTTGTTTGGTCCAGGTAAGGCATAAAAGGATTATATTAGAAGTCCAATTTTAAATGGAGAGATTTCATCTAAAAAACAGATTTTCAGATTCTTTTTTAAAAAATCAGAAAATCTGGTATATTCCTATGTTGAAAAAATGTCCTGGAGCTGAGCAGCAGCCACTACTGTCACACTGAACTTGGGCTCTTTCCTCTGCCACCGTCTCTACTGCTTCCTGTTGGGTCCCTCATGTAAAGGATCAGTTGCCAATTAGCTTCACAAGGGATATGATGTTTTTCAATAGAGGAAGATTGTTTTTTATACCCATCATGATCAGAAGTGAGAAGATGAAAACAAGACCAAGAGAGCCATATGCTTTATGACCCAGCCTGCCCACTTCAGGCCAGATCACTTCCCAGCTCCTGGGTTAATACCGCAGATCTTCCCACAATACACAGTATTAGAGGAGAGTGAGTGAGAAGTGGGAGGAACCCATGGATAACAAGCCATAGATTTACAGGTTTAAGCAGCGACGTTGGTTGAATGTTCACGCTAACTTGAGCCCTGGGCCAGCCCCATCGTGTCCTGATTAAAATGCCTCTGCTCCAGGAGCATCGTAACTGAAAGTGACTGCTGGCTTTGATCCCAGGGGACGTGTGCCAGAAATATACTCCCACTTATGAAAATTGAATATGATTTCGCAAAGGGGGTGGCCAAATTTGATCTCAACATGACAGGGAATAACAAAAAGATGTGTGCTAAAATGGCTCGCTCAGGGAGAAGGTCCAGCGTGGTCTACGAGGGTGCATCTTCGGGGTTTGAAGAAGTTGCTCAAGTTCCAGCAACTTTCACAATCAAGAAGATTGTAGAGACTAGAGTGTATTAATACAAAACACCAAGTTTTTATCTCTTGTTGGATATTTTGCCATTTTCCTAGAACACATTCTGAAAAGGAGATGAAAGATACATTCCCATAAATGTTTATTTAATTTTACATTTTTTTCTATGAAGAAACCCCTCGATGCCAATGTTGCCTTTTTAATATGAGCTAGAGGATGACCTAATAAACAGGAAAAATGTTTTGATACATAATGATTATTTTTAATCTTGTTAAGAGCACAAAGACCACTTTGAGACATTGATTTAAAAGATATGAACATTCTCTGCAGAAAAAAAAATCTTGTTAGACACAGAGTCTTCTGTGTTGACTTCAGAGGCTTAACGGATCTCCAGATTCCAACTTTATAAATTAAGATCTTTGCTCATGTGAAATTCAAGAACATGGCATCATTGTCAAGAATAAGGAGTATCAGGTCAATTGCCTGGGGTTGCCTCCTGCTCAGCCATGCCCTGTGTGAACATTTTGAGCCTCAATTTTCTTCATCTATAAAACAAGGCTAATGTCAACCCATAACTCATGGGCTTGTTCATAGGATAAGTGAGCTGAATTCATACCAAGTGCTGGAATAGTTGCTGGCACATGGTAAGAGATCAATAAACGTTCGCTGAACATTCACTTTCTTATTTAATACTGGCTGTGTTACAATTTTAATGAAAACCTTCAAAAGCATTTTATCTTGGCGTTCCTAACATTTTAAGTTAATGGCAAAGAGAATACACTATTATACTATGTATTTATATTTAAAAAATGCCAGAGCATGACATTCTGAAAAGCAAGTCATGAAAACAAGAGAAGGAGGAAGAGAACAAAAGAAGGACTACGCTGAGGATGGTAGAGATGTAGGCCAGACATGGCCCCACATGCAGGACAAGAATATAGAAAAGCATCCCTTGCACCTGACCACAGACCCCACAGTGATCCTACTGGCACAGTCCACGTCTGGCCAATACAATCAGGTCTGAATCAACAGATCCACCATTTGGCTGAGCCGTTAAGTCAGTTATATCAGACAACTGGTCAATCCAGCCATATCAGTCATACATGTGGCCAAAGTCTCAGTCAGAAACCCAGTCCAACTGGCTGATGGATGCAAATCAAGAAGTGTTAATGTTAGACTGAATTGAGTGAGTGGTGAGCACCGTGCAGCTGTCTCTTCTGATGGTTTATTCAGCTTATTTCCAAGGGCCAGGAGACCTCCAGATGCCCAAGCTATAATGCAATCCAGAGCATCTTATTTCTTTGGTGTATGTGCAACTGAGGATGTAGGCTGAGGTATATTCTATCCATTAATTCAGCAAGTGGTAAGATTAAAAAGCCAACCCTACCTGTGCTAAGAAGGCTTTCAGTCTATATAAACAGCTTCTCCTTTCACGGACAGTGAGTTCTAGAGCCTCCCATGGCCAGCTAGCCTTTGAAGAAATGTGACAGAATTTGACCTTTCTTGGGGAAATAGGGTGCATTCAGGAAAAGGGTAATAGGAATCCCTCCAGCATTCCAGTCATTCTTCTCATGCCTAGACACTGGAGATGCTGCTCCTTGTTTACATTTTGACCCTCCTTTTTGCTACTTTCTGCCTTCTCCCACATCACTTTTTGGAATAAATTTGGCAAAATAACGATGATGATTCCCATTTCGTAGATGAAGGAACTAAAACTCAGAGACGTCTAATTACTTGCCCAAGGCCACACAGCTCACATGAGGCACAGCCCAATGTGTCTGCATCAAAGGTGCCTGTTTTTCCCCATGATGGTATGTCATGCCTCTTATTAGATATTTATTTTTTCATTTGTTTTATTCAAACATGCAACCATGTCCCTGAATTTTGAATGAGTGCTTTTGTCAGTCCTTTGATAAACTACTCATGAAACAACAGTTTCCATGTGTTAGAGTGTATATATGATACACACATGTGTGAGTGTGTGAGCATGTGTGTGCAGAGCAGTGAGCAGTGGTTCTCAGCAGGGGGGTGATCCCTCCTCCATCCCGACATTTGGCAATGCCTGGGGGAAATTTTTTATTGCTATGACTAGAGTGTGTGTGCTACTGACATCTAGTGCATAGAGGCCAGGGACACTGCTAAACATCTATAATGCACAAGACAGACCCCCACCCAAAAAAGAATCTTCAGTCCAAATTATCAAGAGTGCTGAGGCTGAGGAACTCTAAATAGATACAGACACACATACATAGACACGTACGTATTTATGTATATATTCACTTATGTATTCATATATATACATATCACATATAAATATGTATGCATATATTATATCTACATATAATCCATATGTATACCTGTATATACATATATATTACATATATACATATACATGTGTATATATACATGATTATATATCTACCAAAATATCTATATCTATCTAGCTAGCTATATCAATGGAGGGAATGTGGAGATGGATACATGTATGTGTGTGTGTCTATATAGACACACACACACACACTATATATATTCCAGGTATGGAGTTTTCATAATGCACTCTTACTGAAAACATGACAGAGGTAAAGAAGAGACTTTTTTTTTACTATAACTTCCAGATACAACAAAACATTTTAAAAAACCCTCTCACAATGCCCCAACCAAAAGCAAATCCATAAAGGTCCATGCCATACAAGTTTTTGCTGTAAATTGTATTAACTTTCAAAATGTCCAGCCCAGAAACATGTTCGTCATCTTGAATGAACCAAAGGGTTTAATTAAACAACCACACTTAGATGTTGGAGTGCATAATTTGCCCAGTGAACTGCAAATCCCCTAATACCGCAGAGAATCACACACTTTTTCCAAGAGAGTTCAAGAGGCCAGGAGGTGACCTGCTCCCTGCTTGGACCACATCCATTACTCAAGCTGAGAGGAATTAAAATAAATACCAGCATTGAAACGGAGGTGCCAGAATTCAGCTAATGAGTATGGAAACTCTGTTGCGATTTATGTTAGAGGTGGAGCAATATGTTTCAGGGTTCTGAATAATCAGTTCTCTAGTGGGTTTCTCATTTTCCAAATGCAAGAGATGGCTCTTTCTCGGCTCCCCTAGCCAGAAATGGCAATCTGATGTAAATACTAACAACTCTTCTTCATAATTTAAAAAATTGCTTCCCCAACCCAAACCCCCTGGTTTAATTTTCATCATTTCCACGACTGACGGTGCTGCACATTAAGGCAATTGCCTGGTAAGGTGTGGAAAAAAGAAATATGTCACATCAAGTAAGAATTTTGTGTGCTATTGTTTTTAAAATTTAAAGTAATATCAGTACTGCAGGAAAAATTTTAAGAAAACAATATCCGTATATAGAAATCAACATAAAATAACGTACTTGTCTTTTGTCTTCATCTTGTAGCTTTAACACACAGTACACGTCAA
This sequence comes from Tapirus indicus, assembly GCA_031878705.1. NCBI lineage: Eukaryota > Metazoa > Chordata > Mammalia > Perissodactyla > Tapiridae > Tapirus > Tapirus indicus. The sequence goes on along the minus strand of CM062922.1, from coordinate 103,760,509 downwards.
CTGGGGATTTTAAAAAAAATCTGTTAGTGCTTCAGTTTCCTCATCTGCAAAATGTGGATGATGATATGTAAGTAACAACAGTATTTTATGAAGATGAATGAATTAACAAATACATGTAAAGTATTTAGAAGAGTGCCTGATATATAATGTTCCATAAATGTTTATTATTGTCATGATTATTATTATTAAATCTTCCATGACTTATATTAAGTAGAGAGTTTTTGGAATTCCATGACAATTGGAATATTAGTCAACATTGGGAAATTTTCTCTTTCAGCACATTGAGCTATATGGACTCAGTTCAGATAGTAGTTTCAAGTAGTCAGATGAATATAAATGGTACTTATTTTCTTCCTATAAGCCACATGCCCCATTTTCATTCTTAAATGAGTTATTGCCGATTCAAAGCAACACACATAAAACCTCAGCAAATTCTAATAAGACAACTGTTTATATCAAGAGTCCAGAATAGCAAAATAATACTCAAATATAAGACAAATGTGTTGTCACAGTCTTAAGAGGGGGCAATAGTGCCTCAGAACATCCCAGGTTTTCTGATGTCATCTTATTCTTTCACACAGACACAAAATGGCTTGATACGCCACCTAATGGACTTTTTGAGGCTTCATCCCAGCTGATTCCACCTTTTTCTGAGGACATTCCAGCATCTGCAGTCCCTACATAAATGGTAGACGTAGCCCCATGGTGGTATCAAACTGTGTGTTTTAGGAATGGCGAGGAAGGAAAAGGATAATGGAAGGAAATGCATATGGATCTTATTAGAGATTTGGAATTTGGAAACATAAGGTAGAGAGAAGACAGCAGGGGGGTTTCCTAATGATGTGATGCTTGGGTCAAGGTTTGAAGGATGAGGAGGAAAAAGAGCCAGGTAAATGTTCTGGGCAGAGGAAACAGCCCATGCAAAGGCCCTGTGGAAGCAAGGAGCAGGATCTGTCTCAAGAACTTAGAGAAGGGTAGTTGGCTCTGGTGCAGACAGCAGAATTTATTTTCCAAAGCCACACATATGGAAAGAGGCAGAATCCGGATAGTAAGCTGGTTAGTTGAATTCTGGAGTCTGAATTATTTGCTTTTTACTTTGCCTCATTCCATTCTGTTTTAGGCTAATGAGACATGTAGATAGATAACAAATATGTAAATGAGTTACAATCTGTGCAGCATTTAGAGCAGTGCCTGGTCCATAGACAGTGCTATGTAAGGATCCACTTATATTGTTATTAGCAATTATCATTGTTATGTATAGAACACCCAATTAAGGGTATGGCCAAAGTCCATTCTGTACTCTCTGGTGATCCATCCAAATGCTCAGTGGACATAGAGGAAGAAAGGGCAGAGGGGCTCGCGGTCCTGGCTGGACCAGAAGACCAGTTTTCTGAATGACAAGGCAAATACCGAGATGACAGGGGAAGTGATTTTCTGTGATGGTATCTGGCATGCTGGCCTATCCCACTGACATTTGTGTTGGCTGCTGTGTTGCTGTCCCTGGGAAGTTCGGGGAGCAGCTGGCTGCCCCCAAACTCCATACTGCTCTCCACCTCTCCTGGATCTGGCTGAAGAGGGATGCAATAACCTCTTTCAGTGAAAGAACGGCTGTCCTCTTCCCACGCCAGCCTGTCCTAGATCCACCTGGTATCCAAACCACAACGCAGAGGCAGTCTGCTCTCCACAGTGATGTTGCTAGGGCTCCTACCAACCACAGGCAGTCTAGAGAAAGAAAACCAGACTTCTCACCCCCACTCACCCCCTGCGTGTGCTTCCAATGAACCCGGTGTTCGCGGAGAACCAGATGTATTGACAAACACAGGCAGGATGATTCCTTAGCTCTGACTGCATTTTCAACAACTGCTGAATAACTGCATGCTCACAGTGGCTGAGGAATTTTAAAAAATGTAAAGTCACTAAATTACTTCTAAAAACAACTACCAAAAGCCACATAGATATATCACTATTTGGGAAGTTGAGTATGCTATGCTACCTTACAGAGGGCAAGCTATTCCTGGTTTAGAGATGTCAGTTCACACGATAGTAATTACCCAAACAGATGGCCAAAAAGCCAAAAGGAGGATCCTAATGGCAATGGGATGGATGCATCTGGGGGCCGTGGAGCAGAAAGAGATTCTGCCAGATTTTACAGCAGCTGAGAGGAGAACTGGTGGCTGTGTGCTGTGCAATTTCAGAACCACGTCAGAAGAGGGTATGTACTCTAGACAAAATGGGAAGGGGAGAAGTGCAATCCTTTTGCCTTATGTGACATTATTCTCTCTCTAAACTGAGTTAAAGCAATACGGTGTTAAATAGGTCCTACCAACCCTGGTTCACCCTGAATATGGACTGTTTGGGCTTCCCTTTAGAGATCTAAAATACACCACGTGGAAACTTGCTTTGATTTTTGAGCTATTAAGTATGAGAAAATTAATGCTCGATAGTAGCATTGTTTAGGTGTCCAATATAAAATACATCAAGACACTGCTCTAATTTCTGAGATGCTGAGGAATTGAGCTAAGTCCAGAGAAATCACAGCCAGATCTTTTTTGATCTGAGGGTTACTTAAACAAGATGCCCACATTCTAGCTAAATCGCTCCAGTGACTAATCAGCTATGGTACAATCCAGAAAACGCACCTATCCTAATGAATATTGAAATTGGTTGTCATTAAGAGAGAACACTCACGGGAGGGCAACAAGACAGTGATCAATATTCATATGGATCCACGCTGCCTCACTGATTAATAGCCTTCAACTGTAAAAACTGGAATGGTGATAATAAAGCATTATTTTTAGTGCAGGCTGACACAGGATATTACTTCGATTTAAATTTTTTTTTTTTAAATTTGAGCAAGTCTTAATAAATAAATTGCCAGGAAGGAGAAAGGAAGGGCTTCTCTCCATCCCTCAATAGGATATTCTTAATGCCACACAAGAGGCAGTGTCATATTCCTCTCAAAAGTTTGTTCATCCCTACGTGTGGCTGCCCATCAACTCAGAGTGAAGAGCAGCTCCCTTACTTCCATCACAGATGCTTCCATTCATGGTACCTAAGTGACAAAGCCACGGGGGCTCACACAGTGTTGCAAACGACTAGCTTGTTCTTTTTAGTTTATGATGTCTACATTTTAGAAGTAAAGATCCTTCAACCAAAATGGTTTGCTACTGTATCTCTTGATCTGTTCTTTTCAGCTCAGTTGGCGAGACACTTTTCCTCCTGCCCCCACACAGAGACCCTGCTCTAAGCCAAGAGCCAGAAATTCCACCAGGGATGGTCAGGCTCGTTCCTCCACTTTGCCAATCTTGAACAAGTTGATGACTTTCTGTATGAACTTTCCCTCAAATGTGAAGTGAAAATTCCCATCCCAGAACTCTTCGCTCCTTTCTAAGGAATGCCAACATTTTAAAGCACTTTGAAAATATACGATGCCAAATGAATGTTTATTATTAGTGTGACTACTACCGATGTGTAGATTTATATGCCTCTTAAAGAACCTTTGCTGCTTTACATTTTGCCATCCAGTGAAGCATGTCTTGCAAAGAAGAATTCCACCATGACACTTTGACTCGCCTAGCAAAAACTCATTAGATATTCCCTTTTTTGGACTGCAGCAGTAGAAATAAATTTCTTGGATCCAAGGTATAGCTATAAAAGCAAGTCTACAATAGGTCTCTGAAAATGGAATTGGGAGATGTTCGTGAATAATTCTTATGGGATATATAAAATTCCTATCCACTGAACGCTAGAAAACATCCATGTACCAAAAACGGGGTGACTTGCTTTTTTTTTGGAAATTGAAAATGACTTTGAATGTAGTCTATTACTGGCTTCTGATTTCTTCATTCAGGACAAGGTGTTTGGAAGGATTTGGTGAAACAGCAATTTTGCCTTTTTTTTCTTTTTTGATCATTTGCTTCTATGAAACTTCATTTTTACATGCTTAATATGACTCAGGACACAGTGTTTATATTCCAGGCTGGAGGCAAAAGCTTTGGGCTAGTCCCCCCTTGTGTGTTGGAGAAGTGGCTTATTTCACAGATGACATCTTGCTATTTTATCTTTCACCATCCAAGGATCATCTTTCTCACCTTGTGGTTTTGCTGATAAATGGATAGAACCAAAAGTGAATGGCTTTCTTGTTCTAGCTCACTCTTATACCTCCATGTTATATGCAACTCAAAGTTGCTGGAAGCTAAACCACTGAAAAGCTAGTTCCTTTTTATCTTCCCGGAAAGGTTATCCTTTATTTGACTTGGAAACCCTTGCCTTCTGCAGATGGAGGCTTCCAGGCCCTTTACAGAGTGCCACAACTTGACTGTCATGTCCCACGTATGTGACGAGGGTGTCAGGCAGCAGAACATACTTTTGTGAACGGAGCCACGTAATATGGAATCAGAATAAACATTCTCATGAAATAATTTCCATGATCTCTCTTTTCAAAACTATGACTCCTTGGAGTTGTCTCAGTTTTGCTGAAAATGAAAAGTATCAAAACTGAATTAAGTACATGCACATCTATTCCCTTAGGACCAGCAAAGCCAGTCAAGATGGAAATTTGTCCATTGGCTAAACAGTCAGAATAGCTCCCGTCGAGCAGTGATTGACTTTTTGGCGAAGCTCAGCAGAAATGAAGCTTGTGGTCAATTAGCTTTTCCCTTAATAGGATTGTGTTGGAAAAAATAAACCAGAGAAAGAAGTTGAAGGAAAAACTGTCTTTTAATGAATTCCCAGATGTTGTCGTGTTTCCCCGAGACATACATCATAAATAAAAGAAGGGTTCAAAGTTCAACGGGCTGCCACCTTGTGCCCAAGTCACATTCCCTGTTGAAACGGCCAAGGATAGAGAAACAGCAGGACGTCCAGAAGGCAAACTATTAATGTATCCCTTTAACCATCCCACCAATTTGTACTTTAGGGCAAAGCAGACTTTGCAGCATTTTTAGGACTATATTACTAATAATTTCCACACGTGGATCCATTTAATAAGCACTGATTGAGCACCTGCTGTATGCCAAGCCTTGTGTTAGTAAGTGGAGCTGCATTCATGAATAAGATGGACAAAGAGCAAAAAACAAGTCAACTTTTTAAAATTACAAATGGAAAGAAGGGTTTTGAAGCGAGTGAACAAGGTACCATGGAAAACAATAAAGGAGTGGGGTCACTGGTTTAAAAAGGGTGGGAAGGGAAGGTCTTTGAAGAGATGACTTTTCAGCTGGGGTGGAGCCAGCTTGGGACAGGTCAGAGTCGATGGGATCAGAATGAGAAGAAGGGATGAATTTAGTGAGGTTGGCAGTAGCAGACTCTGAGGGTTTTACATGAAGGCGGTTGGAATTAATTCCAAGTGCAGTGGGGTTTTCAGCTGGGGAGGGAAACTAACCCACGTGCGTTCTGAGATGGGCTCCTTGGCTGCTGTGAGAAGAGTCTAGTGGAAGCAAAGAGAATAGAAGCAGGGAGTGCAGCCCGTTGCAGTAGTCCAGAAAAGGGTGATGGCATCCTGGACTGATGTAGAGATGAAAAGAATAACAATTTGGGGGAAATATGGGGAGGCGGATTTGACAGAATTTGCTAACAACATGTGGTAGGTAAGTTCTTCACATACATTTTCTCAACCTTCAAAGTAACCTACTGAGTAGGAATTATCTGGGTGCCAATGTGCACGTGTGTGTGTTGGTTTGGGGTGGGGGTAGCATGCGCATATTTGCTGAGCAGCTAGCAGTCACCAGGAACCAGATGCCTTATGAACATTAGCTTGTTTAGATCTCACCGTCACCCAAAGACATAGGTGTCTCGTGCCCATTTTACAAGAGGAACATGCAGCTCAAGCAAGTTACATATCCTGCCTAAGGCTACACACTCGGTCTTCCTGCTTCTTTCCTTTTTAATTAACTATTTTAAAGTGAACAATTCAGTGGCATTTTATACATTCACAATGTTGTGCAACCGCCACTTTTGTCTAGTTCCCAAATATTTCATCATTCCAAAAGAAAATCCCATACTCATTAGACAGTTACTCCTTACTTCCTTCCCTATAGCCCCTGGCAACCACCAATCTGCTTTCAGTTTCTATGGATTGACCTATTCTGGATACTTCAAATAAATGGAATCATATAATACATGACCCTTTGTGTCTGGCTCCTTTCAATTAGAATGTTTTTAAAGTTCATCCATGTTGTAGCATGTGTCAGTACTCCCTTCCTTTTTATGGCTGAGTAATATCCCATTGTATGGATATACTGCATTTTGCTTATCCTTTCACCCACTGATGGATATTTGGATTGTTTCCACCTTTTGGCTATTGTGAATAATACTGCTATGAACGTTCACGTGCAAGTATTTGAATTTCTGTTTTCAGTTCTTTTGGGTATCTACATAGGAGTGGAATGGCTGAGTCATTTGGTAATTCTATAATTCTATATTTAACTCTTTTCAGGAACCTTTCCTTGCCTTTTAAAAGTTTGGCTGGGATGATGAGTGAGCTGGGTAAACTGTTTGCTCTTAGAAGCCACATTGTAGTGAATATAGATATTTTTCTACATCATTACTCTTATTGATTCTCTAATACTCCAGTTCAATCCCATCAACCACAGTAGTCCATTCTTGACTTATTCTATTGGTTGAAGGATGGACACAAGGCCCAGGTCAAACCAATCCAAATCTTCCTTTCTCCCTTTGCCCAAACGTCTTCTAACTTCCTGGGCTCTGTTGGCAGGATGGGAGTTTGAGCTATAGCGGTCTCCTTGCTACCATGTGGAAAAAGCCCACAGGATCCAGATAACCACACTTACTCCACACTGAATTCTGGAGAGGTAGACCATGCAGAACACTCCCCCTTTAGTATAAAAGACCCCTGATGCTCAGGGAGCCAGAGCGTTTACTCAGCTTCCACAGCTGGTAGATGCTGATGCTGGGACTCAGACACAGGTCTTCTGGACCCCACAGCTTCAAAGACCAGTGACTGGTTGCTTGGTATCAGAGAGTAGAATTGTAGCCAGTAACTTTAGGGAGAACAAACTTGTTTCCATAAATGAGGAACTGTCGGTCGTCTAGGAATAAAACGAACTTCTCTCTGCAGTAGCAACTCTGTTGGGTAAAAACAAACTGATCAAAAAGTCTGGAGAAAGTTTAAGTCCAAAGAGCAGAAATCCAACATTGTAAATTCATGCTGGCTGGCTTCGGTGACCTTGAGGTCACTTGTAACTCCAAGTGGCTCTCCCTTCTATACTTAGGGCCTTGACTGATTTTCATTAACAAGTTCCAGAATGGACACAACAGAAGCCAGTGGTAGATCCCAACTCCATCACTTGGTTTGGGAAATTAAACCAACCTAGTGTTCCTCTCCTTCATTGATGGCGGGGGTGGGGTGCTGAATCTGTCAAGCAGAGCTTCATTATGGCCTGATGGATCACTCTTTCCTTAATGTGCTGATCCAGTGCCCCAAATCTGTGGGGTTTGAGAGCCAGGCTGGTAAATTAGTTAACTGTTGAAGCTGACATGTTGGGTCAGACATGAGGTATGAAAGCAAGAATACAGACTCTGCCCCAATGCACGTAAGAGTGATTACTGGATACTTTTCTGTCTACCCCACTAGATCTTATGCCCCACAAGAGTAGGTACTGTGTTTGCTTTTGCTTATCACTGTTTCCCAAGTGGCTCACACAGTGACTGACACATAGTAGATGCCCGATGGAAAAACACAGTGCAATGATTAAACAATGAATGGAGGAGAAAAGGATGATAAGGAGGGTATTTCTTTTAATATCCCTCCCTCCCTCCTTCCCTCTCTCCTTTCTTCCTTCCTTCCTCCCTCTCTCCCTCTCTTCCTTTCTTCTCATCCCATGACACTAATATTTTCATATATCAATATCTGAATAATGGAGTTACCTACATAGACAGGAATATGTAACCAGGCCATTTCCATATGTCCTTTATAGGGCAAGGTCCAATACATCATTATCTTTAAGGTTAATGTAAAGACAGCTTAGTAGTTTAATTTCATTTCTTTACAGAAATTTGGACCATCTTAGGGACTCATCAGCTTAGGGGGAAAAAGTATGTCTTTGTGAAATATTTTAGTGCCTTGCAGAAGATTGCAATGAATTATTGGGACATTGCAAGGTTTAAGACTGATGCTTTCTGGAGCATGAAAGAAGTACCTGCAGCTTTCCCTTTTTGTGTTTAAATTACTTTGCTTCTTACTTGACTACTTTTTCTGACCTTTTAGAATGCTTCCTTCTTTATTTCTCCTTGAGTTGCTTAACCACTTTTTAAAATTGTTTAGATACATCTCTTATGGGTTCTTCTTTCTTAGCCTTCTGTTCCCCATCCTTCCAGCTCATCTTTCCCTCACTTGACCCTTCTTTGGAAAGCTTTGCAATATTATTACACTCTTTGCCCCACTCCATCCATCTTCTTCTTTCTCTCACAATGCAATAGATAATGTGAAGCTATGGATCTATAAAACACTCACTTTTCATTTTCAAGTGCACATGAAGTCATGACCAAGGGCTTCTGTTTTTCATCCATTTCCCCCCCAAATGAATGTAATGGGAAACTTGGTCAAATTCACTTAACCTCTTGTACACTTCACCTTAGGATTAACGTTGTTCTTCATGTTGTCCTGCATTGATCTTTGAGAGAATAGAGGGAGCCACAAGGGGCAGAGTGAAAAGAAGACTCTGAGAATCCTTCTAGACCAGGATCTGAATCAAGTCTCCACTACGTTACAGCTGTGTGGCCTTGAACAAATTACTTAACCTCTCTGGTTTCCACTTCCCCAAGTGTAAAATTTGGTTGATATTGCCTATCTCAATGAGTCATTGAGGAAATTAAATTAAATGATAACATCTATTTAGAACTTCCACACAGTGGATACTCAAGTTAAGAGAGCCATAATGATGATTTAGGCTTTCACTCAGCAAGCATTTATTGAACTCATTTGATAATGAGTGTGGGAGGAGGAAATGAAAAGGAGTCCTTGATTTCCCTCCTAATATGTGAATTACAATCACCATAGTTTTTCCATTTTACCTTGGGGATGAATATAATTTTCAGCCCTGATCAGTAGGAAGTTTATTCATGCATTCAACAAATATTTATTGGGAATCTACTGTGTGTTGACGAGCAATAATGGGCAAAATCAGACACAATGCCTACTCTTGTGGAGCTCATCGGCACTATGTTCCTATCAGACAGTGTTCTCCACCAGGCAAATTTGCCCCCAGGGGACAATGGACAGTGTTAGGAGAAATGCTGGTTGTCATAACTGTGTGCTACTGGTATCTAGTGGGTTGAGGCCAGGGATTCTGCTAAACATCCTACAGTGCATAAGAGAGCCCCACTACAAAGAATTGTCAGGCTGTGGAGAAACCCTGCTCTAAGGGAAGAGATAAAGATGTGAGATAATCCATCATTAAGGCAAGGAGTAAAAACAGCCTTCACCATTGCCGTGGGCTCACCCCGACACTAAGCTGCAGTTATGAGATTAGAGTTCTCTGCAACTGCCATGGGGAGGAGAGGATTCCTGGGCGCCGAGGCTAGGTGGTGCGGCTCAGCCTGAAGGCAGGATGCACCACATGCCCACCGTCAGTGCCCTGTCTTTGCCCCCTGCTGCCACGACTGGGCTTGGAATACCTGGATGTGCAGCTGGCATCCTTGGCTCTGCATTTCAGTCAATGCTTTTGGACTCCAAAAGCTGCCCCCAGGGAAACCACTGCATCTGAAGAGCTGCAGAAGTAGCACTTCAGTAGAGATAGTTAGATAAATAATCCTGAATAAAATTGCATATTTTTAAGTGCTTTATTAATACGGTTGGGTAGAGAGCATGCTAAATTCCTACACCGTGGAGATGAAGGTTACAAGAGGAGGATTAGGCAGAGAGCTAAATGAGAGGGGGCAGGGAAAGAAAAGAACAAGGCACAGGCAAATTCCTCTCGTGTGTGTGTGTGTGTGTGTGTGTGTGTGTGTGTGTGTGTGTGTGTGTGAATACGTATAGATATATGGATGTAGAGCACAAGGTGTGTTTTGGAGCCATTCAGGGGAATGGGCTGACACATTGCAAAGGCTACCACGTACAAGAGTGAAGTGACATGATACTATTACACCAGGATTTACAGACTTTAAATGTCTCCAGTGCTGAATAGATCCCATGGATGACTGAAGCTGGCCAGGTGGGAACTTTGGGGGAAATGCAGGAAGCATGCATTGCTCGAGGGAACAGCCCTACCTCAACTCCAGTCATTTGTTATCTTGGAGGGATTGGGAGAAGCCAGAAATTCATATTTTTACAGGAAATGTTTTTTGCTAACATACACACACCATATGAGAAAAAAAAAAAGACTATATCTGCAAGTCATAAAGTCCACCTGCCTTGTGAGCCTCAAGTTTGGAATCTTCGGCTTGGATTTTATCTTAATGACATAATTTGTTTACATATTTTTGCTGGAACTTGGATCCAGCAGTCGTCCCAATTAGCTGTGACCTTAGACCCATTGCTGGCTTTCTCTGCACTGCCTTGTCTGGTTTGGGAGTTTGAGTCTGGAAGATCTACTTTACAGAGTCATTGTGAACAGAAAATGGGTTAACTGTGTAAGCAGGTAGCATTGCTCCAATACCAGACAGAGTGACCAGATGTTGGCTCCCTTTTCCCTAAGGAGGCATAGTTGAAAGGAGTAGATGTGGCAGGCAGGGGGAAAATCCAGAATTTTGTCCTCAGAATGTACATGTAAACAGGTAGAGAGTTAATGCAGGCTGTGCCACTGCCCCACTTATTTCTACCTGATTCCCTTAACCGAGGCCCTAGAGTGGACATTAATCCCCAACATATGCCAATAATTCCTTCCTCCTTCTGATAAGAATAACATCTTGCATTTCTTTGAAGAAATACTCCTTCTCCACCCCTAGTCTTATAGAACTATAGTATAGACCTTATAGTTTATATGGGGTCTTACTCATCCTTGGGTCCAAACCTGTCTAATCAGGATATCCCATACTCCAGACCAGAGTAATTGGTTCAAGGATGGGTCTGGGATACATGAGAGTTATCCTTGGGATGTTGCCTTGCACTAGTACCTCTTTCCCAGTACACTAGGAAAATTTAAACTGTCATCAGTTTGATAAACTGAAAGGGTCTCCGTCCAGAGTTGTGGGTGAACATCTTTCCACCATTTAGGGAGAAGGTGCCATGGAATGATGTCAACAACAAGGAAAGCAGAGCCTAGAGATAAAGCAAGGGACATTCCTGGGGATGTCATTATTTGGTCACCTTGATCCATCCATGCTTGAAACCCATTTCAGAACAAAAATTTTACAGTTTAAAAGTACAGTATATTGTACTTTTGACTAAAGGCAGTTCTATTTGGATTTCTGTCATTCATAAACAAAACAGTTCAGGAGAACAAAGCATCCTCCCATTCCCACTTAGTTATCTTTTAATACGAAGCCCAATCCCATAGTCTCATGTGGCCCACAGAAGGGAGACAATCTGCAAACTTACAGCTAGATTCATACTTCCTATCCTCTTACAATATGGCAAACAGGCTGAGTGCATGGCTTTGGGGAGAGACCTCAGTTGGCAATCTAGTTCTTCTATTTACTATCTGAGGACTTTGAGCAAGTTACTTACAATTTCCTTATCTGTATAGAGGGACAAGATCACCTTCCGGGTAGGGTCATTGTAAGGACTAAATAATAATAACCTGCCTCTATCCTCTTTGCACATTTCTTTCCACACTGAAGGCTCCACTGAGGGCAGGAATTGTATAGTCTCACTTTATATCTTCTATAACATCCAGCCCTGTTTGCACATGGTGAGGAATTGATTCAACATTTCTTTAGCTCTGAAGCATGAGACACTAAAATGAATAGCATAATGCATAAGCTCATAGTTTGGGAGTTACGCTGACCTGGATGGAAGCTTGACGTCCTGCACAATTCCTGTCTGAGTGGGCTCACTTGTAAAACTGGGGTTCTGCTAAGTACCTCCTACAGGTAAAGCACTTCAGCATAATCTATCATATTACATTATTAACTTTACCTATACTAATTCATCATGATTGACTGAAAAACACACTTCAATTTGGTTTCTCTTTTCACATCTACCAGTGTACCCCACCATAAACACACATCAAACTCTGAAGCCTTTTCTACTACTGTCAAATTCTAGGCTCAGAGAAAAATCTTTTCACAAGCTCTGAGAATAGGAGGCACATGTGGTTTCACACGGACCTGTGAGGACTCCCCTGGGGTGTTACCACCTCCTGGCTCTGACCTCAAACTTGAGTTCTTAGGCTGACCTGGCCAGGAATGATGACCTTCCTGGTTCCAGCTCATCCACCCTGTAGGTCAGCCTCTAACCCTTGGAGATGCAAGTGACCTGCCCTCATCCATCCTAGTAGCAAACCTCCCAGGCTGCTGCTGACATCTCAACAGGAATCTATCCTTTAACCTTCAGCACACAAGAATCTCCCTGGAAGGTGAAAGAATGGAGGACAAGCCATACTGGCTCGGCCATACACCAAAGAAGTCTATGCTGGCTAAGGAGGGACCCTCACAGAAAGAAATTCACCACAAATGAGAAGACTGGTTGGGCAAAACTTAGTGAATGAGGATCCTGGACAAATACACTTTTTAGTAAACCACAGAATAATGCCTTACATGGAACAATGGTATCTTTTATGATGAGTACCTTGGAGAGCTCCTTGTAGCTGCACAAGTACCACTTACTGAGTGAAACACAGGCTTAACAGTGGGTACACCTGATATATTATCTCATTTAATCTGCATGGCAACCTTACCAGGAGGAAACGCTTACAAGTGCTCAGAAATGTGTAAAAAGCACACAGTTCACGAGGGCAGAGGAGAGATTTGAACTCAGGTAGTTGAAGGCCAGCACTCAGATGCATAACCACTACGGGTGCTGCTTCCCTGCCTCGCTGGGGTCCCGTTACCGAGGGAGCTTTAGAATGCAATAGGTTGCCACTTTGCTGCACTGCCAACATTTCCAGGGGGACAACTCATTTTGATAGAGCTCTGGGCCGCCACATGCCCTAACAGTTCAGTAAGAATGAACGAGAAAACTCTCATTGCTGAGGGATGTATTAATAATTGGGACTGACAGAGAAACTACCCGTACAGCCAACGTGAGACTTTGTACATTAGGGCTGTCTTCCTGTCAAATGCAGCATTGTAACTTTAATTGCTGGGACGCATTGCGCTCATGTAAAATAAACAAGAGCAAAGATGAATTTATGACTCTTTGTGAAGCACCTCCCCTCCGCTGTGGTCATTTCTGTGGCACTCTCTTGCCTCCAGCTGGGCTTTTGAAACGAGGAACCTTTTTTTAGCTGGAATATTCACCGCTGCCTTTCATAATATCAGCTGGAAGGAGGAGTGACACACAGTATTCAAAACTTGGCTTTGTGTCTTCATGAGGAAAATTTTAAATGACTGACAGGTTGGCTAATAAAGGCAAAGAAAAAAATAATACTGCCTCTCTACTTTTCCATCACAGAAGAAAACTGAGACTTAGAAACCTCTCCTGCATTTTACTGTTTTCTACCCATTTTGTAGTTGGACACGCTGAGATGCCAGTTCCTGTGGATTATTAAGATAAATCAGGAACTCCTCTGAGAAGAGAAATCAGTTTTTCAGTTCTCAGCATCTTTGCTTTCTCAGATCTCATATCTGAAAGATGTAACCATTCTGGTAGGATAACAAACTTCAATGGACGGTGAGTAACCACATGGAAATCTTAAAGTGCTTTTAAAAACTATGTATGTGGGGTAGAGGATAATTTAGAAAGAAAAGAATTAGAAGTTAGAATTCCTCTTTTTATAAATTGGCCACCTTGCCTTCTGCGCCCTGCCTGATGGCTGTGCAGCCCTTATTCTGACAATTTCCAAACTATTTTGTGAACCCCGATGATGTGCAAAGTAGCTGTTTTGAATCACACTCTTCAAAAGGCACAGGTAGCTCTTCTAGAGACATCTAAATATGAGCCATAATATAAAATGCAGCAATCAAAACTCAATTAGTCACAACTATTCTGGTCTCATCTTCAGGAATAGAGTGAACACGCACTTGATAGTCAGGTAACACACCTAATAAGCTACACTCTTCATTGTTAGAGTTGGAGAACAATGGATTTACTTACCTGGGCAGGTGTCTCTTTCTCGTCAGTCTTTGAAATGCAAATTCATTTAGATTTCCAAAGCACGCGTCGAATAGAACAATCCCAGAAGTGTACTGGGTCAAAATTGACAGAAAGTCGAATGGGAGGTAAATGTTTTTAGAGATCAAGGAATCATGGGGACACCTGGATGCCCACTAAAAATGTTGATTCTAGGGTCACTCCTGACATAATTGGTCAGAAGTGGGCCTGGGGACTCCGCTTATAAATAGCAAACAAGATGATTCTGAGGCAGGTCCAGGGACCACAATCTGAAAAACACTGCCACAAATCATTTACAAAGCAGATGGTTGAAAAGTATAGGTAATAGTCCTCAACTAGAAGGAAGATGAAGCAATGGTACCCGTGTAAGTGAGACATATAGCTTCCAAGAGACACAGCCGATATTAGGGTCACATCCAAAGTAAGTACACAAAGCAGCACTCACACAAGGTCAAATCTTAGAAAATTGCTTAGGAAGATACCATGTTGGTGCCAACATAACATCTTCCAAAAATTTGGGAATGACAGTTTCTTCCCTAGTATTATAACACATTGCTCTTTCTTTGAGCAACAACAGATTAAGCCATTGGGCTGTGCTTAGGGCAGTATTGCATGAACAGTGCACAATTTGAAAATGGAGTCACATTTGATGAGATGCCAGACCAGGAGAATGGGCGGGAACGGAGGCCAACTGCAGGGTGCCATACTGAGTCAGCTCCCACTTACTTCAGATCATGCTCTCCACCAATGCCAGGAATTCCCTCCTGCACTTTTGCTGTTATGGTTGCTGGGCGGAGGGAGGAGTTGTAGTATATGTAGAATTGTTGGGCTTTCTTGGCCTGGCATACATAATCGAATTCTCTTAGGTTAAATACATGAATGATGGACTCTTCTGTAGGCACTTTAGTTTTAAAATGAAGCTTAAGTGGACCAGGTCCACCACATTAACAAAAACCAATTGAATTCAGATTTTTAAAAATTCCTAAAATAGCTACTGAAACCTATTGGGTTTCTATTTTTTGATCAAATTGATTTCTCTTTAGTCAGAAAACCTCTTTGTACAAACACACTCGCTCTTTCAGAAACAATGAGAAACCTTTCGGTGGAAGGTCATGTTTTAATCTTACGAACACAGAGAAAAATAATTAAATTACCCATCTGGCTTTCTGAAAGGAATGGAATGGTTCCAACATCACTTTTAAAAATTCTCTTCCTTCCATTTCCAGAGTGTACTCAGAGCAGGGATCGACAGCTGAGGAGCCCGTTTTGCTTTGAGTTTCACAAAGACAATCCCATCAAGTGTGAAAAATCCACCACAGTATTCGTTCTGGAACAGCTAAGTCTCATATTTTCTGGGCACCACAAAATGTCTAGTCTATCATATTTGTTTCCAACTGCACATTACATCCTTTAACATACCTAACAGTTACTTTCAGGGGAAAATACATTTACAAATGAGCACGGTCGCAGTACCCGACAGTCCTTTTTCCCCCTCAAACTTTTAACTATGCTCATCAATTACTCTTAACGGTGCAAAGAGTTGGCAGTGTTTACCCACCATCCTTTCTGAGTTATTCAGCTTGATCTTGCGGCTCATTAAAAGCATCTCTATTTATTTGCTGTGTGCTACAGTCCTTAACTTTGGCACAACACGCCAAAAGAAAGCCCATTTTACTTTTCCCTGTGGTGTTAATTGGTAGAGCATGCTGCCTGCCTCTTCATTAATTATGTCAATGCGTATGAAACTTCCATTTTCATGGGGGTGAATTAACAAGGCTTCTCAGAACAGGGCTGACAAAAAGCCAGCCCGACTGCCTGTGACGATGGGGATAATGAAAACTGCCGGTGGTCAATGCCATGTACGGGAGCAAAGACTTGCTTTGTCTGGCCCCAGAGCCCTTCTCACCTCTCCTTCTCTTGTGACCACCAGCAGGAAAGAGGCACTTTTGTGAAACCAGGGACACCAGCTCTGCTAGGGACAGCCCATACGCCTGCCCATCCTCCAGAGATAAGATTGTGCTCATGCTAACTGCATGGGGCTGAGGAAGGGAGGAGGGAGGTGGGCCAGTTCAAGCCCACCCACTATAGCAGTGGCTTCTGATGCTCTCAGACAGGTTCCTGATTACCTCACTGCAGGGGAAGCAAGGAAATAAAAGGTAATCCCTGCTGAAAACCCGTTTATTTATCACTCAGAGAGAGATGGCTTGCGAAAGTCTCACAGCTAGGGAGAAGCAAAAGAAACACATGCACACACACACACACACACACACACACACACACACTGCATTACCCCAAAAACCTTAAGCCAAATCACATCTTCCCCTTAACAAAATCATCCTTTTTATTTCCTACTTCTCTGCTCAACTACTATGAAGGTTGGTAAAAGAGTGACACCTACTTACTGTTTTACTGTTTTCTCTCTCAAACATGCATCCTCCTCTATGGGCTCTCGAGTAGGATCAGATACAGATTTCGATCTCACACTCTCTCTCACTATCTCTACCTTCATCTCTCTCTCCATCTCTAGCTATGTGTCTCATATGACATACACACTGAAGGAGGGTCAGAGAAATAAAACATATACTGATGAAGGCCTAGTGAGAGCGTATTTCTTAATTACTACTCCCAAACACATCTTTGGGAGGTACAGAATAGCGATTTGCAGAGGATTCAGTCAGAATCAGGAAGAGACAGAAAACATAAGGCTTAAGCTCACTTCCCAACTCCCTGAGCAAAGAATAGTAGGGTTAAAAAGAGTCAGCAAGACGGAATGATGTAGTCTGGCCTCTGAAGGAGGGGAGCTCCAGTCCAACACCCGTGTGCCTCCCACACACATATAAACACACATACACACACAGCACATAGTAATACACACAACCATATGCACCAACGCACATGCACACAAACATATACACACAAACACACATACACCCACAAACACATATACACACAAACACATACATTTATTCAAGTACACACAAACATATGCACAAACACACATATACACAAAGACACATACACACAAACACATATATGCAAATACACACAACACACATATACACACAAGCACATATATACTACACATACATACACATACACACAAATGCACACATATATACACACACAAACACACATACACACAAAAACATGCATATACACAAACACACACAGTCAGTGGAGACAGTGCTATAGCCTCTTCTCAGATGAGCTATCCAAGATCTCAAAGCCTTGACTATTAGGAAGTTCTTTCTGATGTCTCATTGCAGTCTTTCCTGCTGTGAGTAAAGCTTTTTCTCAGAAGAAAGTGAATGGCTACTTTCCACCAAACACTCCTTCCCATGGTTATGGAGCAGGTTTTCGCTTTCTCTTTTAAGCCAAGTCCTTGACAATACTCTTAGAACCAGCTATCTCATGACCTCTTTTAAGCCTTTTGTGAGGGATAAGACCGAGGGTGGCAGATGTGGGGTTGTAAGTCAAGGGGCAAGTGGATAACAGGTTCATAAACACCAGAAAACACAGGTTCAATCAGAAATCCTGTTGTACTTTTTCTTACCTGTGTGCACTTGGGTGCCTTCCTGAGTCCTCTGAGACTTAGTGTCTTCATATATAAAATGAAAAACAATGACTGCATCACAGGTTTATTGAAAAGAATGAATACATGACTAGGGCATAGTAAACATTAAATAAACACTTGTGAAAAAATAATAGCAATTAACAACTGTTACCCTAAAGATTCTGTCCCAACAAAAAGGAGAATCACATAAGACTAGCACAGGTCTATGGAGGGCTCATTATGTTTTAGATGTTGAGCTAAACTCCTTCCTCACGTCATTACATTTAATTATCACAATAACCCAGGAAGTAGATGCTGCTATTATTCCCATTTTACAGAAGGGAAAACTGAGGGTTAGATGAGTCAAATGGCTGGCTGAACCCTTGCTGACAGTAAAGGGAGGAACCTGGACTTATTGATGCTCTTAATTGTATGCAGATAGTGGCACAGTTCACAATATCAAAAAGTGGAAGCAACCCAAATGTCCACCAACTTGTGAACAGATAAATAAAATATGGCATCTCCATACAACGGAATGTTCTCTGGCAATACCTACTACAACATGGATGAGCCCAAAAAATGTGATGCTAAGTGACAGCAAACAGACACAAAAGACCACCTATTGTAGGATTCCATTTCTATGAAATATCAGAATAGGCAAACCTGCAGAGACAGAAAGTCGACGAGTGGTTGCCTAGAGTTGAGGGGAGGGGTAAATGAATGCTGATCTGTTCAAGGATCTTTTGGGGGTAATGAAAATATTCTTCCCCCTGCCCTCACGTTTACTGAGGTATAATTGACAAATAAAAATTATATATATTTAAGGTCTACAACATGATGACTGATATACGCATACGTTGTGAAATGAAAATGCTCTAAAATTAGATCGTGTTGATGGCTGCACAACTCTGAAAATATACTAAAAAATGTTGAATCGTACACCTAAAATGGGTGAATTTTACAGTATATGAATTATATCTCAATAAAGCTGTGTAAAAAACAAACAAAAATCCTTTCTCACTGTAAGACAAGCTACCTGGACCACCCCACTTATAATCTCGTGTACACAGGCATGACATGCGAGGGGCATTTATCTACTTAATTTTGCAGAGGTGGGAATCAGCAAGCAAAGGAAACACTGGTGGAAGGGAGGCTGGAGAGCAGAGGGAAGATCCTGCAGCACGTGGCAGGTTGTGTGAAGGATTCCAGAGTTTGTTTTCAGGGCTCAAAGAAATGCGTATCTTTGTGTACGTGTGTCTATGTGTGTTTGTGTGCATGTGTGTATATGTGTTTGTGTGTGTGTGTGCATGTGTGTATTTTCAGCACTTGGAGAAGAGTTTTAAGTAGCGCAGAGACATGATCAGATCTTAAATATTGAAAAGTATTATTCTGACTGCATAGGATGGAGTGGAGCTAGCTGAACCAGGGGCTGACCAAGCAGAAGCCACAGTGGTTTCCTATCTGAGAGAGAGATGAGGTCTGGACCAGAGACGTGATGGAGATGGAGAGGATGGATGGCTCTGAGAGGCCCGTCAGGACATGGTGATTTCCTGGACGTGAAGAGAGAGAAGAGAGCAGGCTGCACCAGAGGGAGGAATTAAGAAGGGCGCTGAGGTATTTAGCTTGAACAACTGGGTCAAGCCATTTGCTAACACAGGAATCTATGTAGGGAAACATATTTGCTGGGTAAGACCATCACGTCATTGTGAAGATCATCCTCTTCCCACATGCATGAGAAATGAAACCTCAGAAGTCCTTTGGGGAAGAAAGATTAGAAGAAAATAGGATGAAAGACAGGCTCTTGATTAAATGAAGGGTCTACATTTGCTTCATTAGAAATAGAACACTTCCTTGTTGCGATACATGGTCAGGGACCAAGAAAATAAGGTGGCGGGGAAAAGAAGCAAAAAAGACATGCCCCATAGCAAGCTCAGAAGCTTCCAGAAAGTATCAGGTTCTAGGCAAGAGGAAATGTCAAATTCCTCATTTTGCTCCTCAGGACAGTGGAGATTAATCCTGAGCTGTACAGTGCAAATGCGGAATGTTTTCCTTTCTTAATAATGCACCAGTTTAGAATTCCCACATGTCCTTGGACTGGCAGAGCCCTCTAGCTGTCAGTGAGTCTGTTTCCCTATTTCTGGGCAGGACTTTTTCAACCTTCCTCCATCAGGGAAGTCTATTAGGAAGAACTGGCTTTGGCATTAAGTAGACTTGAGTTGGTTTATGGCTCTATCCTTTCTTCATGGTGACATCTTGGGCATGTTCCCTGGCCTTCTGGAACATCAGCTTCCTCATGTGTAAAAGAGAACAATACCAGGGCTGTGAGGATGATTACATGAGATAACCTGTCTCAAGAGCCCAGCCCAGTGCCTGGCACACAGTAGGCTCTTCACTAAAGGTGGTGATGATTCCCATCACCCTCCAAGGCAATGGTTTTCCATCTCTGTTGGTTTGTTTGTTGGTATTTGGGGATCCCTTTGAGAATTAGGTAAAGCCATGCCCCATGCCCTCAATAAATGCACATGCATGAAAACTTTGAACAGACCCTATTGAAGTCTGGTCCATGGACCACATTTTAAGGATCTTTGATCACAGGCAGTGTTTCTCAACTCTGGCCGCCCATTAAAATTACCTGGGGAACTTAAAAAAGAATACTGATAATCAAGCCCTTCTTCCCTGAAATTGTCTTTAATTGGTCTGGGGTTGGACATAGGCAACACTATTTCTTAAGGAATTCCAGAAGACCCTAATGTGCCAGCAGAATAGAGAACCACTGATGAAGGGGGACATACAGGTGCCTCCTCTCCTCTGCTCAAGATATTACACTTAGTGTCCTATATTTCCCCTGATTCTGGGAGTGTTTCGAGGTGGATAGGAGCTCAGCCTCCTACCCGCATTAGCAGTACAGTCTCGGCAAGCTATTTCAGCTCTTTGTTTCTTATTTATTTCTTCCCATCTATAAGAGCAGGAGTGGGACAATCATACTTGTCTTCCAGGATTTGGGGGAAGGATGAAATGATGTGTTCCATGGAATGGTTCTCAAGATACATGTGGCACAGCAATAGCTCAATAATAGCTCACATGTAGTCATTATTGCCTTCATTAATATTAAGGCCACCATCATTATCATCATCTTAGCATAGTTTCCCTTTATCCTCAATAACTAAACTCCTCAAATATTGATGTTATTTTTTCTATGCTTTTTTTAAAAGCAGCTGGTGAGAGCACCTTATGCCAGAGTTCTCAGCCTTCCAGGGGCCTGAGACTACGCGGCTTGAAAGAATGCCCAGGCTTTATCCCCAGTAATTCTCGTTCAGTGGGACCAGGAGGTGGCCTGATATCCATACTTTAAGGTTTCAGCCTTGGAATTACCATTGACAGCTACTAGCCCAATGGTAATGCTGGGAAACCCTACTCTAGAAGGATTCTGAACATGCTACACCCTCAAGCAGCTTCTTCATAGATTAAAGTATGGCTGTACATTTAAAATAGTGTGTGAGGGGAGGTTGCTAATGAAATAGGTGTTCCTCCATCATCAAACACTAGGGCCGTTGATGCTACAGCCAAAAGATTATTCTCTCTGAGGGGAAAAAATTGTACCAATGTTGGAAAAGCAGAAGCAAAGGGATCATATACAAAGTGTCGGAAAAGCAGAAGCAAAGGTCTTATACAAAGGTGGCTGATGTGATGACCAAATCCAGCTGCCTCTGCTCCTCTCATTCTCTTGACCCTAAATGACAGCTGTCACTCAAATAGTCTGCTCCAAGCAGCTCTTCTGGACCTGCCACCCACACAGGTTAATCGTATTGCCTTTCTTTTGGTACTTTCTCTTTTCCTGCTGATCATCAGCTAAGCATCATTCCCTTGACTTGTCTAGAACCTCCCTGGTCCTGCTTTTCCAGAAATGTGACTCAGCCAAGCAAGGCAGGTTATTCGGGGTGGCTTGATGGGGGTGAGAGGGGGTGGGCAGAAGGGAGGAGGGGTGAGAGGAAAAGGCAATTTACGGTGCCTGTGGGTAGCTGGCTTCCCCCACCGGCACATTTCTAATTTTATTCTGCTTGCATTTATATTAGGAAACCCTGCAACCACTCGTTCTCAGGGCGGGGGACAGACTGGAGGAAGATGTGAAAGCTCATGGCGGCTTAGAGACAAGGGGGCTTGAACTCCCTCTGAGGATTCCTCATTCAGGCTACTGCCCACCTGGTGTGGGAGCTGAAGAGGAAGTGTCCCCATGACCCCCGGTGCAGGAATTACTGTAATTTAGGATCTTGCTCATTTTCCTCTGAAAATGAAAGGAGTGACCTTCACTTACCAGGTATGGCTCTAGATTTCAACAACACTCTCTTTCTCTCTCACTTCAGATTCATAGGATGCTTTTTACATGGAAGATGCCCCCTGGAGCTTTTTCTATTTCCTATATTTATTAATGATGGAGCCCTAGAGCCCAGAATTTCTGCCCCTTTGACAGCTACCAGCCCAATGGTTGAAAGCTTGGATCTGGAGATCACAGGTATCTACTTTTTAATCCCATGTGATATTGGGCATGTCATTTCACCTCCCTGAATCTCCTTA
Source organism: Tapirus indicus (assembly GCA_031878705.1). Classification (NCBI taxonomy): domain Eukaryota; kingdom Metazoa; phylum Chordata; class Mammalia; order Perissodactyla; family Tapiridae; genus Tapirus; species Tapirus indicus. The sequence continues at coordinate 103,738,214 of CM062922.1, read as the reverse complement.
TATATAATATGAAGATGATAATTGGAATTAAAATGTTGTACATAATACATGTAAGAATCTTAGGAGCAGCCTGCCACCTACCAAGAGTCCAGTAAAGAATGGCAGTTGTTGTCATCATTATCACGGTCAATTTTATGTGTCAGTCTGGTTAGGCACCTGGTTATTTGATCAAACACTAATTTCGATGTTGCTGTGAAGGTATTTTGTTGATGGGATTAACATCTACAATCAGTTGTCTTTAAGTAAAGAAGATTAGGGGTGATTTTATTGGGCCTGATCAAATCTGTGAAAAGCCTTAAGAGCAGAACTGAAGATTCCTTGAGCAATAAGAAACTTCACCTGTGGACAGCAGCATCGGCTCCTGCCTGATAGGTCACAGCCTGCTCTTCCTGATGGTCTGCCCTGTGGATTTCAGACTTGCCTATCCAACCCCCACAATCATGTGATCATCTCTCATATATATACGAGAGAGAGAGAGAGAGAGAGAGAGAGAGAGAGAGAGAGAGAGAGAGAGAGAGAGAGAGAGAGAGAGAGAGAGAGAGGAGAGAGAGAGGGAGAGAGAGAGAGAGAGAAAATGTGTTTTCATTTTGTGGAGTTGCCCTTCCACATTTTTCCATGGAAATGTATTTAGGGTAGTGTGGTGTATTAGTTTCCTATGGCTGCCATAACAAAGTACTGGGTGGTACCAAACAATTGAAATTTGTTTTCTCACAATTCTGGCTGGAAATCTGAGATCAAGGTGTTGGCAGGGGTGGTCTCTGGTCAGGACTCTCTCCTTGGCTTGCAGATGGCTGGCTTCTTGCTGTGTCCTCACGTGGTCTTCTCTCTGTGCCTATCTGTGTCCTAATCTTTTCTTCTTATGAGGACACCAGTCATATTGGATGAGGGCCCACTCTAATGACCTCATTCTATTTTAATTTCCTCTTTAAAGACCCTATCTCCAAATACAGTCTCATCTGAGGTACTGGGAGTTAGGACTTGAACATATGAATTTTGGGAGGAGAGGGGCACAATTCAGCCCATAAGAGAGGGTGAGAGAATTGGTGACAATTTCATACCTTAGCTCCAGTCATAGCCCTGCCTCCAAAACCCAAATTCCAGAGACAGATAGCAATCCTGAGCGTTACCTGTAGCCACTCAAGTCTCTCTTGGTTATCTGCTGCAGGATTGGTAAAGTCTGAAGTCCCAGCTTGCTAAGAGGATGGCATGCACCAGATTTACGGGGTGATGGGCAAAATAAATTCCACCTACAAGAGGCTCAAAATGGAGGTAACTGATGAGGTTCCCTGAGACTAACATGGAGAGAGAGGGGAAGGTAACCTCCTCGGAGCTGGACTCACACTGTACCAGTGTATCTTCTCTCTGGCTCTGTCCCCTGAATAAAGGCAAGATGTTCTCTGGTGACAGATGGTGCCTGGTGACAGATGGTGTCCGACTGCCCTCCATCAGTGCAGGTTCTAGCACAACAGCCACCTGAACTGGGTCCAACAGACAAATTAGCCCTGGATGGGCTGGAAACAACTGCCAAAGAGAGAACTTCGGGTCACTACTCAATTGTTGAGTTCTGTTAAAAGAGATAAGAACTTTCTTCGCTTCCATCCATCTTTAGGTTGCAGAAATAATTCTTAGCACTGAGCACAGTTTTACTGTAAGACTTTACAAAGAAGGTTTTGTAACCCCTAGCAATGCCACAAATAACCCATCCGGCCCCAAATCTGAATGGCTCTATTTCCATTTCCTGACTTTTCGTAGTAAGATCAGTAATTAATTCAACCATTTCATCATTCAAGCACTATTCACTGAATCATCTATTGTGTACCAGGCACTGTTAGGGGCCAGTCTGGGGTGGGTTTGATTTGGTTTTAATAAAGTTTCTGTTTTGGGTCTTTTAGGCTGTGTAGTTCCTCTCTCTACCATTCATGAGAATCTAATGGAAGGAGGAGTAAAGATTCTTGGAAGAGACAGTGGAGAAATAATGAGACGCACGTTCCGTCTGGTCAGAAACATGCATGGTTGATCACCAGGAAGCTAGCAGAATGAAGGGCCAGAGTGTGGCTGGAGGAACCACCATAAAGCCCGGTTGATGATGCAATATACATGGAAACGGGCAGCTATGTAAGAGACAAAGGTAATGAAGATGCTATAAAAGAAAATACAATGTAAACCTCTTGCTGATCAGGTAAGAAATGCCATGAAGATGGATGGGGTTATTTGAAGACTCTACAAAAGCACCTCCACGTCTGTATGGTATTTCCATAAAGCCCTTGAAGTTGTGGGGATGAGGGATGAGATTACGATGTGCTGCAAAGGGCTAAATTGGCTGCAAAAGGCCATGAAGCTGTGAGCACCGTAAACGGGATGAACATACAGAGAGGGGATGGATCAGAGCAAGAGGAAGAAATAAACTAGCATTTCAAGTCAGAAGGATTTCTCCAGTCTCCCCAGGTTTTCTTTGGATAAGGGTATATTGTTTGATTGTTTATAAATCCCAACCAAAAAACAATAAATGAAAAACTGCCAGTGTTCTAAAGTGTGTCTGGGCTAAAATGCCCCCATTCAAACTCTTCCATTGCATATTTCTTCTTGGCCAGGAGCTGCGAATTCAGTTACGGGAAATCTCATAGTAAATGTCGTGGGCATGTGTTTGTCACTTCGTAAATCCTCACTCTGTGCTTGACAGGACTCCAAGATCACCTTTTAAAGCTAATCTAGCTGAGGGATAAGACAGCATTCTTAGCACTTCAACTCGAGTACAAAATGACTGGCTATAAAATCTGCCTTAACCCATATGATTGGCAGAGGGCTATGGTATGGTAGGCAACTTGCTTTTGAGAGCTTGCAAGTTTCTTTCTTACAAAACACACCTGTAAGCAAACATCCTAATTGCTAAAAATGCAAGCAGTGCATTTATAAGGGGTCTGTTAGGTTTGTCTGGCAATGCAAAGTTAGACACATTACAAAGCACACAATCTCAAAGCTCCTCCTGCTCCACATACTTAACTTGGCAGATTCTTGCAGTGCAAACACCGAATAGCAAGACATTATTCCCTACTAAATCTATTGTATCTATTAAGCCTCTTTAGAAAGATAATCAGTCTATATCGACTGGCTTACTCTGACAATAAATATTACTATATACATGGATTATTTTTCTAAATGAGACTAAGAGTAAGCATTTACCTAAATCTGCTAACCATTTTATTGAGTTCCTGATGTCGGTTAAACTAAAATGAAACAGTCTACTCTCCTCTGGGTGGCCATGTCACACCTGTGTCAAAGCACATCTGCTATTGACTCATCATGCTGTTGACTGAATCATCTGAGAAAGCAGATAATCTTCCTGTATCCCCCCACAAATGCTGAGGAAATGGGCACTACTGACTGCCTTGCTTTTGGGTGTATAAGCAGAACATTATTTGCCCCTCACTAATTGCTACACACAGTTCCCTCTGTGGTGTCAATTCACCTCCCAGAGATAATCATTATGGTCCCTGCACTCGCCTTTGTCCTTTTAGAAGACTCAGGAGCATCCTTTTCTTCCTTGTCTTTCTGCCCACCACCAACGACTGTAGGTGGGACGACCAGGTTTACGTCAACACTATTATTGACTGGAAAGGCATGAAAATCCAGTTTTCAAAATGTGCCATACATTGTAAATACAGATGGCAGGAATATAAACATGGTGGGCAGAAACATATCATTGAAAGTTTTGCATTTCTGTCCATAAATTTTCACTCAATTGGAATTTTCCAAAATATTCACCTGGCCAACACTCATCTTTTTTACTTTCTCCATCTCTCAGCCTCTGTATTAATATCAGAGATGGGGAGGGGGGAAAGCACATATAAGGGAAATTAAATATTCCACATACAGTTCCTACCTCTACTTCGTAGGGCAGTGACATAATTCCTCTCTCTCTCTCTCTCTCTCTCTCTCTCTCTCTCACACACACACACACACACACACACACACACACACACACACACTGTGCGGAGAGTGCAGGACAAAGAGAAAGTTGCATTATTTTTCATGAGAAAGAGAGAAAAGAAGTTTGGGGTTTTGGTGGGCAGGCCCAGAGAGAGCCTAAGCACAGGAAAATGGAAGAAGTAGGTCAGATATGAGAAGGGTAGTGGCTTTCCACTGAGCCATTAGAGTGATATGCTTTTAATACACAAGGTATCATGTTGTATCCCTAATTGAAACAGACCAACAGTAAATCAATATCCAACAGGTCATCAGAAGCTGTCCATGGTACATCCCTGCCTGCCTCTTCCTCCCTGTTCATATCTCTTTTTGCCTTGCATGTCACTCTCCCACCACACCATCCTCACTGGCCACCTTTGTCTTTCTTGATCACTTTGAGACCCTTTGGTTTTAGGACTTTGTATTTCTGTCCTTCCACTTAGAACTTTCCTCACCCTGACCTTCACATAGAGATGCCTTCCCATCCTTCAATTTCAGCTGGCAACCCTTCACAATTCCTTGAATATGTACCATGACCTCTCATGGTGAGAACAATTTGTTCACTGATTTTATTTATTTACTTTGGGGGGTATCTCTGCCAGCACAAAACTTCAAACTTCAGGAGGGTAGGGACTTGCACCTCTTGTTTCCTAGCTCCTTAACATCAAATGTGTCTTTGCTGAATGACAGGAGTGGCTCACCCATGTCCACCGAGAGAGAAGAAGAGAAAGGAAAAGATAGGAGAAGAGAAGAATGGAGAGGAGGAGAGAGCAGGAAGAGAAGAGAGAAGAGAGGAAGGGAGGGGAGTGGGGGGGGAGAGAATGGAGAGAAGGGGACGGGAGGGGAGAAGAGGGAAGAGGAGAGAAGGCTAGAGGTCAAGATGTAAGGAAAAGAAAATGCCAGTGAACAACCCCTAGTGTCTGAGAAGATTGAGGAACTTTAAAAAACAAGGATGCTAATACTGAACTCTAGATTGCTGTACTGTGATCCCTGCATCATCTCTAACTCCACATGAAAAGATGCTACACACAATGGCCTTGGATGATGCTGCATGTTTGGGGTGGGCCTGAGAAAGGGGCAAAAGACTAGAGGTGGGAGGAGATCACAGAGAATGGAAAATTGGAATGAGGGTTAACTCTGAGAAACTAATGAATCCCTCCAGGGGTATGCAGATACCTGAGCGGGGCACTGAACTTCCCACCAACCATGGATAAGGGTTGTGGCCAGTTTAAATATAGAAGACTGGAGAAGTTCAAGTCACCCAGACTGCAGATCTAAATGTTAATCAAAGATTGCGACAGTCTTAAAATACAACGTGAGTGATGTTTCAGAACACAGCACAGCTTGTGCAGCCCTATGTAAAGCAGATGCAAATTATATGTAAATGTGTACATGTCCTCCTTGACTACTTCTGACTACAGCCCCCTTCTGAGGATTAGCTCTCTGGACATCCTTAGATTTCTAGTTAAATCAGTGGATGGGGTGCCACTCTCTCACTTTTCAAGGCAGAAGGCTGCCTTTGCTGGGTTTTGAAGGGCTTTTGAGAAAAAGTCACTAATAAATTGATATTTGCAGAGGGAGATGGGAAACTTAGAGATGCTGTTTGCCAACAAGAGGGTGGACTGGGTCTGACAGATACAGGGACCTGCTCCTGAGCTGTAAGAAGGTTAGACAAGGTTGTGCTGACTGAGAACTAACTCATCGCAATTCCAGAGGCAACCCATATTGATTTTTTCCCCATTTTCCATTGTGATAAAATATATACAACATAAAATTTACCATTTTAACCAGTTTTAAGTGTACAGTTGATGATATAAAGCACATTCATATTGTTGTGCAATCATCACCACCATCTATCTCCAGAACTTTGTTCACTTGCAAGACTGAAACTCCGTACCCATTGAACAATAACCCCCCGTTCCTCCCACCCCAGCCTGCCCCTGGAAATCACCATTCTACTTCCTGCTTTATGATATTGACTACTCTGGGGGCCTCATATAAGTGGAACATATTGTATTTGCCATTTTGTGATGGGCTTATTTCACTTAGCATAATGTCTCCAAGATTCATTCATGTTTGAGGATATGTCAGAATTTCCTTTCTTTTTAAGGCTGAATAATATTCCATTGTATGGATATACTACATTTTGCTTGCCCATTCACCTGTTGATGGACACTTGGATTGCTTCCACGTTTAAGCTATTGTAAATATGCTTTTATAAACATGAGTGTACAAATTTCTCGGAGACCTTGCTTTCAATTCTTTTGAGTTTATACCCAGAAGTTGAATTGCTAAATCACATGGTAATTGTATTTTCAATTTTTTTTTTTTTTTGAGGAACAGCCATACTGTTTTCCACAGCGGCTGCACATTTCACATTCCCACCAACAGTGTACAAGGGTTCCAGTTACTCCACATCTTTGTCAACGCGTGTTGTTTTCTGTTTTTTGATAGCAGCCATCCTAATGGGTGTGAGATTGTATCTTACTGTAGTCTTGACTTGCATTTCCCTAATGATTAGTGATGTGGAGCATCTTATCATATGCTTATTGGCCATTCATACATCTTCTTTGGAGAAATGTCTATTCAAGTCCTTTGCCCATTTGTGAATCAAGTTGTTTGTTGTTGTTGAGTAACCCATGTTGATTTTTTGCACACAGTTAAGTGACTCGAGTAGGAAGAGTCTGTGAGAGATTCTTCCAAAGGCAGTGTAGATGCTACACCTATGCTTATCCTCCTAACACAGGCTGTTATGTTTTAATTGGCTTCCCAAGTTTCTCTAAGTTCCATTAGTGCTCTCTTCAACATGAATCCCACAGTCAGCTTTCACCTGGAGATCTACAGTCACCACCTAAATGACCTTCCTCACTCCACACTTGCCATGTCCAATCTCTACATGGCAGCTGGGGTGAACTTTGTACATAAGTATCAAATCATCACTCTCCTGCCTACATCAAACTAAGGACTTCCTGCCTCACTCAGAATAAAATCTACATTTCTGAGCATGCCCGACAAGAACATACGGGACCTGATCTTTCCTGTCTCTGCCTCATCTGGCGACATCTCTACATCTTCCACCACTGTCTGACCATTCTGACTTTCTTTTGTGCCCCAGTTATGCCACATTATCACTTTGGTATCTGGCATTCCTTCAGCCTGGAATGCTCCTCCTCCAGATCTGCACATGCCTGATCCATGTTGTCACTCACACCTCAGAAAGACCTTTCCCCTCTCATCCCAGAGTAGCCTCACCCATCACCCCAGTTCCTCTCTCTAACATCTCTCTGTTTTATTGCCTGCAGAGCAGGTTTTCCTTTCTGAAATTATTTTACATTTGTATTTTATGCCTTGATCTCATAAAATGGGTTTGGTTGCTATTTAAAGAGTCCCCAAATCACTGTGCCTTAAACAAAATATAGGTTTATTTATCTCTCCTATAAAAGAAGTTCAGGGCTAGGCAGTCCCTCATAAATCTTGTTGCTCTTTTCGCTTTTCTGTTCCACCATCCTTAGGACACAGATGTCATCCTCAAAGTCTTCTCACTGTCACATGGTTTCAAACAGTGGGAGCGAGAAAGAGAAGAAGGGAACATGAATGCTGGCATCATAAGTGAGTCAGCCCCTATTAAAGAGTTATCCCAGAAACTACACCTAATAATTTCCATTGCCATCTTGTTGGTGACCCATCTCTGCTAGGAAAGCTGGAGAACATAGGATTATTTTCCTTGAATTTAGGCATCTTGACTATGACTAAGGGACCTATTACCAATGAGTCTGTTACTAAGGAAGAAGGGATGAATGGCTTTTGGGTAGGCAGCTGGCAGTATCTGTCACAATTCCTTCTTGAATGTTTTTCCTCTACCAGACAAGATGAGCTCCATGCAAGCAGCGGTCTTCTCTGTGTGGTTTAATACAGTATGCCCAGGGCCAGCTGCAGTGTCTGATGAGCACATCACAAACAAAGATGCAACCCATTTTCTGAATAAGGATGAAGCACACTTGCGGTGCTTACTTTCCAACGTGATGTCTAAGAACGCCCATGGATCCTTTCTGCCATGTTCAGATTTTACTGTAAGACAGGCCAATTTAGTGTCGCCATCCCATTCTCTTTTCCACTCCCCTCCCGGGGAAAAACCATCTGCCTTAAATCTGAGAGTCGTAGGATCATCCTTATCATCTACAGGAGAATGCGGCTTCCTTTCTAAAAATCGCTGCCGCCTAGGGTTTGCATTACGTTCCATGTGGAGCCGAATTCGTAGGTCAGAAGAATTCAAATCCTTTTCATGGACACCATGTGTTCATGGCCCTGACAATAAAATGTATCTATGGTCTGACTTTTAGATTTCTCTCCAGAATGTTCCAGGAATCTGACTCTATGAATGTTGCTGTCTACATTCTGAGCACATTCAAAAATGGATGATTGCAAAAGTGGTTCCACAATCTTATTTTGGTCTAATTTTGTTCCAACCCCACTCAGACTATTGGCCAATGCCATGTATGTGAGTGGATGCCATCCCTCCAATTGGGGAACACAAGGGCATGCCAAGTGGTGGCTGAGCTAAAACTTCCAAAGCTTCAGGTGCCTGCTGCCTGGAACACACAGACATCCGTTCCCAAAGACGTTTTAAAGTGCATGATTCAGGGCCCATCTTGAAAACATTTCTCATCTATTACTTTTTAACCGATTACCATTCGATTCTTCAAAGGATAAAACAGGAAAACCTTTAAACACTCAGTGGATCCTGAATTATTAAACATAAAAGGGCACTTTGGTGTATTTATTATCACACTGAAGGAAATCTTGTCTGGTTTAAACTCTTAGCTCCTTAAAATGTCCCCTCTACACTGAAGTGGAGTTAGAAATGCATTGCCATAAAACTCCATCCATTTCCAATTTTCTCATCATCGGTTTCTGACATTATGAGCTGTCACCTTCCCAGGCTGCAACTTCCTCTGGGGAGGAGGATGGTCATGTGATGCTGGTGGTCATACTTCACTGGCTCCGTGGTACTGAAACAGCCCTGGTGCTCAGACTGCCTCCCTTTCCACTCTCCAGATGGACTTCACTTCTCCAAGGATCAATTTCTGGGGGCTTGTTGCAAGCACGGTTCATACTGTGCAAACTGTGCAATGCAGCAAACTCATTTCCTTGGAACCTACACTGAGTTTTACCTCTGATAGTGCTTTTCATTTTTTTTAAAAGGAGGTGAAATTCACATAACATGAAATTAACCACTTTAAACTGTACAATTCAGTGGCATTTAGGACATTCATATGATGCAGAACCACCACCTCTACTTACTTTCAAAACGTTTTCATCATCCCAGAGGAAAACCCCATATTTATTAGCCAGTCACTCCTTCTTCCTCCTCCCCTAGAAACTATCATTCTGCTTTCTGTCTCTATGGTTTTCCTATTCTGGACATTTCATATAAATACAGTCATACAATATGTGTCTGTGTCTGGCTTGTTTCACTGGGCATGACGTTTTCAAGTTTCATCCATGTTACAGCATGTATCAGAATTCATTACTTTTATGGCTGAATGAAATTCCATTGTATGGATATACCATGTTTTGTTTATCCATTCTTCCATTGATGGGCATCAGGCTTGTTTCCAACTTTTGTCTATTGTGAATAATGTGCGAACCTTCACGTACAAGTTTTTGTTTGAGTGCCTGTTTTAAATTCTCTTGAGTATATGCCTAGGAGTAGAATTGCTGGGTCATACAGTAACTCTACGCTTAACTTTTTGAAAAACTGCCAAACTGTTTTTCACAGTCTGATCGTACTTTTTTGCTCACAAAATTTTAGGCTCTCTCCTCTTGACGCCTTTTTAAACTTAGTACTCAAGAAAAGATCATTCCAGAAATAGAAAGAAGCTCTGGAATTCCCCAAAGCAGATGTTAAAATCAACAGCAAGCTCACCTCTCCCTGCTTCAAATACAACACTGTGAAACATGAGATGTTCAGAGCCATGTTTTTCCTTATTCCTTTCTTTTGTCCCATAGGAGAACAGCTGTGTGGGAGGCTTAGAAGAACCACATCTGTGTTTAGTTGCAACAGCCTGGAAAAACCTGGGTGAAAGAAACCTGGAGAATGCTGGGTGAAAGGCATGTTAGAGGTGGGATGGAGGGAGAAGGAACAATCGGGGGACACGGAAAAGGAACAATCCATGTGTTCACGAGTTAACAGACAGGGGGAAAGAGCCTAGCTATTCAAGCTGGCTATGATGTACCTCTTTGAAATGGAGTCTTTCAAACTCTCCTTAAAATTACCCCAACTTGCATACAAAGATGACACCACTGGCTTTATATATTTCAGATAACCCAACTTCCCCTCTATCTACATTTAGCGGTGCATATTTATCTTTGGCTCAGAATTCCACTTCCCTTTCCCTTTGCCTAAAACATCCTTCCATCAATTGTCTGTATGAGAAATGACTACCCATCCTCAAAACCCTGTCCAGGAATCACCTCTCTCCTCCAACCTTCCCAGACACCCTTGTCAGCATGACTCCTGCCCCCGTGCAGATATATGTCATTCACTTTTACTTATAGCTATACACTCCTGTCTCCCCTTCCTAATCACGTATTCTTTGAAGGCAGGGATCCTGGACTTCCTCTGAAAAATGGGGATAAAAATTTCACTTCTCGGGGTTGTTAGGGTGAAGTAAGCTCACACATTTAAAAAGGACTATGTTGTACATTATAGGTACTTAATATATTTGCAAAGCATTTGGACCTTTGGATACCTGCACTATCAAGGTTGGCATGGTCTGAACAAAAGATGCTTTTTGATTGTGCAATGCTAAGCAAGTCTGGTAAATGGGGCTAGGGAAGGAGGAGAAGAGGGGTGCAGGAAAAGTTGGAGAAAAGATTCACGGGGAGATTTTCAGGATGAAAGGTGAGAGTGACTGTAACAGGACCAGCACCGTGAGCAGTAGGTTTATAGCACATACATGCACTAAATAAATTGAGCCATCATAACTATTATTATTATTGCCACCCTGACTATGGGACATACTGATTTAGACTTCAAAATTGCTGGACCAAGCGTGTCCCTTTGCATTCTTTGGATGAATAAAAGAAGGAGGAAGAAGAAGAAGAAGAGGGAGAAGAGGAGGATGAAGAGCTGGAGGAAGGGAGATCAAAACAAAACAAGCCAAAAACAGTAATCAATGAAGCTTCAAAATTCCCTCTGGGAGGCTGGGAAAGATAATCCTCATATTCTTTAGATGCTCAGAGCCTAGGAGAAAGCCCTTAGATCCTGCCACAAACAGCAACACGACAGAGAATGAAAGGAAAAGCATGTTGTATGTGCTTAACCTACATTCAGTAATCCATTTATAAGAGATATGAGCCACCATCTTTCTTTAAACTATGATTATCTCAGGTACTCATTAACCCTTCCAAAGCTGTGCTGTTGAGTCATTGCCTTGTTCTGCCATACCATATACCAGATGTCATACCCGATGTCAGATATGTCAGATGTCATCCATGCAATAATGCTCATCTCCTCTGACCTGTAATTATATGGTGGACAAAAAATTTGTAGACCGGTTCATTGATAGAATTGGTTAGGATTGACAGCACAACCAAAAGTCTCACAAGTAGTCATATCCAACAAGCCTGTGAGATGACAAGTAATGTAAGAGGATGAGGCTCAGTAAGAGACATTCTTTCCTATCACCAAATATAAGGCTATTCCGGAAAAGCTGGACCAGTAGCGGAGTATAAATTCAGCTTCTAATATGGCTCGTCTAACAACATACTCAATTCAAGGCACAAAACGCAGTGAGGTTAACAGACAGTAAGACCTTTTTAATAAAGTTCAGAAAATAGGGATTTTAGAAATTTTGTTGCTAGAATTAGCAGAACAATGAAAAGCAAGTTAAGGACCAATGGATTTAGTTAATCCCAATCAAATTTTAGTGCTGAAAAGATGCTATTCATTTGTCTTTGAAGTCTCCACTTTCTAAATTCAATGAAATTACTTATTTCTGACGAAGAGGTAGAACACAAAATGGAATCAAAGATGTTTATGGGCCTTGGAGCTTAGAAATGAACAGCTATTTAGTAATTAGAGCCAACACTTTGAAACCTTCAGCCCTTAAAGGACCAGATGTTCCCAAACCTTAGCCATTCTTCTGCCACTGTCGCTAAATGGCCACCGTGTGTCGTAATGGTAAACTATCAGCTGCTTAATATATCTTTACACGGATGTACTTTGTTTCCATTGAAACACATTATTTTCAAAAGGCAACTTTATATCAATGCTACAAACAGAAAAGAAAAAAACAATATCACTTATTCCAAATAGGGAGTGACCATAAAATAAATACACACAATCACAAGTTATTAAAATCTTGCATTTCCTGCAGACGCTGAGCCTGAGGCTTCTACTTTATTATTAAAAATGGAGATCATCAAATAGTAGAGAGATGTTTAAGACACCCCAGCACCAAACAAAGACTTTCTCAATAATCAGGGAAACAGAAAGAGAATTGAAAAGGGAATAACTCCTTCACCAAATGATTGATTTAGTTATTTAATAGCATCTTTGTGTGCCACCTAAGTCCATAATAATCAGATAGGATTTATAATTTGGGAAAGACATTTTCTAGCCAATGCTTAAAAAAAAAAAAAAGAAAAGACTACTATTGTCTTTTCAACTGCTATTAGAATATCTTATCTTTCCAGTTAGTTCTCCAAGAAAATTTCAGTCTCTCATTCTCTCCTTCCTGTGGCAATATTTCTTCTAATTTTAAGTTACTTAACATATTACCATAATTGCTGCTAAGACTGGCTATGCTAGAGTATAGTGCTAACATACGGGGTTGCCTGCCCATGGTGGCTGTTTCAGAGCATGCACCCCATACGTCTAGTTCTCTGTGACACACCAGCTGTGTTACCCTGGACAAGTTAACTTCTCTCTGCTCAGTCTCCTCATCTATAAAGCAGGGTACAATAGCACCTACCTCATTGGGCTGAGGGCGGTAATACATGCAAAATGCTTGTAACAGTGCCTGGCTCATGTAAGGACCACATAAGCATTTGTTGCCATATTGATTACCCGCCTGCATTTGTTTCCTGTTGCTGCCGTAAAAAATTACCACAAACGTCATGGCTTAAAACAACACACAATTATTATCTTACAGTTCTGTAGTTCAGAAATCTGATGGAGGTCCCATTGAACTAAAATTAAGGTGTCGGTGGGGCTGCGTACCTTTCTGGAGACTCTAGGGAAGAATCTGTGTTCTTGCCTTTTCCAGATTCTAGAGGCTGCCTGCATTTCTTAGTGCATGGCTCCCTTGTATTTAAAAGAGAGCAAAGGCCAGTTGAGTTTTTCTCAAGAAACATCACTCTGACTCTCTCTCCTCTTTCCTCCTCTTCCACTTATGAGGACCCTTGTGATCATGTTGAATCCATCCAGATAATCTAGGATAATCTCCCCATCTCAAGGCCAGCTGATTAGCAAGATTAATTCTATTTGCAAACCTAATTCTCCTTTGCCGTGTAATCTAACATATTCACAGCTTTCAGAGATTAGGATGTGGACACATGGAGAGGGGCATTATTTTGCCTACCACATTGTCAAACTGCAAGATCCATACATTCAAGAACATAACACGTGGCCTTTCTCAGAGAGTGTGTGAAACTGTCCGAGAGCGATGCCTCATGCAGTGACCCTTGAACTTGATCTCTCCCATTAGCATGTTTTGTATGTCCCACACTTTGCTTTTGTTGCTTATAAAAATATTTTTATTTTGAAATAATTTTAGATTTACAGAAAGACTGCAAAAATAATGCAGAGAATTCCTGTGTCTGTCTCACCCAGCTCCCCCTAACATTAACCTCTTACTTAATCATGGTACAATTATCTGCACTAGGAAATTTACATTGGTACAATACAGTTAACTAAACTGCTGATCGCACTGGGATTTCATTAGTTTTTTCCATGTATCTCCCTTTTCTGTGCTGGGTTCCCATCCAGGTCTCACCTTGCATTTTCCTATTATTTCTCCATAGTCTCCTCACAATTGACATTCCAGCTCGTCAGCTTTTGGTTAGCTGAATTGTGCCACCAAGTACTTCCCCACCTGCCTTGTATTATCATCTCCATTTAGGGGACCTTCCTGGCCTCTGCAGGCATTTGCATCTGCAGCCCCTAAGTAAAGACTACTAGGATTTGGAGAATCCCCTAGTCCAGCAATTTTCACTCTCCCAACTCTCTTAGATAACTCGCTTCCCAAATATTGTGCTCCCCCTAACTTCAGATCCATGAGCAAACTCTCTCCTTTCCCAAAACACCAATGAGCTACCATGAGGCTACAAACAATATGCCATTAAAGCACAGGAGAGTCTGAGATAGTTGATATCAGAACCAGACCTGCTCGTCAGCATTCCCCCTCCTCCAATTTCCCCCTTCCTTCTGGTTTTGAGAACAACTCATGGAATTGTACAGAAAGGGCATCCACAGATTAACAACTGTTTCCCTCTAATAAAATGTTAAACGATGTTGAAAATTAATCACCAGGGCTGTTGTGCTGTCCTCCTCTGAGGAAGCCTGCTCAGGAAATTTAATAAATTATTATCACAATGATGTTCCTATTATAGAATTTGCATTTCATTCCCAAAGCTTGCAGTCAGCCTCAAAGTTGCCTGATGATGGTTAATAAAACCAAACGGACTCTTTCACCTCAGTGGTTAGAGGGCTACGCGTACAGTGGTCCGTCAAAGGGTATTCTTTGGGCTTCATACTTAATGACTTCAGCTTCTGCTCTAAACCCCTTCTTTATAATTTTTGTTTCTTTAAGAGAACTAAAGAGTATTTAATCACGAGCATGCCCTCCTGCCGGAAACGCGCACTGTAATGATATGCCTAGCTTAAAAGCAAATCTAATCTACTTGCTTATTAAATTTAAATGTGTTTAAGGCTGATATGGTTTGAAGATGATATGTAAAATAACAGCCTCCATGGTTATAAATGTCAACTCTAAAAATTATATGCAATATAACATACAAAATAAATGCTGCTTCATCTTTACATTCCACTGTGATCAATTCATTAAACGATGTATTACAAGCCATGAGGACGACTGTACAACGCAAGATGCCATTTGTCACAGCATATCCTAAAGCACCCAGGAAATGCCGTAGAGATTTTTTTTTGTCAGCAATGGATTATAGTTCTTATTAGAAAGAGGGAAAAAAACAGCTTTCTGATGTACCATGACCGGAATTACTTCTCCAATCAAATATTAAAGACTGAGGAAATCCATTCTTATGACAAAGTTCCATATTAAAAAGTGGGAGGGGTGAGCAGGGTTTCGTGAGGAAGACTGCACTGATTATAAACAGTAAGTATGATGGCAAAGAATTAAGATGGATTTCCCTCTGGGTTACAAATCAGTTTCATAATGTTCTAATCATATAACATTCGTATCCTAGGAGTCCTCAAACTGGATTGAGCATCAGGATCCTATGGGGAGGGGGGTGCCATATATATTCCTGGGCCCCTTCCTCTAGTTTGTAAATGAGAAGATTGGGGAGAAGCATGGAAATCCCCATTTATTTTTCAAGAAAGCTTCCTTCATGATTCTCTGAACACTTAACATCCTTTGAACCATAATCAAGATTTGTTTAGCATGTCTGTGTGGGTAGACAAGTCCGTTTTGACTCTTAAAACAAATGAGTGATACAGTGAATATGAAGAACTCTACGTGCCCCCATGAACAACTTGCTTTATACAGAGCCACGGTGGCCACGACGACACTCTCATTCTGTTTTGCTGGTGGGGCACTTCAAGTAGAATAGACTTCTGGGCAGCTCTCCCATTCTGTATGCCCAACCTTCTCTATTTTTCCTTCAACTTAAGTCACTTCCTGTCTCCCCCTTAGCTCGTCATTTAGAGATCAAAGTTTCATTCAGAAAAAAAAGTGCCTGGCTGAGAAGTCAAAATCCCTGTTGGGAATTTATTGAAGACTGAGAAGCATCAATGCTCATAAAGGCTAATGACAAATGAGGACTGTTGACTCCAGCTGGAAGGATTTTTATTTCAAATTTTTTAAAAAATTATTTAAAATTTATTTCAGTTTGTGTTAAGCACACCAGTTTATCAATGGTTTTCTGTTCCTTAGTGGCCTTCTAAGAAGTCTTGGGATTTTGTCATTACTCAACAGAGAACTCTGCACTTGAGTCACTAATTGATGTTCTGCCCAATAATCATCTATTTCAATTAGGATAATGATCCTTTTTCTTCTGCATTTGGGTTGGGTCCATTCCAGACACATAGGTGATCAGGATATGGACTGGCTAGAACAGATTCTTCCAGAAAGTTGGAGGAAAGAAATAAAAATTTATTCACCAGATGAACTGGAAAAGTTATAGAGGAGATTGCTTGCTGGTATCTGGGAATCGTGGGAACTGCTGACTAGACCTCCTCAGTAATTTACAACCTATAGACCTTTCTTCTGGTGGGAAGATAGTTTATAAATTAAGACATAATGAGATACAGATAATTATGCCTCACAGAGTTCTCCGTTGGTGTGTGTGTGCGTGTTGTGGAGAGGTGTTTCGGAGTGGGGGCAACACATTTCTGGAACTGAGGAAACTAAATCAGTGTGAGTCTTCATAGCAGCGTCCCTATGGACATGCCATGCTCCTGGCTTCATCAACTAGAAATCACTCAACCTTCCCTTCAAAGGCCCTGAAGTCTTGACCTGTCTCTGGCCAGAGTTTCCTGAACCAACCCTTCATTGGATGGTTTATCCTGCTTCCCAGGCAACAGTGATGGCCCTCACAGCGTCCAAGAACTTCCTCCCATCCCTAACTGCCTGCTGGTCTCTACACTCTGTTTCCTCAACCATTTCCTGGAAGTCTCCCCCAAATCTGAAACTTTTAACAGCCAACTCAATGCCATTTCTTTGTTCCCTTGTAGAATGCCTTGCACCATCTCTCATGGCCATACTTTCTGCAACCATGAGACAAATCTGCATCAGAACCCCAATAAATGAGGACATATTCAACTCAGGATAGAGATGCTGAAAGTGATATGACAAGCCAATTCTCGTTGGACAAGTCTGCAGTGTGAAGTGCTTTTACTTGCTTAGAGTACAAAAGAGCTTTCAGGGAATGAGATGGGAGAAAATCACACACACACACACACACAGAGCAAAACATTTCCTTTCCACCTAACTTGGGTTAGGGTCCATATTAGCCCTCTGCATCATGCAGCTGAAAGCTTCCTCCAAATGGTATTTTGAAACTAATTGCAATGCAAATTTCAACTTTAGAGTTTTTAATAAAACCCAACTCAGACAATATCAGAGCATTTTAATGCAAGCCTTACAAAGTCAAAGGAAATACAGGAAGACATGCTATGGCTTCTTCGTTTTAGCCTAAAACACTTAGGTTACCTTCTCCAGCTTTGCAGCCATGGTCTGTTTCAAGGAATGTGTGGTGGAACCTATCCATAGGCATGAGGGTGCTTCATTACATCATGTTTATCCTTCTGGTTTCCGTTCCAGTTAGACAATACATCTCTTGCTGAGTTGGCTGATTCATCACAATTCTTTAACTCAATCTCCCAAATATCCCACATTTCACACAGAAAATGTAAAAGTTAAAGAAAAAATAAAATAAAATAAAATGATCTATAATCCCACCCTCTAAAGATAAGTATGGTTAACACACCAAAAGACATTTTTTTCAAGATTTTTGTTCTGTGTGTGAGCTAGTTCCTAAAGTGCTATGATTCTGCCCACGCAGCCGTGGAATCTGCGTTGTTCGCTTGAGAATACATTGTGAGCATTTTCCAGTTTGACCACCACAAATCAGCCAATTGCATATGTCAGAAATTTAGGTTGTTTCCAATTTTTCACCATTAGGAAAAATGCTGATAAATATTATTTTATAGGGAGCCATATTTGTTTCCATAATTTTAAAAGGGCTTTCTCATAGTGTCAAATTATATGTATACTCCTTTTTGAGACTTCACACGATTTTTTTTCCTGAGGAAGATTAGCCCAGAGCTAACATCTGTACCAGTCTTCCTCTAATCTATATGTGGGTTGCTGCCACAGCATGGCTGATGAGTGGTGTAGGTCTGCACCCAGGACCCAGACCCACGAACCCAGGCCACTGAAATGGAGCATGCCGAACTTAACCACTACGCCATGTGACCGTCCCCCACACAATTTTTTAAGTGATATAATCTCTCAGAGGAACCAAGGAAGGACAGATGCATTAAAAAATACTTTAAATAGTTATATCCTATCTTATGCCACCTGCCCCCTCTCTCCTTACACACAATTTCAGCAGTTCAAAGTGACTAGAGAGCTATGTTTTAAAAACAAGTTACAAAGGATATTTGGGGTACTACTGAGTAAATCTGAATATAGACTGGATATTTGATGATAGCATGGATTAAAGTCAATGCTGTTAGTTGCAATAATGATAGCAGGGTTTTATATAGAATGATAGTTATTTTTTAGATGCATCCTTATGTATGTATATAGAGGTATTTCATGATGTCTGGAAACTTTCTTTAAAGTGGTTGTGCATATCTGCTTAATGATTAATTCCCAATGAGTATATGATGTTCATTGCATTACCCTTTCTCCTTTCCTATATGTAGGACACTTTCCATAATAAAAAAAGTTTTTAAAAAGGAACCTGAACGTTCTTCTCAGTGAGTGGAAGCACACAGTAGGGTCTACGTGGTTCAAGTGTAAGAAATTACTAGTAGATTGGCAACAACAAACTCTCTATTTTTGATATGCCATGATGCTAAATGGGAACGTGCCTGCGGACAGCAAGTGACATGAATAGCTCGAAGGATGTTCTGTGAAATAGCAGCATTTGTGTTTCCCAGGGCGATCAGAGATCCCTGACCCTGACTCTCTGGCCCCCTTGCTCTATTTGAAAGCACAAACCACAGGGGCTAAAGGCTGATGAATACTGGAGAGGAGGAGAAAGGGTCAGAAAGTGAGTCACCACTGGACATTTGTATCTTTGCTTGGGAATGGTTTGGGTTTTTTGGTACCTAGGGATGAAATGCCATGGAACACAAATCACTGTTGCTCTTGGTGAGTACACCTGTGAGTCTCACTGATGCTCAGATCTTCACATGCCAGTGTAAAGACTTTATAATCTGAAAAGGAATCCAACATCTTGACATTTGTGCTCATTGTTTAACACTTTCAGTTGAAGCAGGGAAAAGAAAAAAAAGTGTATTTGAAGATAAACTGCATAACTAGGCCTATCTCTGAGGACTAAATTGATTTATGATTCTGACACACAAATATCAGCCCAGATGTTTCTCAAGGTGTAATAAAAATGGCAGAGTTTCTTGCAAACTGGTGTATCCCATCTGGCCACGAACGTGTGTGTCCACAAAGATGATCCATAATATCATGGGAATTATTAGGATGCAATATCATCAGAGGCACTAGACCCAGATAGCTCTAATCTAGTCTTATCACTTGCAGACAAAAGCATGGAATTCAATGGACTTCCATGCAATCCATCTCTGTCAAATGCATTAAGGAAATTACCTGTCAGAAACATCATGGCTGAGATTCTGTGATTAAACACAAACGTGGAATGCTCAAGGGTACAGTGGAATCATTACAAAAAAAAATTACACACAAACACCTTCTTCAATTTACTTTCCTTAGAATTAATTCTGTGGTCATAAATATTTGAAATCTGCAGAAAGATATATAACATAAAACTTATCAAGCACCCACTCTTGCTGAAGCTATGCCAAGTGTTTCCATACACTTTTACATAATATCTCATTGTTAGGTGGCTTAAATGAAATAAACTCTATGGACACTCCTCTATTAACTTACTGCATAATTTCAAAAGCATTACTTAGTCAATTTCCCTATCTGCAGTGGGAGGCAATAATATGTATACCACATGGTCACTATAATGCTTCAAAGAGATAATGTATAACAAAGTTTCAAACATACATTTGGCACAAAGTGAACAATCTTATACTTAACTATTAAGTAACAATTATGAGTCAGCATCATTACTGTTATTAATTAGTATCCACTTCAGCACACAAACACACATACTTAGAGGTTAAAGATCTTGTCTAAGGTTTGGAGTTGATAAAGCAGATGCATAGAAATTTAGAACCAAGGTTGTTCTGACTCTAAAAGTTCAAGCTCTGTCTATAGCTCCTCATTTCTCAAATTCTTAAAAAAATAATTTTCATAACAGTTTACAAACATGTATGGGGGTTCATATCTCCTTAAGTATACCCATGTGATCAAGACCTGTACATTCTGACCTCTCTAGGATTCTGCATTACCATACTGATTGCTAACCCAGCAAGGATTGTCCTGAAGGCACACTAGAGGTGCCATACTTAAATCACTTGGTTAATTTTTGACCATGAGATTGAGGTTATGAGTAACTATGGGGAGTAAAAACCCACACACCACGCAGATGAACAGAGGCCCTGTGTCATGTGGTGAGTTTGTGGATATACTATGGTCACTATCATCTCTCCCCTGGACTTCTGCAAAACCTCCTAGCTCATCCCATTGCTTCCACTCTTCTCCTCTCCAGTCACTCTCCATAAAATTCCTGTACATTGTCATTTGGATGATGTCCCCCTCTCTCAGTCTATTCCAATGGCTTCTTGTTGCTCTGAGACTAAAATCCCAGCTCCTTACCATGAGCAAAGAAGTGTTCCTTGATCTGCTCCCCAGATTAAAATGACAGTTCCAAGCAGGCAGTGACCCTTCCTTCACACCTAAAACCACACCTGACAATAGGAGGTGCTAAGCACCTCCTTGCTGAACAAAACTGAAAGGAGATGAAAAGTTCTCCATAAGCTTGATTAATTCTATTCTAACAGTAATGCTAAGCCCCAGCTTGCTTTCTGTGTGAGTCAGCTATTCCATGGTTCCTGCTTGGAGTTTACCACTTGGCCCTGTATCCTGAGGACATCTTCCTACTTCAGGACCCTATGAGAACATTAACGCAGGCTTCTGGGAACCTAGAAAGAAAATGCACACATCGTGCATCCATGAGCGCGTGCGCGCGTGTGCACTCATGCGCGCGCGCGCGCGCGCGCGCGCACGCGCACACACACACACACAAAACATACTGATGAAGTAGAGGAAAAAAAGCACAAAGCACCTATTGTAGCTAAAGTGTGGACTGACCTATGCAGGTTTAATTAATTACCAACAACGAATAAATAAAATTCTTCGGTTCAGGATAGTTCCATGGTGCCCAGTGGGCCTTAGCTGCTGGTATGAAACTTCAAGCAGAAAAGTTAGCCCTGTTTCTTCTGCCAAATCTAAGGAGATCAACCCCTACCTTCAGTATCCTCTGTAAACTGACAAGCACAACACACTTGTAGTTATTTGGGGATATGTCTTCCTCGTCCATGATGGCTTCCCCAAATCAAGTCAATCTCCCCTCAGACACGGGCACCCACAAGAAGTGGTTGCCCTATGTAATTCAACCCATTGGGTCTCAGTTAATAGGACCAGAGTCGAATACCAACCCTAGCTGGACCAATTTCATTCTCTCTCCTAGCGAATTTGGAATTAGGGATGCCATTCTCTTATTTATACTTTTATATATTCAAAAAACATTGCTATGTGGCTAGTCTGCATAAAGCATGGTTCTAAATGAGTCTGCTTCTCCTAGAAACTTAGGCTCTAGAGGGGGAGGATACGGTAAATGAGTAGACAAAGAAAATAATTTAGAATCATGGTATTGATTGGTACGTCCAGGGAAGACCTCTGGAGGAGGTAACATGTGAGCTGAAGTGCAGTTAACATAAAGGAACCAGCAATGCGAGGATCTGGGGAGAGCATACCAGAAGGATTATGTGCAATGTGCAAAGTGGGGAGAAAGGCAAATCTGATGGATTGGCCATGACCCACAGAGAAAATGATGAGCTACTGCCCAGCGTGCTGATGCCTCTCCTGGTCCTTGTTTCATTCCATTGTGTGTCCTGCTGTTATCCCTCCTCTAGGGATCCTCTTGGCATCTATGGAATGTTTTCAAACTAAATTCTCCCTTTTCACTTAAGTGAGTCTGTAGCAAGTTTCTGTTCTTTTCAACAAGAAGGATTAGGACTACCTCTTATCCCCAGATTTCTAGAGCAACAGCTCACCATAGACTATCTGGAAAAGGGCAAAAACATGCAGAACAAGGAACAGGAGCATATCTTCAGCTGCTGCTGAGTCTTTTGGAAACAAGAAAATGAGGGAACTCACCAAGTTTCAATGTGAGATCATTTCATGAAGAAATCAGGCTTCAGGGAGGAAAGAAGATACTTTTTACTTTGTATTTTTCAGTTGTGGCCTCAGAACTCAAGCTAAGGTCCCTGTAGAAGAGCATCGTGGTTTACAAAGCAGGGATACAATGGCAACCCTTCAACAGCTTCACATAGCTTATAATTTGAGGAAAATTTCAAATGCTCTGGCCCTCAAAGCCAATTATCTAAGTCAAAGATACCTATAAAGTTCATCTTATGAGACAACTACAAACCATTGGCGAACCACCACGAACACACATCTGAAGTCTTACCCAGTTCATCAGCAAAGAAGACTGTGGTCATCTAGTGGTGTGTGCCACGGATGCTGGACTGGAGGAACTGGTAATGTGCTCTTCATTCACCATCTCTGTTCCATCTCTGTTCTTAACCCTTTCTCTCCCCACATCTTGATGGCTGAGATCTTCCTCTCCCTGGTGACTATTTCAAAACCACTTCACATACAGTATTCAGAAAGATCTCCTGGGGGGGGGGGCGGTGCTTCTCTAATCCTGGCATAGCCAAAAATAAAAGCACTCTAAAATTTTCAGGCTACCATAACTATGATCTCTGACCAGAAGATAGGAAGAGGGAGAAGGAAAGGGAGTTTGGAGAGGGCAGAAAAGGATGGAATGTCATTTCTTTTATTGAATCTTCACTCATTCAATGCTGTTACTCATTCAATTCTCATGACCAGGCTAATAGGGAAGTAGACATTTCCCCATTCAGACTGGGGAGATTGTGGCTCAGAGAGGTTCAGTGACTTTGCCAAGGCCATCCAGCGGGTAAATGGCAGGCCAGCACAGAAAACCTATCTCCAAAGCCCCTGGCCATTCCTTGACATCAGGGCGTCAGTAAACTATGACCCGAGGGCCAAATCTGTCTTGCTGCCTGTTGTTGACAATGAAGATTTATTGTAACACAGCCATACCCATTTGTTGACGCATTGTCTATGACTGTTTTTTCTCTACCGCTGCAAAACTGAGTAGTTTCAGAGACTGTACAGTCTACAAGCCTAAAATATTTACTCTATTGCCCTTTACAGAAACGGTTTGCCATCAAAAGTTTGCTTGACGGCATTGCGATGAACTTGAAGCATAAAATCCTAAACCTAACACATACTTCTTTCTAACCATGATGCTTAAAATAAACTTTCCCTGTGGCAATATTTTGCCTAAATATTTTCACCTTGAAGCAAGTGTTCTGGCTTTTTTTTTTTTTTTATTTTTTATCATAATAACTCACAGTGGAAATGGAGCGGGGGAGTGTAGGGAAAATAATTTTCTCCAAGCAGATCTCTTGCAATCCTTTCTAACACCACAGGGAACCATCTCACCTTTTACAGGAAAGGGAGGAAAACAGTGTCACCATACTTAGTGCCATCTCATCTATCAGCAAGCAAAATACTATCCGATAAAATCTAAGGGCCCTACCAGATAAATCAATGCTGGTGCATAAACATGTTTATGCCTAGGCTTTCTGAAAAAGTGCCTTTAGAACACAGGGACTAGCCTTGCCCTGCATATCTGATAAGAAAGTACCTCATCATGAGGACACAGGCTTCCAGAAACTCTGCTCCTTTCTGGCTGTGTGATATCAGTCACTTACTTTACCTCTCTGAGCCTCAGTTTCCTATCTGAAAAAATGGAAATAATAATAGTACCCTCCCTCCGTACAGAACTACGTAAGAATTTAGAGTTAATACATGTAAAGTACATTAAAAGATTAGATGGCATATGGTAAGTGCTATATGAACAATGGCTATTGTCATTTGGATTCTATTATTATTATTACATTATAATAATAGTGCCACAAAGCAGACAATGGACAGCACAGTTTTCACTTGGAGATTGGGGCTGTTGTGGACAAAACACAGAACTTTTTCTCTAAGAGAAGGTGATCCTATGCAAAATTTCTGGGGAAATTGTGAATTTTTTTAAAAGATTCTGTATAAAAATGAAGGACAATGCACCTCCAATGAATTTGTGTTGTTGTTGTTATTGGAATCACCCTGTTGTGGTCAGCTTGGTACTTGAGAAAAACAAAAGTGAAACATGTGCGCACATTAAATTTAAAATGTCTGACAAAATGGAAACACCAGCAACTAACAGATAGGTCCAACAGCAAACATAATTAATTGGTTTGCAGCTTGGCAAATTCTCCCACAGATTTTGGTGAATCATAAATCAGTTCAAGAGGGAGCCAGACAAATTGTGGAGACTGAGCAAATCATTGAGAAAGATGTAAGGCAGAGAAAATTATTCTCCAAGGAAAAGATTTTTAGAACTGTGTTCTCTTAGGTAAGCAAGGAGGTGCCTTAAGAAAGTCTGAACATAGGCTCACTTTCCATTTTCAATGGAAATGAACTCTGAAAGCAAAGGTAATTTAAGTGTCTTCCATTTCAAAAAATCCTGGTTAAGCATCTTTCCATGTAAAGAGCAGTATAGTTTTACCCCACTTTCTTACCCACAAATGCTTCAAGAAAATTAACACCTCAGAATGCATCAAATAAACTGGGATCTGACAAAAAGAAAAGTTGAACATTGCACATTAATTATGTATTGGATTAAAGAAACAGCCATAAAAATAAAAGCAGACCTATCCTCCATGTGGCAGCTTTATTAGTTAGTTTATTATCCACCGTATGTGCTGCCTTAGGAAACTATAATGGGTCAGTATTGTTAACCATAAACAAAGAGAGGCTGGATTATTATTTACGATCTTGTTAACTAAATTAGTAAAGTCAACCAAGTTGCATTCTAGTGATGCAAACAACATATCCCCATAAATTCCACACAGATAGGTTCTTCACCGGTAGACACCTCAGGCTGCTTAGTAATGATTAGCAATCAATTAATCAATCAAGTCAATTGATCAAACAAAAACTTCTCATGGTTACCCATATCCAGTTCCTTCTTCTTCTAGGCACATGGGAAGATTACATTCGCCATCTCCTTGCAGCTGGTTAGGACTATGTGACTAGCTATGGCCAAATCGTTAGTGACCCAGTCAATTAATTGCTATTGCAAGACCTTCCACTCTTGGTCTTTCTCAACCCTATCAAACAAGGTTATGTACTCTCAAAAGTGAAGCTCCCGGTTGATGGTGCCTCCATCAAACAGAATCATCAGGTCTCCAGCTGCCCTGGAGAGTCACCCAGACCACTGGTAGATTTTGCACAAACAAGAAACAAACTTTTGTTTTACTGTCACTGGGATTCTGGGGGATGTTTGTAACTGCAGCATAACCTGGCATGTACTGACTATCTGTGGGAGCCTTTCTGCAAGTGCACATGGCTGGCCTGAGTCATAAGTGAGAAGGGAGGAGCATGTGTGTGCTGCATATGCTCCCCAGTGGATCTTGTCAGCACACCTGCAGAAGAAAAAGTGCACTTGAGCAGGGGCTGCAAACCAAGACTCATAGGACAAATCCTCTCTGTTTTTGTAAATCAAATGTTATTGGAACGCAGCCATGCTCATATTCGTTTATGTATTGTCCAAGGCTGCTTTAGTGCTATAACCAAAAAGTTGAGGAGTTGCAGCCGAGGCCATAAGACCTGTAAAACCTAAAATATTTACGACCTGGCTCTTTACAGAAGAGGTTTGCTGACCCTTGCACTAGAATTTTGTGAAGCGCCCTGCTTCCTGCTACAATCTTGTTAATAATGCAACGTGCTTGCTTAGCAGCGGTCATGGCAGGCAAGTTGTCCTACAAAAGGTGGCCACTGTGAAAACCCACTGAAAATAATACACAAGGCAGAAAACTTCCGTAGTAGCATCTCTGACCTACTTCTTATTCCTCTTATCATCAGCTCTTGAGGCCCTGAGGGCTTCCTTTTCAACTGTAGAGGGGATATTTTTCAATTTAGTCTTGTTCACAGATAGTCAGGCTGGAAGAGGGCCAAAGATGCAACTCCTCTTTCATTGGAAGCAGTGATGTCTTCACTGTTCCCCAAGTTGGGGAAACCTACTCATGGCCAAAATATATGCCAGTCGGCAAAACACCAAGTGGTCCTTGCTCAGCTTCATAATACTATATATGAGGTCTCTCCAAACCAGCTTTTTATGGTAGGCTACATCTGGATTTACTTGCAACCTGGGGTGGTCTTTGAACATGCCCAATGAGACTTCATGGAGCAGTGAGTGTTTGCTTTGCTCTTGAAAACTACCTGGTAAATAAACTACTAAAGAGAAACTTTGGAGTTCTAATCTGACATTAGAGACATTTAAATGGGAAAGATTTTTGAAAAGTAATTCTTCCCACCTCTATCCCTGGCTCTTCTCTATTCTCTCAGACTTTCTTATTACTTTTTTTCATTGCACTTATCACCATAGATATTTTGTGTGTATGTATGTAAATATGTATTTATTTATATGTTTATTGTCTGTCTCCTCCTGACTATGATGAGAGCAGGAACATCACCAGATTGGGTTCACTATTTTATTCTCAGTATCTAAAACAAGGGTCAGAAAACTTGTCCTGTAAAGGGCCAAATAGTTTAGGCTTTGTGGGCCATACATTCTCTGCCACAGCTACCCAACTCTGCTGTTGTAGCACAAAGGAGCCATAGACAGTATGTAAATGAGCGTGACCATGTTCCAAAATAACTTTATTTACAAAAACAGGTGGAGTGCTGGATTTGTCCCTAGAACTATAGTTTGCTGACCCAGCCTCTAGAACACTTCCTGACACATAGTAGGCACCTCATAAATATCTCTTGTATTAGTGAATACATAGAATGAATTCATCATGGCATCATCAAATGAATGAATATATGAATGAATGAATGAATATCTCAACTGTATGTGTTGAAATAATAGTCACTGAGTGCATACTATATGCTAGGATTTCTTCCAAGTGCCAAAGATATAAAATCAAATATAACATAAAAATTATAACAGCTAGAGAAATTCAGAATGATGCTAAGCACTTTACATGCATTATCTCATTTAATCCTATCAACGATTTTAAGAATCAAGTATTATTATTAATCCCATTTTACAGTTGAGTTAACCGAAGCTTAACATGGTTAAGTAGCTTGTCCAAAATCACACACACAGCGTGTCGTGCCAGGATTCCAATTGAAGAAATCTGATTTAAAGAGTGTGCTCTTAACCACACCAGTGGTCTGTTAGTGGGGACTTCTGCTGGCTGAGATCCATCTCCGTTATGTGTCAAAATGAGCTGACACTGACGTCGGCTGGCTGCTCTGCATTCCCCTCCCAGGTACCTAGTCTGCTGTTTTCAGACTTTTCAAGATTTGAAAACCTGTGCAAAAGAGGAACTGGCATCTTGAGCTCTTATATGCTCAGGGGGCAAATATAAGAACCTTGAGTCCTTTCAAATTCTCTAAGGAGTGACCTTTTTCTAGAAAGCACAGATTACTGCAACCAGCTGAGAAACACGTGCAGAGACTTGCTTTACCCTGAGAGGGAGCAAGTCATTCTTCAAAAGGTAAAAGAAATAACGTCAACTACCGTGTGGCTGGAAGAGGTAACCTCAGAAAGCTTGTACTGACAGGGTTATGTGTTGCTTTCAGGCACCACAGCAAAGGCACACAGCTGCAAGGGTGAGACCATGAACCTGAATCCTATCTTCTCCAAAGCAGAGTTCTCGGACAAAGTGTGCCTCATCCACAAATGGGATCATCTGCATATGAGATCAGCCCCCCTACGCATGCCATGTTGCCACAACTAGTCTATAAGCTATGACTATAACAGGGCAGGGAAAGGTTTATTTCCTTCCTACATTTCTGCATAAAAGGGAGGGAATTCTTTCCCCCATTTCAGCCTCTCTACCCATTGCTTTGCTGACTTATTCACAAGAGAAAGGGAACTATTGATAGGGATGACTTTATCCAATTATTGATAAAGACTCCTCAAGAGTCATTGAGTTCCATTTCACAGGTGAACAAAGTTATTTCATTAAAAGGTCAGACACACAAAAAGATATTCAACGTTATTAAACATTAGGGAAATGCAAGTTAAAGCCACAATGAGATACCATTATATGTCTACTAGAATGGCTATAATTAAAAAGACAGATAATGCCAAGAGTTGGCAAGAATGTGGCACAACCAGGACCCTTATATATTTCTGGTAGGAATACAAAATAGTGGAATCCACTTTGGAAAACAGTTTAGTAGCTTAAGTTCAACTTAAACTTACCATATAACCCAGCAATTCCAAGTATCCGTTCAAGAGAAGTGAAACCATATGTCTACATAAAACACAGAAATGAATGTTCATAGCAGCATTATACATAATAGCCAAAATTTGGAAACAATCCAAGTATCCATCAATTGGTGAAGAGATAAACAGAATGTGGTATATCCACACAATAGAATATTACTCAACAATGAAAAGAAACAAACTACTGATACACGCATCAATATAGATGAACCTCAAAAACATTCTGCTAAGTTAAAGGAGCCAGATTATAATGGATGAATTTTGTGATATGAAACTATACCTCAATAAGGTGTGAGCAAATAAAAATGTCATGTGCATGACGACTGTCTTTCCGCATCTTCATTCCTGCAATTGTGTTAAGTCTTGTGTCAAGGTTCACTCTACACGTGGGTTTTGGTAAAAATGACAAATCATAGACACAGAGGTGGGCTTACATATAATATTCTATATATAATTCTCTCTATATAATATTCTAATTCCTTGCACAGGACACAAGCACAACCAAACAATGTCCTTCTTCAGGATTTTTCTAAGTGGAGTCAGCCAAGAAGAGATCCGTTTTCTCTGTTGTCTTGAGGTGTTTATCAATTAGAACGCTTTTGGTTGCAAGCATCAAAAATCCAGACACAAACTAGTTTCAACAATGAAGGTGTTAAGTATTGTATACCACAATAATTCATGAGCTAAGATTAGACATACTTGCTTTCACTCTAATTGGGCCTTTTTAGGTCAAATGCCTTACTGTCACCCACTCGGATCATTGTCCAATGATACCCTGAAATCTGGCTTCCAGAATGAAATGCTGACAATGGGAGTGGGTTATCATGACTGGATTAGAACACTTAAGTCTCTGTCTCACTGCAACTGCAAATGGGGATGTGGTCAGAATCTCCAGTGTCACATGAACTAATGGAGAGAGATGGATATGTGTGTATCCATGTGAATACACTAGCAAAATCAGTACTCTGCTAGGAAGAAAGTTATGGAATCTAGATGAACAACCAACTGGATTCACAATAAGGCTATGAGAATAAAATTCCAGAGCTGCCTATGTTTGCCTCCTGCCTGGTAGAAAAAGCCCATCTTCACTGGAAGGGAATGAAGCCGATATGGCGCTACATGAGAGGTGGAGAGCAGTAGACCAGTTGCCATGTCAATACTTGGTTCCAATTATCTCCTGCCCTTTTTGATCATACAGCTTAAGAAATGACCCCACCCTCCCCATTTTAACTCAGTCCAGGTGGAATTTCCCTTGTTAATAATAGAAAGAATCAAGACTAATTCAATTATGAAGAGAGCTAAATTGAGTTTGCATGGGAAGGGACAGTAAATTCCATAAGAATAAGTGCCGTATGTGTTTCATTCACCATCCGGTGTACAACACAAAGCAGGCGCTCAATAAATATTTGTTGAATGAATAAACCCCACCAACCAGCTCGCTACAGCTGACTGAACTCTTTCTTGGGAGAAGACCAAAGGATTTGTCTTTCATTTTGTTTTTTGTGACCCAGGGTGAGAAAGGTTTGCTACACACCCTCAACTCTCAGAGAAGCAAGTGTGCATACTAAGTTATTTAACTTGTATAATAATAGTTATGACTGTGTGCTAGACAATATCACTTTATTCAATTGTAGGATGCTTTGTGCTGTAAGTGGGACTTAACTGTAGACAAATCTATAGAATTATTTTCTTTATAGATGATTAAAATAAAAAATGTCCTAAATTTGTTCCACCCTCTTGGAGCCATTCTCAGTCTTAACTACCACCTCCTAATATCTTTACTGCTTTTCCCCTAGTGTTTCTGAAAATTGCATTTGAAGTGTAAAAATAGTATGCAGTACTGTAATTGAAATGACAAATGCTGAAATACAAGGAAGGAAGCAAGAAGTAAAGAGACAAAATGGCTTCTGAGAGAAAAAAAAATTGCCAGTCAAATTGAACTCAATTTCACACAAAACATTTGAAACTAGCACCCTCCTTTCTGAACCCTTCAGCACAGATACGCACAGACATCTCATTGTTTCTGGATTCTGTTTTATAGCATAAAAGGGAATGGAGTTTGGAGGCACATATGTTTTTGGCAGTGGCACTGTGCTTTAGCTAAAACTCCCTTACGACTGTGGATTCTAAATGCAAGTTTGCTTTGACTAAATTTCCATAGCCTATGGTGAAATTTGAAATAAAAGAGGAGGAGCAAAGTAGTGACTGTGTGTATTTTTATATTAATAATATAATAATTCTGTAGTTTTTGGTATAATGGCATAAATAAAATATTTCTATTTGTCAGTGATTATTATTAATAAAACATGTCCAACATTGAGCACTGTCCTTGGTTCTGAGCTCATATTCTTTCTTCTTGTTGGGTATTAAAATGTCATTTCTATCATGAAATTTTTGGGAAGATGGATTTTGTTTTTGCTTCTGTTTGTTTTGTTTGCAACTCTTTTATATGGAAACCACACGCGAGGAGGTCCCCAAACTTAGTTTCGAAATGTGTTGCTCCAGGATATTTGAGTCTTCTGCTTCTGAACCCCACGGCAGGTCAGTTTCACATTGAGGGAGATAATTATCTCCCTATGTTCCCCAAACCTTGCCTTCAGAAGGCAATGTGCCAGCTGTTTAACTCCACGTTGGGAAGCCAACGTTCCCTTTGAAAAGCCAAAAACGAAGATTTTGATTCTGCCACTTCTGCCCCCGTGAAAGTGAGCTCCTAGTTGCGCGTCAAGATCCTCTTCTGTCTCCTGCTTCCAGCCTAACGCCGACACTGTTGGTCTAGCTTGGGATGAAGTGTGTTCACAGTAACTCAGAAAGAGATTTTTTTTTATTTGCAGTGTGAAGGAAACAACAGGAATGCTAATTACATTTAATGGAACTTGGCACAATTTCTCAGGAGGTGGTGCTAATTTGCAGAAGGTAGCACTTCTGATTTGCTGATAAAAGGCTGAGGATCAAAGGGTGGCTTCGGGAGAGAGAGAAGTATGTATTTTTTATTCACTACTGCCATGGTGGGAATGACAATGTCTTCCACATTATAAACACACCAGTGGGAAGATTTAGTTTTATTTTACACTTTATTAGGAAAATGAGTGGGGCATTGGGGAATAAAAAAAGAGAGAGTGTGTTTGTGGAGGGGAGCAGAGTTTTTAATGGGATTTGAAAGCCCTATTGTGGAAAATTTATTGTAGGGTATGTGGATTTTAGGTAAAATAGGAAAAATATGGAATTATTGGCTCATACCAATGATTTCAATTCTGGGATGCAGAATTATAGAAATGAAAGGTAATCCATAACTTACGTGATTTGGATGCTTCATTTTACAGATGAGAGCATTAAAGCACTCAAAGATTTTTCTGAGGTGCCCCAAAGCATGCGAATCCTGAGAAAACTGGAACCAGAGACCATCCTCTTTGTGAATACCACGCCTTTTCCACTGCACCACACAGCCTCCAAGACAGGATCTGGGACCTGAGTCCACATCTCCTTTCTGGAAATCGCTGTGCTCGGGGACACATCCTTCCATAAGTGGCACTCATTGCTGGAGAGATGTCTCAGTAATCACCCCACTTTAAGCTGTATGTTAAGCAAAATTTTACAGATAAAAAAAGACATTGGCACAGCCAACATTCAGAGGACCCAGGAACTTCAGTGAAGCATCGAGACAGACCGATAACGAGTTATTACAGTTCTGATGCTCACATGCTCAGAAAACACTGCTGATTGCTTACCACATAAAGAAACCCATTTGCGGTGGCCCTTCTGGTATGGCAGAGTAAATGGAAATGGCCCCTTCCATGTTATTAATAAAGACACCAGAGCTCAGAACGCAGAGAAAATTATGTTTTGAACATCGAGGCGGCCTTCTGGCTAGTTTTACCTGTTGTGCTGAATTCCATAGCACATTAAAGATCCACTCTGAAAGAAATTTCTTTCTATAAACCTACCTTCTAGTTGGGGAATTTAGACACACATATATAAACCAATCATAGAATATACAATGCAGTGTGAAAGTGACATTAATGATGACTGTAATTTATTAAGAGTATACTATGTGTCAAGGGCTATGAGAAACATTTTCTCATTGAATCCTCAGTAAACTGAGATGTATAGCAATAATATTGTTTTCATTATACAGTGGGGGAAATTGGGATTTCAAAGAGTTTAAGTTGCTTGCTCAAGATCATACTTCTTGGAGGGATAGACCTGAGATTTAATTCTGAATGTATCTGTTTTTCATAGCTCTCCATCAATTGTTGGCTGGCAATGGCCACAAGCTTCCTGTGAGGCCCTGAGAGCTCAAGGATATAGGGAGAATGTTCCTGAAGAAGGTTAGGATTGAGCTGGGCCTCAAAAAATAAATAAGAGACAAATAGAAATGAAGGAGACATTCCAAATGGAAGAGAGACTGAGCAAAGGAATTGGAGCAAGATGGGAGAGTGTGCTCACTGCCATCACTGGCAAGAGAAAAGTGGGAGAAACATGCCCTGAAAGTAGAATGATGAAAGACAGACCCAACGGTTCAGTGGGGGCAGAGCTGGGACAGCTTAGATGAAACCACTGAACAGGGCCACAGTGGGTGGCAGTGGAGACTCTGAGATCAGATCAGCTGAATCTTTGAGTTGAAGCTTCATCACCCTCTTAGCCATCTTTATACTTTCTCTACGATTCCATCTCTTCAGAAGTCACTCATTCAACCAACAAGTATGAAGCCCTTACTATGTGCAAGGCACTATTTTAAATGCTCAGGATACAACAGAGAACAAAACAAAGCTTAATCATATTGCCTCTGGTTAAAGTCTAACCAAAGTAGGTACCTCTCAGATAAGGGAATTAAACAGGTAATCCAGGCTAATCCCTTAGCCTGCCACATAGAAAGTGCTCAATAAATAGTGGTGGGATGATGAAGAGGAATTGCTATCATTATTGTTACTATTGTTATAACAATGATTAATTTTGTAATCGTGTCATCTATACTTACCACACAAAGGATCTCAGGAATTTGAATTTATCTCTGTACACAACACAAAATAATATTATCTAGTGCACATATGCCAAAATATTGATTATATCAATTATGTGTTTTTTAATCTGAAAATATCATCCATGTAAGAGGAGAAGACAGATGAATTGATGCTCTGAATTGTCCACATGCAACAAAATAGCCTTAACATCAGCATGGCAGGAAAACTCGCACCAAATTTTGGTTCTGCCACTTACTCTGAGCTTCTGTTTCCTCATTTATAAGTGGGGCTAATAGTGCACTTGTCGTGTAAGAATATTATGAAGATGCAATTAATCATACATATCAGTGGTTCTCAATGGGAGGATTCTGTCCTCCAGGAGACACCTGGCCATGTCTGGAGAAATTTTTGGTTGTCACAACTTGGAGGAGGTATTGTTACTGGATGTAGGGGTAGAGGTCAGAGGTGCTGCTAAAAATCCTACAAATGTGCAGGGAATCCCCCCTTCCCAACAAAGAATTATGTAACCTATAATATCAATAGTGCCAAGGTTAAGAAACTCTGATAGATGGAATGCCCTTAGCACAATGCCTAGCATTTCACAGGAATTCAAAAATGATACCAATGAAAATAATAATTGTTATTACAATTATCATTTTCATCATCACCATCATATTGTGCCCTGTCCATGTAAATATGAGGGAACTATAGCCATGGATGTTGGCAGAATTTGAAACAATGATTGGCATTGCCTTTTTATTAGGAGAGAACTCCACGCTTCCCTTGCCCTGAAACACTGGTTGCTTTACCTCCTTTTTCCTCCACATCCAAACACCTTATTGTCCATGTAACAAACACTGTATATAAATTCAGTTATGATTCTGTGCTATGGTTTATTTCTTTTAATTAGAGTATTAGAATTATTCTCCATGAAGTTCACCCAGGGAAGGACATCACAAAACCTTTAAAAATATTACGTTAAAAAATGGAGTTAAGACTAAAATAGAACCACACTCCTCCCATTTGAAAGTATATTTGTTCATGTCAGGAGAATGAAGGCTGCATGAATTATTCATTAGAATAACAGTTTATTGGCAAAATTGTTGTCTTTGGATGGTATGCATTATGGAGTGAATAAATAATGCGGGACCGATATTTTTAGGGACTGAAGAGTAAATCTAGGAAGAAAATTCATAACAGGAAGGAAAGGAAGTTATGGCTAGAAGTGGTTGAGGCTTCTCAGTGAAATATGTGAAGGACATAAAAATTGCCTCGACTGAGATGTAAAGTAGAAAAACAAGTAAAAGCCTTCTAACTGCTTGGCTCCTGCGTGTCTGTGTGTGGCTGTTTCTATTCAACTTACATAACTGAAGCCTTTCTGTACCAGTATGAATGAAATTAATCAGGTTTCCTATGGTTACCTTCCTGAGCTAGTCAATGAGGTTCACAAATTCACATTGACTGAGAACTGGAGTACAATCTGATCACTAAGCTTTTTTTTTTAATTATTGAAAAACAATTGACACAGAACATCATCTAAGCTTAAGGTATACAATGTGTTGGTTTGATACATTTATACATTGCAATATGATTACCACCGTAGTGTTAGCTAACACCTCTATCATGTTACATAATTACCGTTTCTTTTTTGTGGTGAGAACACTTAAGATCTAGTCTCTTAACAACTTTGAAGTATATAACACAGTACTGTTGACTACAATCACAATGCTGTGCATTAGATCCTCAGAACTTATTCATCTTCTAACTGCAACTTGGTACCCTTTGACCAAATTCTCCCCAGTTCCTCCACCCCCCAGTCCCTGGTAACTACCATTCTACTCTCTGTTTCTACAAGTTCAGCTTTTTTAGATTCCACAAATAGGTGAGATCATACAATATTTGCCTTTCTGTGTCTGAATTATCTCACTTAGCATAATGTCCTCAAGGTCCATCCGTGCTGTCGCAAATGGTAGGATTTCCTTCTTCCTCGTGGCTAAATAATATCACATCTTCTTTATCCACTCATCCATTGATGGATACATAGGTTATTTCCATACCTTGGCTACTGTGAATAATGCTGCAATAAGCATGGAAGTTTATCTCTTCAATTTCCTGTTTTCATTTCTTTTGGATATACACCCAGAAGTGAGATTGTTGGATCGTATGGTAGTTCTATTTTTAATTTTTTTAGGAAACTCCATACTGTTTCCATAGTGGCTGAACCAATTTACATTCCCACCAACAGAAGGCTGAGGTTCCCTTTTCCTCACATCCTTGCCAACACTTGTTACCCCTTGTCTTCTTGAGGATAGCCATTCTAACAGGTGTGAGGTGATACCTCATTGTGATTTTGATTTGCATTTTCCTGATGATTAGTGATTTTGAGCACCTTTTCATGTACCTGTTGGCCATTTGGATGTCTCCTTTGGGAAAATGTCTATTCAGGCCCTTTGACCATTTTAAAATTAGATGATTATTTTTTTGTTATTGATTTGTATGAGTTCTTTACATATTTTGGATATTAACCCCTTATCAGATATATGGTTTGCAAATATTTCTCCCATTCCATAGATTGCCTTTTCATTTTATTGATTTGACCATTAAGGGTTGGTGTTCACTCTTCCCCAACCCTGCCTGGCTTTGCTTGCTCAGTTTTACTCCCTGGGACATATCAGACAAACCTTTTCTTCCATCGCCTACCAGCCAGCTGCAGATGAGACCTTGGTCCGTTTCCTGTTCAGAGTGAAGAAACTCACTCATGCTCTCTACAACTTTGAGATCAAACCTCAGCTTGCTGGGGGAACCACACCCCTGTAAGCAATATTAACACAAAGCTGCTTCTCATATAAAAGCTGTCATTGGTAAGTGAACTTTAATGCTGATTGATTCAACAGAGAGGAGACCATTTTGCTTCATTGAATCCCTTAAACATAGTTAATGCTGTAAACTACTCCAGAGCATTTCGTGTTTTCCCTCTCGGGAGGAAAAAAATCAGCTTCATGAAAAATTGAAATCTAAGTTAAAAAAAAAACAAAACCCACACCTGTGTGGTTCTACACTGTTAAGAACAGTCTCTTACAGGGGGCCGGTCAGTGGCACAGTGGTTAAGTTCACACGCTCTGCTTCAGCGGCCCGGAGTTCACAGGTTCAGGTCCCAGGTGCGCACCCAAGCACCACTTATCAAACCATGCTGTGGCAGGTGTCCCACATATAAAGTAGAGGAAGATGGGCATGGATGTTAGCCCAGGGCCAACCTTCCTTATCAAAAAGAGGAGGATTGGCAACAGATATTAGCTTGGGGTTAATCTTCCTCACCAAAATAAATAAATAAATAAAAAAGAACAGTCTCTTTTGATCCCCCAACATCCCTAGACAAGCACACAAATGAAACACTTCCCTAGAAGAGAGGTTGGCATACTTTCTATGAAGGGCCAGATAGTAAATATTTTAGGCTTTGTGGGCCATACGGCCTCTGTTGCAACTATTCAGCTCTGACATTGTAGCGTGAAAGCCACCATAGACAATATGCAAATGAATGAGCAATTCTGTGTTTTTGTAAATAAATAATATTTGCAAAAAGAGGCAGCAGGCTGGATTTGGCCCTCAGGGTTTGAAGACCCCTGGTGAATTAGTTTTCTAGGGTTGCTGTAACAAATAACTATAAACTTGGTGGCTTAAAGCAACAGAAATTTTTTTCTCTCACAGTTCTGGAGGTGGAAGTCCAAAATCAAGGTGTCTGGCCGGGTCATGCACCCTCTGAAGGCTCTAGGGGAGAAATCTTCTTCATCCCTCTCAGCTACTAAGTGGCTCCTGGCATTCCTTGGCTGGCGGAAGCTTCACTCCAATCTCTGCTTTGGTCTTCACATGGCCTTCTCCTCTGTGTCTCTGTGTGTCCAGATCTCCCTGTATTTCTCTTATAAAGACATCAGTCATTGGATTTAGGGCCCACTCTGATTCCAGGATGATTTCACCTTGAGCTTCTTAACTGTATATGCAAATAGCTTATTTCCAAATCAGTCACATTCTGAGATTCCAGGTAGGCAGAAATTTGGGGGGACATTCTTCAATCCACTACATCTGGTCTAGAAGTGCTCCCCTTTCCATTTCAGAACTTGAAACATAAGGCAAAAGGAAAAACAACTACAACTACAATGAAAATGGGATGCTGTTATAGTAGGTACCTGCCAAGCCTGAAACAGGCCCTCTCTGTTAAAAAGGGAGATGATAGGCAAGTGCTGGAGAGGAGTTAGAGATGCAGATGCATCAGTCTGGGAGTTTCTCCCTGATGTCATCAGGACAGAAAGAAATCTCAAAAGAGCAATGCTACTGGCTGCTGTGTCTACACACTGCCCAAGCTTAGGCCCTGTAGCACCACAAGGTGCCCCACACCCTGGGGAACATTTCCATGCCTTTGTGAGCGATGCTCTGTGGGTGTCAGTCCTGAGTCCACAATGCATCTGCTCCTCTAGGCCCCTCGTAGTTCCACTATGCACCACTGACGTTGTTGCTGGTGTCTGCCTGGAACTCCTGGTTGGAGCTATCCCAGCACATCAGCCGAGAGGAGACTGGGGCACAGGGGACATGTTCTCCATCCCTTCCTCACCTGACTGTTCAGGTGTATCAGAAGGAGGGTGGGCTTGTTGCCACAACAATGCAAACAACTTATGACTGATTATCAGGCTGTTCTCAACCATTCTCTGGCCACCCCAACCCTGGGCTTCTCCCAGGCTACACTGCCCCACAGTCTCCATCCTCTGATCTTCCTGACCACCCACACTCAATCTCTTCCCCATCCCCCTCCCCTCTGAATCACAGTCATTCATGGACCTCTCCCCAGTTTTCTTTTTTTTAAACCCGTGCCCTCAGAACCCTACCTTAACCTCACAAGTTGTTTGCTGACTTAGGTTTTTCTCTTAAATATTGATTATTCACTCTGGAGGAAATCTGGTGTGTGTGCGTGTGTGTGAGATAGAGAAAGAGAGAATCTCCTGCTACATATACATTCAAGAACGAAAACCTCAAAAGGAACAGTAGCAATCCCTTGATTCTTAGCCAAGAAGAAGACTAATCGAAATTGACGCCCCCACTCCATTCAGAATCACAGATCTGAAAACTGAAGTAAACAAAGTCAAAACTGAGAGCTCCAGAGGGGTGGGGACCAGGGTCTCTGATAGACTTTAAGGCAACTTTGCCCCCTGGCTGGACTCAGCCCTCACCAGTGTGAGCAGGGCACCTTCTCCTCTGTCCTCCCATCCCCCCAGCTGGGGGCCTTGCAGCAGTATACAAACCACACAACTGTATGCAACAGCCCTGGCAGGGACCAAACAGAGCTTGCAAACCTCTGAATGCTTAGTGCATGACACAGATAGCATCCAACACGAGTAAGTACTCAACAAATATCTATGAAATGGGTGAATGTTGGTAGGATTGTATCCTTGGCGGACAAAGACAAAGGTGGGGATTTGAAATGGTAGCTCTGCTCCTATGGTCTGGAGTCCTTTTGAAATGATTGAAACTCTTACAAACTGTTCTTCAGAGCCTCAGGCAGGAGTTACCGTGATACACCTTGGACCTTGCCAACACCGGTCTCCTACTGCAGTTTATGATTTGGGGTTAATTCAAGAAACAGACCATTTGTTTTACAGTCCACTTTAAGATGTCTTGCCCTTCCTACAGTTACTTGAAAATGTCTGCAAAGAGGTATGGCAGCAATGTTTTTAAGAGCAAAAAATTGAGAATAACCTAGTAGTCCATCATAAGGGGAATTTTGGATTAAATTATGCAACAACCCTATCAAAGATTCTATACAGCCACCAGGTGGGAAAAAAATTGGGTAGAAATATGGTCCACTTACTAAGATGATAAGGCGATTGCATATATGTGTGTGTTTGTGTGTGCCTTTGTGTGTGTGTGTGCAGAAGAGAAATAATAAACCATTAAAAGCAGTTATCTCTAGAGTGTAAGATTTGGAAGGAAACTTTCATATATTTCACGTGCTGTTATTCTTTTCTGTTTTGGATTTTTGTCACAGACGTGTATTATTTCTGTCATGGAAAAAAATTAAAAATCAAACTTGAAAAAAAATATCCTAAAACTATTTTACTGTTTACAAACTGAGATCATGAGGAAGTTTATGGAGACTCTGAGTGGGAGCAGGAGGAGAGAGACTGAGATCCTAGGGAGTCATGAAGGGAAGAGGAGAACCAGCAGACAAAATGGACAGATCAGATGGTGAATGAGGTCAGTCACCCACTTGCAAAAGCAAAACATCAATAGACCAGGCACTTCATACATAGTCATAAAATTCCCTCATCCGTGTGCCATTTTCCAAAGCGAAATCTCTAAACATGTCTCTTTGCTCTGAATTGATAAGGTTACTAATTACCAGGGGACAAGGGCTCTCTGCAGTGACATTTATACAATTCCCTGCCCCGTCGTCCAAATCAAACAAGGTAATACTCAAAGGAAATTGTCCACTAGACTCCCCATGCTTCAACTCAGGCAAGTCAAAACCTTTTCGAATCTCAGTTGGCTGATATTAAAATAAGAAAAATAAGATTTAAGAGTCTCGAGCTGCAGATGCTTTCATGAGTTTAAGAATTATTTATATGTGTGCCACTGTGTTTGGTAGATAAATAAGACAGACTGGACGTAATCCCTGCTCTGTGATCTTAGACATAGTATAAAAAAGTCTGCATTTACATACAATGTAACAGAGTAGTGACGATATTAGGTGACTTGTCCAATATCATAGTGCCAGGTGGTGGCCAAAATGGGAGCTAAAACCCATTTGCCTTCTCTCCAACATGCCTTTCGAGGGGATGGACCAAAGAATACCTTACATTATTCTTCCAGCTTTTAAGTCTATGATTCTTCAACAAGAAAGGAAGGAGAAAGAGGAGAAGGAGGGAGAAGAGAGCTGTTTTGGATTTACCTTCTCCTTACATTTATCTAGGAATCGAGAAAAACCTGGATTCTTATATCAGTTTTATCACAATGGGACATAATGGAACTTGCTCATTTACATTTATAGAATTACTGTGAAATTAAAATAAAGAGGTATATTCATTTTACCATCATAAAATCTTATAGATAGATAGATAGGATGGACAGATGGACAGATAGACAGATAGATGATATATAGATAATGTTTTAATTTGTTATTTTAAAAACCAGATATCATTCCTCCATTATTGGCACATTTCAGCTAAAGGGAAAAGTGCTGGCATGTCTGCTAGAGCTTGGAGGGGTTTCTCTGGCAAGACACCAACTCCCTTGTGAGGAGTTGGCTGCTGCTCTGAGAGAAGGAAACAGACTCTTGTTACAGTAAATGTCAGTACCAGTGGGAAAACCTTACTAGCTGGCTGTGTTCTGGGAACAAATATGTTTTTAGTGGTTCATTGCCTGCAAAACTCAACTTGGGTAGCCCCCAAACCTTTGAGCCTGTTTACAGGGGAGAGTGAGCATCGCTTTTCTCATTCTGGGTGCTCCAAATGGAAGTCCAGTGTATACAGCCCATCTTCCCACTTTAGGACTGACTAGAAAGTTCTCAATATCCAGCACTCATGCTGACATCACCTCTATAAATGCTGGTGTGTATTCTTTCAAGCATCTAGGAAGACAATTCTCGTGAGTGGTTGCTCAAATGAAGAAAAGAAACCCTCCCTGGAAAAATTCACTTATTTCTGCATTTGTAAACCCTATCATCTTTAGTATCTCAGTATAGAGATCTCTAGAATTAGGTTATCCATTTTCAAAGGCTGGTTTTGATATGTATTAGGTATATAACCTTAGCAAGTGACTCTACTGCCATGTGTCTCAGTTGCTATATCTGTACGGTGATAATAATATTCCCTAGCTCTTAAAATGACCCAAAGATTAAAAGAAATAATGATTGGAAGAGTTTATCAAGTGCCTCACACTTGGCAATAAATGTCCCTATTAATGGTAGTAAGGGTAACGGTATCTTTAGGAAGTATAAAATGAATTTTGTTATCTATTCTAAAGCAAAACAAACAAACAAAAACATTTAAAAAGCACATCCATTTAAAATAGTTATGTTTAAGTCCAATACAGTAGGAGAATGTGGTACTTTAATTACTTCTAGCTCCTGATGATCTGTGGAGAAATGGGAGCGAGAAGGCTTGAGTAGATATAAAGTCCCTAATCATTAGTCTAAGACTATCTCCTCAAGCCTCCAGAGGCTCCTTTCTACAAGAAGAGGAAGATGAACCATTATGTTCCCAGCTCCATGGACAGACAGCAGGGTCAGGAAACCATAGAATGTTCTGCACTTTCGCTGTTCATGCCAAATTCCA
Organism: Tapirus indicus; assembly: GCA_031878705.1. NCBI lineage: Eukaryota > Metazoa > Chordata > Mammalia > Perissodactyla > Tapiridae > Tapirus > Tapirus indicus. The sequence goes on along the minus strand of CM062922.1, from coordinate 103,696,489 downwards.
CTCGGCATTCCTGTTTTTTGAGAAAACACCTTCTTTAAAGGTAGGGGAATTAGGTGGGCACATGAAGTGCTGAGGGAATACAAAATAAGGGAGGGATAAGCATTTGAGTCAAGAATGAGTGTTGTGCTGCTGAAACTAAGCAAATATACCCCACACATACTACATTTTCCTATCCCATGACCACAGCAGACATCATTAATTGATCATGGCACTCTTTCCCCATGAACCTGTTTATGACCCCATAATCCTCTCTATAGTCCTTCTGTAGACAGATATCACCAATCACCAAGAGACAGAAAGTGACATAAAACCATTTTATAATCCCAGATGTTGTTCTTGATAGAAGCAATAAACTAAGGTCTGCAAACATGATGAAGGTAGGCATTTGAGTAGCTGGTAACAACTTGAGTCAAAACCACAGCAAAAAGGAGCATAACATCTACGAGGGAAAGGAAAGAGTTAGCTTCCTTTTTCCTAAGCATCAAAGGTTTGGGACTGGCAAAATGTAATACTGGCTTGAGAGAAGTAAAAGACAGGCTGAAGAATGCAGAGTTGAATTGGGGAATGAAACAGAGCTTCCAAGGTTGAAATCTGCAGTACTCATCAATTTAAAAAAATTAAAAAAAAAAAAAAAGATTGGCTCAGCTATTTATGCTAAGAAACTGCCTGAAAATGTGGCACAGGAGTTACAGAAAGCTCTTCAATAAAATTAAGATGAGGATTCTACCTCAAAAAGGCTTGGCTGGACTGTGTGAATCATACAGAAGAAAACGGTAGGATAATTACTTGTATTGTGACTTTTTCCAGATAACAGAAGAAGGAAACCTTCAGGGAATCAATAACAACAATCACAAATTAATGGCAATTATAAAAAACATATAACAAGTAATATGTTTTACCATAAACATATTCCAGGCTGTATGTTACTTATTTAACATATATTACTTTATACAATCTTACAAAAGAAGGAGGGAAGGGGCGAGAAAGGATGAAGGAGAAGAAGATGGAAAAGGGAGAGAAGAAGAAACAAAGGTTTGCTTGCTTGCTTGTTTTTTTTTTTTTTTTTTGCCATATTTTACTAGGTAATTGAAACTCAGAAAAGTGAAGTAACTTGCCTGGAAGGTGGTCAAAGTCAGGAAGAAAACAGCTCCATCTGCCACCAAAGCACATAGTTTTTACCTCTTTGCTGTACTTTACAAAAAGTAGAGCCCAAGAGCAGGCACACTGCCAGTGCAACAATCAGAGAGGAGAAGCAAGACCAGTCACTATGAATATACCCCTCTCATTAGAGCATATGTGGGTGTCACTGTCACATGATACATAACAAAAAACTACAGTCATTTGATTCCTTTTGGCTTGACATTGTGCCTGCAAGCAACCTTCCCAGTAACATGTGGATTCACAAATACACCACCAACAACAACAACAAAAAAATGGGTTGACCAGCTAACAATAATTAAGCAATCCTAATCTAAAATTACTGAGAACATACTGTGTGTCGATGCACTCTACTAGGGTCTTCTGTTCATTGATGGGTGCAAGTATTAATTCATCCGTTCAATAAACATGTCTTTATGGCCAACTATGTTATGGTTATAGCTACTCGGGAAAATGCAGTCAATAAAGCATAAGTGAATTCCAGCCCAAGCGAAGCTTCCATTCTAGTGGAGGAAAAAGACACATGATGAACAAGATAAATTTTTAAAGTACACAATTGTTAAGTGGTGATCATTATAAAGGAGAAAAGTAGTCCAGGGAAGGGAGCAGAGAATGTCAGGGTAGGGTATGCAATTTTAGAGATGGTGGTTTATTTGAGGAAAGAAATGAAACCCAATGTGACTACAGAGCAGAGAGAGACTGTGGCGGAAGATGAGGCTGTGTAAGATGGCAGGATGCAGGGCATGCAAATTCTTATAGACCAGATTATGTATTTGTGAAAAACGGGAACCCACTGAATGGTTTAAGCAGGAGAACGTTATGATCATGTCTCCATTTGAAAAGATCCACTGGTTGCTATCAGCAAAATCGACTGTAGGGATGCATGCTGGAAGCAGGAAGACCAGTGAGGATGCTGTTTCAGTAAAACAAGTGAGAGAAGATGGCAGCTTGGACAAAGGTGGTGGTAATGGTGGAGGTGGGGAAATTTTGGAAGGATCTGGTAAATCATTAAGGGGAGAAAATCAAGAGGACTTGATAATTGGTTAGATGTGGGGAGTGGTGAACTATTTTTTCCTTGAAAAAAAAAAAACCCAGAAACCATAAAAATATGGTAGGAGCCTGGAATATGGTCTGGAATATGGTCCATCTCTAAACCAATCACTTTTGGGAACCTTGATCAGATGTTGAGCCCATTCTTGGATGTCAGAGTGGGGGTGAGGGTAGGCAAGTGAAATCAGCTCTAGGTTTAGGATGAACTGAAAGGTTCATCTAAAAAAGGTTCTAAAAAGGAAAGCAAATGAGGATGACATTACAGCAATCCAAACATAAGAGGACGTGTTAAACTTAGAGAGAGAATCTGACCAAAGACACAATAACGAGACTTAGGAAATGATTTTATGGTGTGAACAAAATTGACAAAAATTCAAAGGTTACACGAGGTTTAGAAACCTGGAAGCATCAGAATTTCTTTGACAGAAATGAAAAATTGAAAAAGGATAATATTTTAGTTGTGAGGAGAAATCAGTTCTATTATTGTTATAAATGCCCTAAATATTTAGAGCAACAGCCATGTAGCTACAATTGCACAGATAGTGCTAAGATATGTGAAGAAAAACACAAAACAATTAATTAGTATGACAACTCCCCCCAAGGAAGCAATTCAAACATTTAATGAAAAACAAAGATATAATAAAATGTAATCATCTGGTATCTATACTAGCAATAATTAGTATATATGATCAAAGCCAAGACAAAGATTATTTTTCCATTCCAAGTGTGCAAACTACCAACATTCTGTTGGTACAGATGGGACGTATGCATTGGAGGGGTGCACTATTTGATGGGAGAGACGGAAGGTAGGAATTTCAGGGGTTTATCAGGCTCCCCAAAAGATCAGGCAGCCACATCTGTAGTTGGCAGATCTGAGTAAAACAACCTCCTGCAAACTGTGTGCTCTCCAGCACCAGCAAAAAGAAGTGGGAGAAAATAGCAGAGAGAATGGAGTACAGAAAGCCCTGAACAGGAGGCTGGAGACACCTGTTCAAATCCTGCCCTCAGCCGGGACTCCAGATCTAGCTCACGGAACAGGAGTTCCAACCTATGACCAGCTGCCTTAGTGACAGTCCTCATGAGGCTTCTGAATTCTGTTCTTTGGCATGAGATAGATGCTAATTCTCTCTCCTTCCTGATTCCCTTTCAGATATCAGCGCATACATCTAAGTCAGGCGAGTTCATGACACACCCTTGCTGCTACTGTCCACCCCTGTCTCTGTGACAGACATTAGTAGGTGATAACGGCACTCTTTCCCACTCAGGCTCAGGATCTCCATCACAGAAGCTACTTGGGTGGTAGACCCATATCATGGGATACTACTCAGTGAGAAAAGGAAACAAACTGTTGATACACACAACGTGGATGAATCTCCGGGGCACTATGCAGCGTGAAAGAAGCCAATCTGAAACGTTACATTCTGTACATTCCATTTATATAATATTCCTGAAATGACAAAATTTAAGAAATGGAGAACAGATTAGTGGTTAGCAGGTATTAGGGATGGGGGCAGCGTGGGAGGAAGGGGGGCAATATGCAATGTAAGGGATCCTGGTGGTGATGGAACTCATCTGTATCTTGACTGTGGTGTGGACACACGACGACACACAGGTGCTAAAAGTATATAGAACTACATACACACACACACAGGAGTACAAATAAAATTGGGAAAATCTGAATAAGATCAGTAGATTACATCAGTAGATAAGAGCAGCTGATCTTATTGCCTCAACAAGAGTAATCATTGTGATATGCTAATGTAGTTTTTCAAGATGTTACCTTTGGAGGAACAAAGGGAGTAAAGGGTACACGGGATGTCTCTGTACTATTTTATAAGTTTCATGTGAATCTGCCAATCTACAATAACCTCAAAATAAAAAGTTTAGTTTAAAAAAAGCCACGACATGGATGGTCCTTGAGGATATGATGTTAAGTGAAATAAGCCAGACAGAGAAAGACAAATACTGCATGATTTTACTTACATATGGACAATAAACAAATACATGGATAAAGAGAACAGATTAGTGGTTACCAGAGGGGACAGAGGAGGGGGCCGTGGGCAAAAGGGGTAAAGGGGCACATAGATACGGTGACAGACAAAAATTAGACTACTGGTGGTGAGCACGATGAATTCTATTCAGAAAGTGATAAATAATAATGTGCACCCGAAATTACACAATGTTATAAAACATCACGATCTCAATAAAATGGGGAAAAAAAGCCCCTTGCAAGTCTATCAATGGATCAAAGTGAGCACATAAGTTGAAATCTATTTGTCCTCCTTGAAGTAGATCATCAAGTTTTTATCCATATTTGCTTTCAAAACCAAAGGAAAAAATATAATAAATTGAATTCCTTGCCTAGATTCTGATTTTCATAAAAATATTTCCACTCTCTTAACACAGGCTGCAGTGGTCACACAATGAGGTGATATATGGAAGTGCTTTGGGGTGTAGAAATATTGTCATCTCTACCATCATAATCCAGTTCATATCAGCTGAGAAATAATGCTAGAAGTTCAGAGTTGCTAGACACAGTTCTGACACTGACATGTGCCTGGGGTTTGAATTAAGCTACCCCAAACTCCTGTAGCTGGTGTTGACTCTGATTCAGGATGGTTCTGTCAGTCCCCAACCAATCCCAGAGTACCAACATTCCAAAGCAGAATTGTATCTAACTGCTGGCCTAACATTTCCTTTGATTCCATGGAAACCTTATATCCTAACTGCATTTTGCATGGGCTGCAACCTTCCATTTACCCTACATTCATTTCCAAATTGAAATGGTATCTTGTACTACACATGTTTTCTGTGATAGTTTGTCCTGTGAATTCATTTAATAATGAAGCATACGGTCTGTCTTCCCGTTTCAAGAACCTGGGTAGCGTTCACAACAGCCAAACTACCAGCCATTACACACACACAAGGAGGAGCTTTTCAGCCTGTAATTGTAAAGCTGAAAAGATGCTCAGGTGAGTTTGCTTCCATTAACTTGCTCCAGTGAGAATATTATTGCATTCTCCCACAGTCAATAGCATGGAAGTTGCTGAATATTTAGTAGCATAATCAAATATAATAGGGGCAGAATGGGAGAGATCCTTGCAAATTTCCTCCAGCCTTTCACTGTCTGACAGCAGAGTGTGTGTTTATTATAAGGAAAATGTTTAAAAGGCACCTTTTTTGTGTGTGAAGTAAACAGGTTTCACATACATTGTAGGAATGTAAATGAATGAAACCTTTTTGGAGGGCAAATTTTAGCAATACCTACGAAAAGTAAATTGATCCAATCCTTGCAGAAATAAGAAGTTATCCTATAAATATACATGCACAAACACAGAAGTACATGTATAAATATATGCAGTATCAGCAATAGTAAAAACATTCTAAACCAAATCATTTGTGTGCATTAATAATCTAATAAATATTGTTTTATTCATAAAATGGAATAAAAAGAATAAGTTAGTTCTATATATCCAGTATCGAATTATTATATATGGCACATTTATTTATAAATATTAGACCACTAAGTGGATGGCTAGAAATTTTTTTTCTTTTCTTTCTTCTTTTCCTTTTTTGCAAGTAGCTAGTAAATCTTTCATGGATCAATTCCTGGGAATATTGCTTCTTCTCTTACTCCACAACTCTTGATTCCTTTCTCAAGATCTACTACTCTAAGGAGGTCTAAAGGTGACTGTGGAATGGGGGAAATAGGAAGTAGTTACTCAAAGGTATGCAGTTTCAGTTACACTAGACGAACAAGTTTTAGAGATCTGCTGTGCCACATAATGCCTATAGTTAACAATACTGTATTGTGCACTTCAAATTTTTTTAAGAGGGTAGATCTCATGTTAAGTGTTCTTACACACACACTTTCACATACACATACACACACAATGAAGGGACGCAAGGACACTCTGAGAGGTGCTGACAATGTCTATTTCCTTGACTGTAGTGATGGTATGACAGGGGGATGCATATGGTCAAACTCATCAAATTGTACACATTAAATATACACAATTCTCTGTATATCAATTCCACCTCAGTAAAGTTGTTTGTTTTTAAGTTCACTCTTCTGGAATCTATAGGAAAAAAAATCCCAAAACTTTGTTTTAGCTTTGATTAAAAAAAAATATATATATATATGGTGATGGTACTCAGCCTCTTTAAGAATGTGCATGCTGAGAAAAATGGCTGGTCTTTCTAAAACAAGAGGCTTTGGGAAGTTTGCATTAATATCATAAAGGAATACACACACAGAGAGATAATATTCCAGCTCTATGTCAATTCATATTGTATTGGATCCACCTATTCAAGACAATATGTTATTTTGAGACTAAAGTTATTCAAAGCAGGGCTAAAGTCCCTTCTCTACCACTCATTGTGTAAATTGGAGCAAGTTATTAACTCTAATCCTAGTTTCTCAATCTAAAAGTGGGTTTGATAACAGTACATAGCTTATAAGTTTGTTGAAAATATTAAATGAAATAATGCCAATAAAGCATTTGGTAAAATGTCTATCCAGTAGTAATGTTCAATTAATATGTATATATGGTATGTGTAAACACACGCGCACGTGCACGCACACACAGTTGAAGAAGAGGGTCTGGCATTTACCAAACTAAGTTTCATGACTCTCCAATACCATTTTCTTACAATTGTTCATTTATCTCCAACATTTTCTAAATGCCTTCTTCAAGTGCAAGAAGAGTAGTTGTTCAGCTCAATCTAACGTTAGGAAGAACTTCTAGCAGTTAAAGCCAAGAAAAAGCGGCTGCCTTGTGAAACAGTCCCACTATGGAGGGTATTCAAGCAAAGGAGCTCTTGTGGGCCAAGTCATAAAAAAGATCTTGGGGTCTCTCTGTGGTGGGGCTATCTTTCAGGCTCCCTCCCATATTCACATGAAATGCTTGTCATACCCTTCATTGTAGGTTTTCTAATCTCCCAGATGGAGAGGGATGCCTGATTCTTAGTCCACCTATAGTATCTTTTACCTGCCTCCTTTATAGCACAAGAGCATGTAACTATGTATTTATAGCATGTCTTCCTCTGACTGGGAATCCTTGAGGGCAATGACTTGATCCTATTTATTTCTTAATCTCACAACACTTGGCGCAGAGTAGGTGTTCAACGAATGACTTTTGGATGATAAAATAAATCCTGTAAAACAATCCTGAGTGCCTTCCTATCTACAAAGTTTTCCCTACAAATTCTAGACCATTAAATATCCTGACAGACTATTTAAACAAATGTGCTGTTAAAATATTAATAACGGAAGCAGCAACATTGATGGCAATGATGTGTAAATTGAAAAGTAAATCCACAGAGATGTCAATAAAATGTTTTTGTCTCTATTTCCATTTCCCTTACTTGAGAAGGGATGTTTTTATCAGCTTTAATGCCTAACTAGAATAATTTACATCTATTTCCTTCCCCCCCGGGAATCAAGAGCAAAAACATCTGATGGCTGCCTTCTCTTAGGAACTTTCCTCACAGTATTTTGCCCCTCACAGTGACTAGTTGATAACAAGCACAACAAGAAAGTAGATGCCCCTTCCATCCGATAAACGTCCTCCTTCCTGAAGTCAAAATTTTCCTGGAAGCTGGGACGGGGAGGAAAGACCAAAAAGATTGCATTTACAGTTTGGCCATAGAGACCAAATCAGATCATGTTTATTGATTTGTTTCAATCAATAGACATGGAAAAGTTCAGGAGATTTTGACCCATGCCTCCAGGTATGCATTTGAGAGAGGTTTTTACCCAGCCCCAATGTTGAGTCATTACAGAATAAAAAATGTTTGTGTCAACCAAGTGATATAGATATATTCATAACAGGAGAGAAGGAGAGAATTTAGCTCCTTTTACTTTTTCCCCCAGACAGATTACAACATTAAAAGAAGGTTTTGCACAAAATATTAAATTACATCATGGTTCTATGTAATTAACCAAATGATAACCAAAAAATGTATATATACATCAGAATCATAAATGGACACACTCTGGATCATAATAAGAAATATGCTTCATGCAGTGACAATGGCCACCCCTTGGTTTACTCCTTGCCCAAACTACATTTTTTCTCAGAAACCATCTCTGTCTGTTTTACTCTTATGTCCTCTGGAGTCTTCCAAAAAGTTAACTTCCTTCATGCCAGGTTGTGTCACTCACCATCTATTGTCCCTTCTAGGGAGGAAAAATGGTCCACCATGTTTGGACATAAAATCTCATGTCCATAGCCCATGAAGAACTCATCTAAATTATTTTTTGCAGGAGCTGAACTAACGAGGGCACAACTTGTTTTTTTCATGATGCATTTCCAAAGTGAAACTAATTCCTCTCACTGACATAGACACACACCAGACACGTCTTTTCCATGACACTGACCAAAGAGAGAGACCGCTGGCAATGATGTCCATGGAATCCAAAGACCTTGTTGCACATCTTTACCAAGACTGCATGACCAGCTGTTTAGTATTACCAGGCCTTATGGGCACCATTTTTAAAGAAGCTAGGGTTCAAGTTGAAATCAAAGCTTTAACACGGCTTTGAATTGTGAAGGGTATGAAAAGGTAATGGTAACATTCTTTGCCTATCAGGTCAGCCATGGGATGGGATGAGGTAGTAAATCCATATTTTGTTTCCAATGAACCATTTCTTCTAGTAGTAACATTTCTCTTTCCACTGATAGCAAGTTTTCCATGTGGTAGGTTTAGTAAAGCGATGCACACCTCACCTGTGCTGTTGCTGTTGATACACGGTCTAGACTGGAAATCAGAATTCTCTCTCCTTTTGGTCTCAGGGATCAGTCCAGGGATGAAGATGAGATTCAAATAGAGTTGACGCCTCTCTTATTTTATTTATGAAAGCTAGAAGAGAGGGGATCTTGTTTTGCTTCAAAATATGAGCTGTTAAGAATATAGCCTCGAGGCTACAACTGGCCACGTGAAGAAAAACTGATCAAGAATGAAGCCAACACTCAGAAGGAAGTGAAAAGATGGAGAAGAGTCATCACAATAGTGCCATTATTAGAACCCCTGGAGCCAGCCCTGCCTGAATACATCATATCTTTTGGATTCCTAATTTCATGAGCCAACACATCTCATTGTTTTTAAAAAGGAGATTAAATTTGTTGGAATTTGGTTTTGGGGATTTGCAATAAAAAAAATGTTCTGATGATACAAGTGAAGGCAGGAAAATTGTGACCCACCTCCCACTCTGTGGCTGATTTTTAAAAGTTCACTTTCCCAAAGAGGTCTGATTTTGGCCAAGATGCCTTCTGAGTCAACAAAAATCTTGCCTTCTTCTGGACGACTTCATACATGACAACGCTGGAATGCTGGTTAGGGCTTAACAATATAGTTCCTGAAAATGGAACAACACACTTTACAGCCTCTTTCATTTGAGGGAGAGAGCTCCTGTGCTACCATAAAAATAATTTTGGAAAGAAATGCATCTGCTTTCAGAAAGTGTCTGCCAAGATGTGGCCTGATGTAATTTAAAATGGCTAAGACAATCAGCTCGAAAATTAAGGTTTCTAATGGGAACACCTACTCAGCCCTAATAATAGGGGAACTACCATCATAATTATAATGTGGTGCAAGCAGGCACATCATTAACTAACTTTTCTCAGCTACTGCAATTAACGAGCATCAATAGACTGAGTAAATTATTAATAACCCACACATGCTCCAATGCACACTGCTAGCTCTATTTTTTTTTCAAGTAAGAAGCAAAAAGTTAACAGCTGATATCCAAACAATCTTTGATTTATCTCTTTCACCACATTACAGTACTTTTTAATAATTCTTTCTGGAGGAGATAACAGTTGTAAAGAATTAAGTCCTGAATAGAGAAGGAAATATCCTAGAAGTGAGCAATGTAATCTAACAGAGAGACCTTCTTTAGGAGTTGATCAAACAATAGCCTTGTTCCTTACTGTCTCCATGGGGTAGTCATTTATGGAATTGTTCTTATCATTGAGAGCTAATAATGGTAGAAGTTGTTGGGCTGTTACTTTATACAGTAGAGTGTGAATCAGCAAGTCTCAAATGTAGCCCAGGGACCAATTTAGGTTTATGATGTTCATAAATAACCTCCTCCAATCATAGGGCATTAACACAGGGTGGACCTAATCTAATAAGTAAAGGATAAAGAAGATTTAAAAAATCCAGAAAGAGTAAGGGACATAGGCAAGATTGCATAAATAGAATAGGATGTCTCTTCTACCCCTTGCATTTAAACTGGGGCCAACCACTAGGTAAATAAAGCATACTCCTTGTCTTTAAGGTGTTCTAACAGAAGGAGGCTACTGAATAGGAAACATCAATAGACTATAAAAGCCCTATGGTTGGAATAAACACGGGGGAAGAGGAAGAGAAGGGCAGGCATTCCAGCCTGGGGCAGGAGGTTCACAGACAGCTTCCCATACGGTTTAAAATCTCTGCTGGATTCTATGAAAAAAAGGTGGTGAGGCAGAAATGAGGTGGGGAAGGGTCCCAGGTCTGGATGTGGGAAACACACAGCATATTCTTGGAACAAGTCACCCACCCCATGTGGTTGGCATATAGATAAGATGGTGAGTAGGGACCAGATGAGAAGGGCTGGGTTAAGGAATAGGTGCTTTCTGCTGAGGGTGATGGCAAGCCTTTGAGGAGTCTTCAGGAGGAAGTGATGCAATGGGACTTTACTTCTGAAGAGGTCACTAGGGCTGCAGTTGGCAGAATGGAGTGGAGAAGAGGTGTGGTGAGGCAAGAAAAGAAACACAGGGAGTTTGTGCCAGTCCATGAAAGCGGTGGCGGTGGTCTGAGCCAAAGACTCAGCAGTGAGAACACAGCAGGGAATCAATGGATGTATTTTGGGGATTATTGGGAGGTTAGACCAAAAGACTTGACTCTTTACCCTGCGTCTCAAGTGGTGTGACTACTGCCACCTCCTTAACAGGCAAACAGCCATATTGCAACTGCTACTGCCACCAGTTTGAAACAGCACCAGGAAGTCCAGCAACATTGGTTCCAAATCAAAACTAGAAAGGTGGAGATTTGGGAAAAGTGGGCCGGTGATTTCTCATACCCGGGTTTCTCTCTTCCATCTCTATAAACCTGAGTCTTCAGAGACCATCTCCCACTGTGAGGAAGGGGATCTTCTAGAAAGAAAGAACAAGAGCAAGTGTAGAGTAGGTAGACCAGAAGGCCTCTTACCTTGAAGAAATCTACAAGCCAGGAAAGTAACAAAACATTATGGCTCCAGGTGTTTCTATCTTGATGTATCCTCCCACAAGAAAGGATCAGACTGAACAGATTTTAGGCACATGCAGAGTCATCTGGCTGAGCAGAGTGAGCGGGAGGGGAAATGAAAAATGTGACCTGTGGGTCACTCTGCTACGAACATGCTCAGAGCCTGTCTGCAGGCAAGTGCCTGGGGCTGCAGAATTCAGGACCAGTCTCAGGCAGGCTCTGGCTCCCAGGCCTCACGGGTTTCTGCTCAAACGATTGCCTCATTTTGAGACCATTCAAGCATGTTAAAACTGTAGACAGCAGAGCAGCACATCCATTCAATGACCATTTAAACTATACAATGGGAATTTATCACAAGAACAAGAGGAAGGGTGAGTCGTTAGAAAATCAAACTTGGAAAATCTCCCCTCTCGATCAAACAGCTATGCTCCGGGAACTGAGCACTGCAGCCCTAAAACATTAAATATACACAGCCTCCTCTCGGTGTAAGAAAAGGATCCGAGGTAGCGGTGCATACGGCAAAATAGGTGTGAAAATATGTAAAGGAAGCACACGAGACAAGGTGAGAATAAAAGAGGAGGACAGTATAAGTGAACAGTAGAAGCAAACAGTTCATTCTGTAATAGCCTGTATAGTTGCTGAAATTCAGCTTCTTGGATTGTAATGATCATTAAAGGGGAAACTCCTCTACAGACAATATCCATGGTGCCTTTAAATCTCATCCATTTCTGTTAACATTTTCTTTTCATCATAACTGTTGGTCTGACAGAGCCCAGGCTCTGCAAGTTCTGAACATCTAGATTCTACGAGTTAGGGCTGAGAAACAGCAATTTTTGATTTCTCTAAGTTGATTGTGCCTTATTTCCTTGAAACTGGCTATGATCAAGTTTGTCCATCCATCTTTGGCCATCTGCTAAAGAGCGACCTTTTCACTTGGCCACTGATCTTGTAATGACAATTTTCACCTTTGCAAACCTCCCACATGGCTCCAAGGAGCTCGATTGCAAATCACTCCTGGGAAAGCCACTCAGAAAAATATCCCCTTTGTCTGTGCTCCTAGTCACACCTTATTTCAATAATGGCCTCCGTGGAAGTCCTGTAACAAATCCCTGACTCTGCGGTGCTTCTTGTTGGCTATCAAATTCAATACGCTGTTTGATCAGATTTCTCCTAAGGAACAAACTATGTAATCACCCATGAAAGCAGTGGTGTCAATGGCAAAGTAGAGGCAATGAGATGAAGAAAAAGAAAAACATAAGGCAAAGGGTCGGGTGGGGCACTTTGGCTTCAACAACATCAATTTTATGGCTCTTGGCTGGCGAATTAAAAGAATAATGTGTTGTATATGATATACATCACACCCACCACAGTGGAAATCTCAGGGCAGGCTTTCAAACAATGTGAAGACCCATGAGAAAGTAGAATGCAAATATACACTAGAACCAACTATGGTATGGGGTTCTCTTTATGCTATCTGCCTGTTTCAGAGTTTCTGGAGCACTGGGGAACAAGCTTTGTGTCACAGGCATATTGCTCTTGCTTTGTTTCAATGAGGAGCTCAAGAAGAGCTGAAAGAAATACAAAAGTCAACCCCAATGGCCTATGCAGTGTAGCCCTCTCTAGTGTCAGAGAGCTAAGGACCGCTTTTCCTCACAATCACTAGCAAACCAGCCTTTGTGGGGGTGAAAGAACTAGTGGGCAGGCGAGACGTTCAGCCGGTTCAGGTAGGTATACGGACGATGCAATTCCCTCTCTGCCTTTGCCTGGGAAAGACCATTATTGCAAGTACATTTTCAAAGGCAAGATATATTACAAGCAAGCAGAGCTATCATTTTTAGTACCAGAGAAACCTGGAATTTCAACACATGACATTTGCAGTTACTAGAAGGGGTCTTAGGTACAATCTCAGGGGAAACGGGGAAGGGGCTTGAACTAGGACCAGCAGTTCATCCTCTGGGTTACTTATTTAAGCTATGCCATTTCTCTCCCCAGTCTAGATGTGCTTAAACATGCAAGTCTCATTTTAAAATTCATTTTTACCCCCTTTGGAACAGTCAGAAGAATAGAGGAGTTAGCAGTTTTTTAATCACAGCACTCTTAGCCCCCAGCCAGGTAATCAAACAGTAGCAGAGCAGATGGGGTGGGTGGTTGCATACGAGGAATGAAGAAAGAAGTGGCTGCCAAACAGCGATGGAGGCAAGCACGTGGCCACTGCCACTGCTCCACATGGGGGTTGTAGACCTGAGGAGATGCGCACCTCTGAGAACCAGGCTATGTGTGAATGAAGAGGACTGGCCACATGCATAAGCCATGGAGAGGCCTTGGTGGGGGTGGAAAGAGAGAGAGAGAGAGATGCAGACATGCTCCTATGTTTTCTCAATATGAGGCTGTGCCACTGGGATACGTCAAGCTCGAAGACACATTTTTGTTTGTTTATTTCAAGATCTGCATGAGCATCTAGATGAGGCCACACTTAGCAATGAAGTATCCACAAAATGAACATGGCTCCTAAATATTCTCACTAACATAATGCAGGAAAATTGAAACAAGGCAGTTGCTTACAGGTCCTAAGATGAGGATCTGAACTCCCTTTAAGTGCAAAAAAAAGGTACATGGCAGAAGGGGAATTGAGGAGCAAGGAGGTGGGGTGGGGGGTCCCTGGCTATAGGACAACCATTCTGAGACCTGCAGACACTTACATTTGGAAAGGGATGACTGCCAAATGAGCCAACCAGCTTGATCTGACCCAGGGTTTGCCAAGAAGAAAAACTTAAAGGAGAAGATGCCAGCTGATCCATCCAGAATGCTTATCTGCCTGACGTCCACTGGAGGAGGCAGGAAGGGGGTGACTTTCGTGTAGGCAAAGGCACCTCAGATCAGAGATGCTGCACTGTTGGAGAACCCCAGGGAGATACAAACCCAATGCTGCTAAATGACAACCTTCAGAAATCACCTTCTAGGGCCATAAAGACTCTTTTATTCCGTGGCTTGAGTTGCTATTGATTTAAGCCTCTTTTACATAGTGATGCAGAAAAACATTTTATTTTCTCTGACGTAAGTGGGAGGCAGTCTATCAGGCGAAAGTGGGGGGGCGGTTGCTGTGCAGAGTAGGGCCATTATTCAAGGGGCACTCAAAGGAAGGGCTCTCTGTTGCATCCCTAAATGCCTACATGTGGAATTTCTAAATAAGTCTAGATTCTTCTATATCAGGAGCTTTTAACCTGGTAACTGTGGATCAAGGATAGGTACCAGCACTTGCAGACCCTAAGTAATGGTGCAAAATGCTGTGTTTATGCATATATCCATTCCTCTCAGGAGAAGTTTCTTCATTTTCATTAGATTCTAGGGATTCTTAGACTCCCAAAATGAGGATACTTTCAAGATCGGAAAGGGAATCTATCCTTGCCCTTCCTAAAACAATTATCTTAGCAAAGCGGAGAGATATTCATATGCTATCCACAGAGAGGCAAATCCAATACAGATTTTTTCCCCAAAGGAGAAACTTTACAGACATATCAACCCTGAACTCAGACTTTAAAGCCATTCAAGGGCACACAGGAACCAAAATACAAAGGAATGTTCTGAAGATAATACCATGCTTTAAAGAAAGTCATCATTGGTTTTTAGGAAGACCTAACAAAATTGTTCCAAAATTTACAAACAAACATTATTCTGTAAGATCCTGAAGGTGAGGCGCTATTACTAAATAGTTCACAGGTTGAGTGCCACCTCTCCAGACTTACCACGGTGCTGATACACAATAGATGCTCAATAAACCCTGCTGAATAATATAAATGAATGAACGAATGAATGAATGAATGCATGATCAAATGAAGCTCTTCTAAGAAGTTTTAATGATCAGGATAATATTTGCATAGTGAATTCCCAGGTTCCAAGTCCTTGCTTGCCTCCAAGGGCACAAAAGAGATACAAGAGTGAGTGAGAAGAAGCACTGGGAGAAAGCTACCCCATAAATACAAGGTATTGTTATTTTTATTTTTATTGGTGCTTCTACTGCCTTCAGGGGAGGGGAGAGCACGTGAATGTGGCTAATTTTCTGCTTGACTCCAGACACATTCTAAATTACTGAGCCACATTTTATTTTAAATTGACTAATAAAGAAATCTCACACCCTACACCATTTCTCATTTTCTTGGGTCATTTAATGTCCCCACCCTTCTACAGTGGCTCAGTTCTTTCCCCGAGAGCTTGGTCGGGGATGAGGTGGGGGCCGAAAGGCAGCTTGATGCATTATCACCTCTCTCTTTCTCTTGGTCATTGTTTCTCTCTGTCTGTCTCTGTCTCCTTCTGTCTGCCTATCTCTCTCTTTAATTTGCCCCCATCAAAATACAAATACTACCCCGAATCAGATGCCTTGCCTTTATGCTCACTTAAAAAAAACACAGCTTTTTGCTTTCCCCTACATAAAAATAAATGGAAAACATTTTGCAAATGTCAAATGCTATATAAAAGGAAAAATGTGAAGGACACTGGACACATAAACAATAATACTAATGACAAATTTTCCCTCTCCTAAAGCACTCTCTGCCACCCAGTTCCAATTTTGGAGTTTTATCTCAAGGGTCAGAAACCAGCTATATCATAGGTAGAAATGGATTCTCATAGAAAAAATACTCTCCAAACGTGTCAGCAGATGATACTAAGGAAGAGAGAAGAAAAACAAAAGAAAATTACTCAGGGCTGACCATTTTCTTTTACTCATTCATTCAACACTTTTGGAAGCATGCTGTGTGCCCCAAATGGTTTTACTTGTTGGGATACAACGTACAAAACAACAGAGGTGGTCCCTGCCCAAATGCAATAATGTAAATGAGGGAGACAGACAATAAGGACACACACATGTAAACAAGAAGATAGCTGATCATGGTTTATGAATCAAAGTGTTTGGATTGACAGGAGAGAAGGTGAGCAGATGAAGGAAAACCCCAATGAGGAAATCATACTGAAGTAGAGACAAAAGGCTACAAAACAACCAGCACATGGAGAACAGCATTGGGAAGAGCAAGTACAAAAATACGGAGACAGAAAAAATCTTGCAAAGTTCCAGGAACTGTCAGGAAGCTAGAGTGGAGTACAGGAACTGGTGGAAGTGTTACAGGACATGAGGTCAAAGAGGAACCCAGGAGCGGATCTTGCCTCGTGGGCATGATGACAAGACTGGATTTTTTTCCTAAGTGAAACGGAAACCCATTAAACCATTTTCAGGTGGGTGGGAGATGACATGATGGGATTTATTACTTTAAAAGGTCACTCTGGCCGCTGTGTGAAGAATAGGAAGGACGGAACAAGGGTAGACTCCCCACAAGAGTCCAGCTGGGAGGCTAGTGCAGTCTTCCAGGTGAGAGCTGATGGTGGCTCTGACTAGGCTGGTGACAGTGGGGATGGAGAGGGGAAGCCGCCTTAAGACTGGCTGGTGAAGTGGATGTCAAGATAAAGGAGAAGGAGGGATCCAGGAAGACTATAGTAGCCCATCTCTTTTAAAAACTTGGAAATGCTAAAGTTAGATCAGTTTAACTCATCCAAAGTGGCCTTAATATGTTTATTAACATGTGGTCCTTTATCAAGTCAGGGAGAGTCACAGATCTCCCCTCCCCACAAATAATGATCCTTGACTCCCTCTAACAGAATAATATTTCCATGCTTTATGCTTTCATTGAAGCCTGCATACTTCTCCCTTATATCATTTCTCACAACTTTCATTAAATAATCATCTGATAAGGTATACCAGCTGTCTCCCAAGCTGTATTCTGAGGTCCATCAGAGCAGGGCCCATATCTGTCTTGGTCAGCATTATATTCCCAGAACCAAGCACTGTGTCTGGCGTCCTGTGGGCTCAGGAAAATGAATGAATATTGGATGTGAAGAGATGCCCTAAACTTAACTCTCTGAGTCTCCAGAAGATGAAGGACAGGAAGCAATCTAAGCCCAGTACTAACACCCACCGACTGTTTCCCAGTCTCCTCACAAGGATCCTCCCACTCCCTCTCCAGCCAACTGCAAGTCTAGACACACCATTCCCATAAAGCCAGAGCTACATTGAACACAATGATTCATGGTTCAGAAACCACCACAGATAATCATTGAGTTCCCAGGGTTTGCGGAGGGTGATTTCCTGCAGAGCTCTACAAAGCAGAAGCAGTTGCTTCCAACTGGAGTTCATCCTCGATCCCTCCTTCTCTCTCCCACTTCCACCTTAGGCTCTGAGACACTTAGAAACCATACTTGAACTCTTTTTGGAAATGCCAATTCGTTACGAGAGCATTTCACAAAAGAACTCCATGGAATCTTGCTCCTGGCAATCCTCAAAGACATGTGGCTCTTTGAAACCCATTATGAACACACAAAGGAAATATATTGGACAGTTCAATGCTACTTTTCCCATAAGTATCTGCTGGTCCGAGTCTCCATTGTCCATTCCTAATTTCAATAACTATTGCACGGAGTATCACTCTGAGAAATTCTGCTCTAAAGTTTTTGCAGGGGAACTATTGATTCAGATATTTACAAAAGACTACCTAGAAAGATGCCACAAAATTCATGCATTCGTTAAAAAGTAGAGAGATAACCCAAAATTCACTGATCTATTCATGCATACATTAAGAAAATATTTTTTAAACTCATACTATGTGCCAGGTCCTGGGTATCCATCAATGAGTTAAACAGCCAGGGCCCATCTCCTCACAAAATTATCTAGTTGGGAACATAGGCAACAGAGCAATAATATATCATTGCAAGTTGCAGTAAGTGGCATAAAGAAAATGATGAGGGTCCTATAACAGTCTGGAGGTAAGCACTTGATTAGATGGTCAGGAAAGATAACTAAGAGAAGGTGAAAAGGAGATGGCATTTAAGCTAAGTTGTAAAAATGAGAAGGAACCTATCATTCAGTGAATGAGAGAAAGAGAAAGAGAGAAACAGACACAGACAGAGAGATCTAGGCAGAGGGAAGGGCACGAGTAAAGACTGAGGCAGGGAAGAGCTTCCTCTGGCTAACATTTCCAATCTCCTAATGTCCAGGCAGGCATCTTATTCTGTGCCCCATTGCCATCTCCACTTGGGTATCTAGTCAGCAACCCAAACTCACCTCAGCCCTTCTTCTCAGGCTGCTATCTTTACTCTTCCCTCCCTCCACAGCCAAAACGTTCACAAGTTTACCCCATCTGTAGCATTCTTGCTTCCTCATCACCTGCTCACTCTTTAATACCTGGACACCTGCCTCTCTCCACACTCAATGGAAACAGCCCTCTCAAAGGCCAACCATGGGTTCCTTGTTTTCAAATCCAATCAACTTATTCTCAGTCTTCAATCTCTTCACAGCCTTTGATTTTCATCTTTCCAACATCCTTGAAACTTTCTCTTCCTTTGCCTCTTTGTCAAAGCAGTCTCCTGAAACGATCCCTGATTGACCCATGCTGCTCTTCCTCTTCAAGCCTCTGAGTCATCTGTTTCTCCAAACACTGCTTTCTTCTTGAGGAAGACTGTTGGCTTTGGAGACTGACTGCCTGGTTAAAAATCCCAGCTATCCCACTGTGTGACCTTGGGCAAGTTACTTAACCTCTCTCTGCCTCCATTTCCTCATCTTTAAAACCATGAAAAGAGAAGATATCTCATTGAGACGTTCTGAGCATTAAATTAGCTAATACATAGAAAGCTAAAAATTTAGAACATGATCTGGCAAATAATAGATGCTCAGTAAAAATTAGCCAGTGTCTATCCAAAATAGCTTTTGAGCCCATGCACATTAATTTGAAGATGAAATGGATCCTTACTCTTTAAGGTCCTTGCAGTGAATTATCTACCATGTTACCTGTCTTAGTTTCCTACTATTATCCCTTTGGGTTAAGTCACTGTTGTCATATATCAGAATTTTAACCATGCTTGTTAAAGCATGTCTTTAAACCACGCTTGTTAAACCATGCCTGTCCCTGAGCTTCCTCCATGTGTTTTTTTGTGGTCAGAATAGGTTTTCCAATGCCAGAAACCCTCCTATGACTTCTCAGTATGCACCAGAGGAGTCGGCATAGCTGAGTAAAGATTAGACTTTGCAGCTGGATTCAGATGTGCCTGGAATCCTGCTCCATCACTGTTTAGCTATTTAATCTTAGACACATTGTTTAACCTCTCCCGGCCTCAGCTTCTCATTTGTAAAATAGGGATAATAACAGCATGTGGCAGTAAAAATTGTAAGTTAGTGTCCAGTTGGCACAAGAAGACTGAATTATAAGCCCTTTGGCAGGCAGTGGGGCTGTTGTGACCAGTTCTGGCCAAAGGACCATGAGGAGAAGCAAAAAGAACGATAGCAGGATCCTCCTGCTACCTCTTTTCCTGCTGTCCAGGTCCACAGTAGACTTCGTGTGAGAGAGAAACAAACCTTTGCACTGTTAACCGGTGTAGTCCAGGGACTGCTGTTACCATTTCAGAATTTAGCATATCCTGAGTAATACTAGCCACTCAACCACTTGATGGCTATCCTCTTGTCCAGTGCTGTCCAATAGAACTTCCTGTGATGATGGAAATGCTCTACATCTGCACGATCCAATATGGCAGCCACTGGTCATATGGGGCCATTGAAATGTGCTTAGTGTAACTGAGAAACTAAATTTTAAAGTTTGTTTAATTTTAATTAATTTAGATGTAAATAGCCCCTGTGGCTGCTGGCTACCACACTGGCCAGCTCAGCACAACTAGATTTTATTCTGTTCCTTGGGAAAGTCAAGCTCTCTCGAATCCTGA
Source organism: Tapirus indicus (assembly GCA_031878705.1). Classification (NCBI taxonomy): domain Eukaryota; kingdom Metazoa; phylum Chordata; class Mammalia; order Perissodactyla; family Tapiridae; genus Tapirus; species Tapirus indicus. The sequence goes on along the minus strand of CM062922.1, from coordinate 103,676,296 downwards.
GGTCTTTCCACCTGCTATGGAAAACCATCTTCAGCCAGCCTCTACCTTTGAAATTCTCACTTTGAAGCCATCCAGTCATTCACTCAGTCAGTCACCAATATTGCTCCAACAATACAGTGTTACTTCTTTGGGCTTCAAGGGAGCAGCAGTGCAATATACAGAAAGTACACAGGAGGAAAAATGCATGCAACTGTGATGGATGCTTATTCCAGATCAAAGGGCAATCCCAAAGCCCTAATGCAGATGAATATGTGTGCCAGATACCAAACAGAACACACAGAGCTTTCTTTGAGTTATTCTAGATCCAAACTACCTGAAAAGGCAAATCTACAGTCAAAAAGACTGAAATAAGGGGAATGAGGCCTTCAGAATAATTACACATTGTTAATTGAAAAATGTTAATCATGTCATATTAGGAGGAAGACAGGGTTAAATTGGTAAAATTTCAATTCGCTTAGGCCTTATCTCCTGTTGGAATGAACCAGATGATTAATCCTCAATATTCTTTAGGGATGCAGCGAACAGCAGCAATTAAATTAACAACTACAAAGTTTATGCTCAGAGATTCAAAAATGAAAGAGGGAAATGCTTTAATTTTTCACAAGTTGTTACCTTAATTATCTTATTGCTCTGTCTCTTTTCCCTCATTACAAAAACACACCCCTTAGTATTCACAGATCCCTTTCATTTGCTGTAGCTCAGTAACAATGTGAGAAATGTCATCGGTGATGCAAAGTCATAAATCTAACTTTGTGCATGCTTATTGAAAATAAACTCTTCTGCTGTGCCTAGTCTCAGTGTTCATCCCACAAAGTGCTGACAAATGTCCACTTCTCTGCAAGTAATCGGCATGTCTGCAAACCTGCGCACGTGGGGAGTTACTTTATCACGTTAATCCAACAGCAACAACAAAATTCCTTAGGAGAACAGGCTGAAATCTAACTGGTCAGGTTAATGAACTACTGCAAGGAAACAGAACAATGTGGCAGTCAGGGAAATAAAGAAAACCTCAAGTTGAAACTTCTTTTTCTAACATACTCACTGTACAGACATTAAAACGGGCATAGAGGAAGCCTATATTACAAATGCAATCCTTTAAAATCGTTTTTTTCTTTTCTCAGAATGATATCTCTGCATTGTCAGCAGAGGAATCCAACATCGTGAAGATCAGATCATTCATCTCCCTTGGAATGCAGCTAATCAAAATGGAAAAAAAAGATAAACCCAACACAACCACCATAAAGCAAGAGAATGCTGCCTCACGGTGAGTTAACAGGTCCCCTGACATATGTGCATTAACACTGTAACGATCACAAACACTATCTGCATGTCACGTATCCGTTTAACTCAGAAGCCCCGTTTGCAAATTTAGCCGGCATACGAGCCGTGTACGCCAGTCACCGCAACACGGCAAGAAAAGTCTTTTTAATAGTCAGGATTTCTAAGTACGCTCTGTTGATGTCAGTGAAGCTAGCGAACTGGAATTCTTTTCTTCAAAGAAGATCATTTTCTGGTCAGGGAGAAGGCGGGGGGGAATCAATGACACAATTAAGAAAATAGGCTAGCAATTTGGAAACTGTGAATGAAATTAAAAACAAATGTACCACAAACGCCCGGGCTGAAAATGCAATCAAATGATTGTGAGTTCAAACTGGGAAATGCATGAGAACGTATCAATAATTGAGTGCATCGCATCCTCCATGCCCGAAGAAAGTAATCACCGTCACTGTAAATCCTTTCTCAAGTGATGTTCAAGTCTTTGACAGTTATATATACTGGGGCAGTATCATCATTTAGTCTACTTTCTGAATTTCCAAAGTTTCACAGCAAAATGTCATATCCCTGGAGAACGTCCTCCCAACAAATTATTAGCACAGCTCTATTGATCATCACCCAAATGGCAAAAATCTCAATAAATTTCATCTGGACCTTTTCTGAAGCCTCAGAAATGCATTACACCCCCTCTGCTGACCACCGCTTTTATGATCGCTATTGTATTTGCAGGGCAGTCAATTTTATACAGCATAACAAACTGCCAAGTGCTAACGCGATTCCCTCCATTACTGAGGTCCATGTATTAAATTTAGTGAAGCACAATATCAGACTTCAAATATTGCAAGGCTTACAATTGAATGCCGCAGAGCCTAATGTTATCAACCTGACAAATACACTGACATATTAAGTAGCAGATCATGTATTCATATTTGGAACTGATGTTGTTTCTCTGTTTAGCTGTATATTTTTTGGATTAGCCCTGATATTTCAAAATGAACACTATGTTTTGGAGTACAAGAGGACTGACAGCAGAGGAACTGTGTTGGTCATTATTTTTCTTTCACGGCAGATCAATTATTACTTTTCTTAATGGCGTGCTATTAGAGGTACAATGAAAATGTGAGCACAACTCAGAAAAATGGCATTTTTAAAAGAAACAGTTTATTTTTTCCTTTTGTCTTCTGCCAATGTAACTGAACTTTAAAATTATATTTTTATTCCATGAGTAAAATGGAAGGTTTCTTTGGCATTAATCATACATATCTCTTTCAGCTTTAAATTAAGACAAGGGTTGTTTTCTCTCTTCTCTCTCTCTTGTCAGTGAGTCTTTGCTTATTGCAACAAAAGCTACCAAAATTACTGAATTTCCTTCCAAAATATTGCTTTTATTCTAATAGCACTCAACCATTTTAACCACTTCTCTTTTGAGAAACATATGTATTGGAATGATCCTCACCCAATATTCTCATCCCACATTGAAATTTACAGATTTACAGAAACTAGAGTCTAGAATCTGAATATCCCAACATGCAAAACTTGTCAAGTTTACCCTCCATGGCTTATATATAAAACAATATACATTTCTCTCATGATATTAAATATGGTTTTTTAAAATTATGTGTTCTTTCGTCCCCTTTACCCCCCAAAACCTTGAGAATAAGATACTAAACCCTCTTCTAGGTCATGAACTCTGGTATTAAAATCTGCATACTTCCTACATACAAATCATAATATCAAAAACTAGTCTTGCAATAATGAGGTCACTCCTGAGATCCAAGAAAATACCACGGCGCATGAGAACTAAATGGTTTATTTTCTGACTCTAGTCTGCAAATTCATCAGAATCAGAAGGAAAAAAAAAAGTTTCTTGTTAAAAATGAAGATTCCAGGACTCACGCCAACATTAGGTGGGACTCAGAAATCCAAATGTTTTGTATGCACCCAAAGAGATTCCGATGATCAGCTGGTCTTGTGGACAACTGCTCTGAGGTGGTGGTGCTCAGCTCTGGATGCTTATTTCATCAACAGAGCTTTTATTAATGGGGTGAGTCCAGGTGTCACACCGAGGGATTTTCATTTAGTTGGTCTGGTGAGGGGCTGGGCGTCGGTATTTTTTTTTTTATTGTGGTAAAAAACACATAACATAAAATTTACCATCTTAACCATTTTTAAGTGTATAGTACAGTAATGTTAACTATATGGACATTGTTGTGTAACAGATCCCTACTATTTTTTCTTCTTACAAATCTGAAACTCTATACCTATTAAACAATAACTCCCCATTTCCCCGTCCCCTAGCCCCTGACTACCACCCTTCTACTTCCTGTTCTTATGAGTTTCACTGTTCTAAGTACCTCCTATAAGTGGAACCACGCAGTACTTGTCTTTTCGTGACTGGCTTATTTCACTTAGCATAACATCCTCAAGATTTATCCATGTTGTAGCATATTATAGGGTATCTTTCTTTTTCAGGGCTGAAAAATATTCCGTTATATGTGTACACCGCATTTGCTTTATCCATTCATCTATCCACGGTCATTTAGGCTGCTTCCACCTCTTGGCTATTGTGAATAACACTGCAATGTGTAGGAGGGGTTAACAACTACTATTCTAAGATATTGGAAGCCCCTTGCCCCTAGTAGTAAGATGTGGTCCTCTGAAAGTTATGCCATTTGGAAGCTTAGAAATAGTGAAATTTTAACTTTTATGTGTCCCAGCACTCACAGTACGATTAACAGACCCCAACTAAAGCTCCTTCCAAGAGGCTGAGTAGCTCATTTGCACAAAAACCTCTGGTCAGATGTAGGAGGGACTGCCTGGGTTACTGTCTGCCAGAAAGAGAAGACTGATCTCATCTGAAGGAGGCTTTGTCCATCACAACTGGGCCCGGCTCTCTACTGGTGGTATGGTGCACAGGAAAGACTGCAGAGTTCAGAATCAAGAGAACCTGGGTTCGCATCTCAGCTCCAATCACTTGCCAGCCTTGTGGCTTCCAGTGAGTTTCTTCAACCCCCTCCACATCGGTTTCCTCAGCTATAAAATGGAGATTATATAACCTATCTGAGCAGAAGTGATAAACATAAAGTAGCCAGCAGTACTCGACACAGAGTAGGCACTGTCTAAGCAGAAGCTACTATTTTTATGATAAAAAAGACAATTTAAAGTCATGAATTTCTAATCTTTAAAATATCCATCTAATTAGAAATAAAAGAATTGATCTCTTCCATTTATAGGCAATGTGTCTTCTCCATATAGGACTGATCATAAAACTGAAGACAGTCATTGCTGTACCACTGTCCCCTAATGATCTCTTCTTGATGACATCCCAGAATTGCTGATAGGTTATTAGTAAGGTGGGAAGACTGGCATTGTTCTTGGTCTCCACTCTAGATTTCTCCTACTCTTTTTAAATGTACTCACAATATTTGAGCACAATATTCAAAGAGGAGAATTTTGCCAAGGATGGGCTTCCAGAATATTGCTTATTTTTATGTTTTTTAAAAAATCAGTCATATTTATCAAGGAAAAGAGCACAGGAAATGTCATTGGCCATAAAATCTACATATCTATCCTAGATCCTACATATTCTTATCAGTGCACATTATTTGTGCATTGACTCATAACCCTTTCATTAATCATTCAAAATATACTTACTACGCACTCTCTCTGGGTCAGGCTCTATGTTAGGCATTGGGGTGTGGCAATGGTTGAGACAATGATGCTGAGTTTGAGGAGCTCATAAGTGTGTACAAGGATGATTATCATAAAAAGTATTGTGTAATAATATAAGTCTGCTCAGAAAATTACAGGAGCACAGTGGAAAGGCACCTAACCCATTCAGCTGGCTTCAAAATGATGCATCTTCAAAAAATGAGACAGATTAGACCATACAAAGTACAGATCCCATACAGAAGGAACCATATGGGCAACGCATAGAGGCCAGGTATAGATGGAAGTAGAGGGATGTATATACAATTTAGTATTTATGGTAAATAAAATTCTAGCAAAAAGTGGAAAGCAGTACAGGGTTCAACATCATCTAGAGATTCATTCATTGCTGATTTATTCATCTGTCATCTATCACCTATCCAGCCAGCCAACCATCCATCCCTGCAGCTATCCAACATCTACCCATTAATTTATACATCCATTATCCATATAACTATCCACCCCTTTTCTCAAAGCATGATAAGTGTCTCTTTTAAGCCAGGAGTTGCGTTAGCCCTTAAGAATTCAAAAATAGTGCAGACAACTCCATTTGGACTCTCCAAGACACTTGAAGTTTGACATTTCTACCCTGATCCTATAAAACATCTCTTCCTAATTCCCATATCATCCTTATCATTATTCAGCTATCCACAAGATGCATAAACTTAAAGCTCACTGAAACTCCTCAATCTTTTCCCCCAGTAAATAGAGCAAATGCAACACCTCTCCATTTGTCATCTAAGAGTCTCAAGACATGGCTTTTTCTTGAACTTTACCCCAATTGCAACTATCACATCCCTCTCAGTGGGGGACATTATTTTTGTGTCCTGGCCTCTATCCATTTCTCCTCCTGATAATGATTTTCCATTATGCAACTATCCTTTCCTACTTCTAGTACCTGTGGTTCAGGTGTGACTGACTTCTTCCCCTCACCTCAAGGGTGCAGATGGGATCCAAGCATAACCAATGAGAATATTTCACTGCCCTGGCCAAAATGATTGGTTCAGCTGTGGGGCCATTATCCAAGCTGAGCCAATCAAAATGGTATAAAAATAAAGAGCTCTGTAATAGTTAAGAACTTGGGCTCTGGAGCCAGACTCACTTGGTTTGATTCCTGCTAGAGGTGTAACTTTGGGCATGTTTCAGAATCACTATGATAGACTGATTACAAAAATGGCCTCAATTCTTCACCCTATTTTCTATCAATTCCATTTTTCTATATGACTATCAATATCCTCCCATGAAGTGGTAATCTATTTTCCCACTCTTTGACTCTGGACTGGACTTGTGACTTACTCTTACAAAAAAAAATGTGACAGAAGTGACAGTGTTTCAGTTCCAAGCATAAGACTCAAAAGGCCTTGAGCAATTAAGCAAGAAAAAGAAATAAAAGGCATCCACATAGGAAAGGAAGAAGTAAAATTGTCTCTGTTTGCAGATGACATAATCTTATGCTGAGAAAGCCCTAAAGACTCCACCAGAAAAAACTGTTCAAACTAATAAATGAATTCAGTAAAGTTGAAGGATATAAAATCAATATACAAAAATTGGCTGCATTTCTATATACTAAAAACAAAGTATCTGAAAAAGAAATAAGTACAGCAATTTTATTTACAATAGCATCAAAAACAATAAAATACTTAGGAATAAAATGAACAAGGATGAGAAAGATCTGTACTCTGAAAACTATAAGACAATGAGGAAAGAAATTGAAGAAACAAATAAATGGAAATATATTCTATGTTCATGGATTAGAAGAATTGATATGGTTAAACTGTCCATACTACCCAAAGCCATCTATGGATTCAATGCAATCTCTAGCAAAATTCTAATGGCATTTTTCATAGAAATAGAAAAAGAAAATCTTAAAGTTGACATGGAACCACAAAAGACCCCAAATAGCCAAAGCAGTCTTGAAAAAGAAATGCAAAGCTGGAGGCATCACACTTCCTGATTTCAAACTATACTACAAAGCTACAGGAATCAAAACAGTACAGTACTGGCATAAAGACAGACACAAAGGCCAATGGAACAGAATCAAAGGCCCAGAAATAAACCCATGCATATATAGTCAACTAATATTTGACAAGGGAGCCAAAAATACTTAGTTGGGAAAGGATAGTCTTTTCAATAAATGGTGTTGGGAAAACTGGATATCCACATGCAAAAGAATGAAATTGGACCCCTATCTTATACTACTCACAAAAATTAACTTGAAATGGATTAAAGACTTAAATGTAAGATCTGAAACTGTAAAACTCCTAGAAGAAAACATAAGGAAAAATCTCCTTGATATTGGTCTTGGCAGTGATTTTTTTGGGTATGACACCAAAGCACAAGCAACAAAAGCAAAAATAAAGTGGGAATACCTTAAACTAAAAAGCTTCTGCACAGCAAAAGAAACAATCAACAAAATGAAGAGGCAATCTATAGAACAGGAGAAAAATATTTGAAAACCACATATCGGATAAGGGATTAATATCTAAAATACATAAGGAACTCATACAACTCAATAGCAAAAAGGCTAATAATCCAATTAAAAAATAGGCAGAGGAGGGGCCGCCCAGTGGCACAGTGGTTTAGTCTGCGCTTGGCAGCCCGGGGTTCGCAGGTTCGGATCCCAGGAGCCCGCCGATGCACTGCTTGTCAGCCACGCTGTGGTGGCATCCCATATAAAGTAGAGGAAGATGGGCACGGATGTTAGCTCAGGGCCAGTCTTCCTCAGCAAAAAGAGGAGGATTGGCGACGGATGTTAGCTAAGGGCTCGTCTTCCTCACAAAAAAAAAAAAAAAAATAGGCAGAGGAACTGAATAGATATTTTTCCAAAGAAGACATACAAATAGCCAACAGGTACATAAAGAGATGCTGAATATCACTAATCATCAGGGAAATGCAAACTAAAACCACCATGAGATATCACCTCACACCTGCTAGAATGGCTATTAGCAAAAAGGCAAAAGATAACAAGTGTTGGTGAGGATGTGGAGAAAAGGGAACCCTTGTGCACTCTTGATTGGAATGTAAATTGGTACAGCCACTATGGAAAACAGTATGCAGGGTCCTCAAAAATTAAAAGCAGAACTACCATATGAGCTAGCAATCTCAGTTCTAGGTATATAACCAAAGGAAATGAAATAACCGTCTCATAGAGGTATCTGCACCCCAGTGTTCACTAAGCGTTATTCATCACTGAATGGGAAGATGTTGTTCAAAGGATACAAACATCTAAGTTATAAGTTCTAAGGATCTAATATACAGCAAGGTAAATATAGTCAACAGTACTCTATTACATAGTTGAAAGTTGCTGAAAGAGTAGATCTTAAATGTTCTCTCTCACACACACTCACACAAATAGTTATGTGAGGTGATGGATGTGTTAACCAATCTTATTGTTGTAATCATTTCATAATAGATACATGCATCAAATCGTCATGTTGTACGCCTTAAACTTACGCAATGTTATATGTCAATTATATCTCAGCTGAGCTTGTGGGGGGAGCCTTGACAACTTCTGCCCTTTTTGCTTGCACAACTGTGCTAGCTCACTGTGGCTTCTCTACCTTCCTATGAGAACCAGGCTAACCTGCTGAGTGCATGTGCAAGATATGTGGAGCAGAACCAAGCCATCTCGGCCAAGGGCACACTAGAGGATTGAGGTCCCATTTGACCTGACAGCTGCAGACTCATGAGCAAGCACAGCTGAGACCAGAATACCATTTGAAGCCTCATGAGAAACAACCAATGGTCACCTTTTAAAGCCACTAAAAGTGGCTGGGGCTAGTTGGTAACATAGCAATAACAAACTGACATAACCATTCTGTGCCTAATTTCATCATCTTAAAATGGGGTTAATCATAGTGCCTCGTTTATAGGATTGTTTGTGAAGATTAAAGGTCATAATAGAGTTATATATAAAGTACATAGAAAATTGACTGGCATTTAGTACACGCTATTATTCTTCCAACGAAAATTCTCATTTTTTTAGTGAAAATGTTTAGGAAGGAAGCATTTGTTTTCCACTAGTGCTGCCCATTTGGTGGAAAAGAAGCCTGGAACTGCTGTACTTCTTGATCCCCCAGCAATGACTTCAAGAGAGAAAAGCTGAGAAAAATAACAGAAAACATATAGATTTCAGGTGATATATTTCTGCACCTAAACCCAGTCTCTTCCTGGTCTTCACAGTTATATAAGCCAATAAATTCTCTCTTCTACTTAAGCCTGTTTGAGTTGCAATGCAGTCACTTGCAAGCCAAAGTGTCCCGATTAATATGCTGCTTAATAAAGTCCTCATATTCTTGCAAACTACCTTTCTTTTAAGCCAGGTCATCTTAACAAGATGTGTTGAGGCTTTAGCTAGCTCCTTGGGGCTAGAAAAAAGAGTATGTAAGCAAGGCCCCATTCCTGAAGATTGTACGACCCAAAGTCCACTGGAAAATAGACTCATTCATCCTTAGATGTGCACTTACCCAAACCATCACCACACTAGAACCATCATTTCACTCATTCCCAACTCTCACCTTATCCAAACTCTGGTTAAGTGCTGATCTGCCTATCCCCAATACACACACACACACACACACACACACACACACACACACACACACACACACCAGTATAAACTATATCCTAGAAGACTGATGAGTAAACCCATGTCATCAAAAACTGCTCTGTGTATTTCTTAATAGGAAAATATTTACTTTTCCATACCTTGGTATCTCTGTATCTATAAAATGGGATAATAATAGTATTCAGCCTCTACAGTAAGTATCAAATAAGTATAAAATGCTTATAACTGAACCTGACATCCAGGAAACAGTATTAGCTACTCTTGATATTACTGTTGTTATTGCTATTATTTTTAACCCCATCTCCTCTCTTGCAACCAAACAAGCACAGTGTGATATGTACTATGAATAATATTACATATTGCTGACAATACCATGAATAAAAGAAAATGTGGAAAATGCTAAATAATGATTTAATGCTTTTGGAAGACATCTGTACCCAGTTCACAGAGACTTTCTTTCTGTGAAATTGCAATCCCACTCAGAGGGGTGGGACGCTGGCCACCATGTATGACCACATGAACCACTCTCCTTGCCTGTAACTGTTTAGACCAAAGGAGTCCAGGAAGGAAAAATCAGATTCTTTCTCCAAGAATTTGGAATTAAAATCCAAGGCCACCCCTTATAATTGTTTGAGGCTGGAACTGTAATAAATAAAAATTTTAAAAGAACAACTTAGGTTGAATTTTGGAGCAAATAATCCACTGCTATGTCCAGTTTCCTCTGAAAAGTGGAATTAATGATATCCATCTCCTTGGTTATCCTGAGGAGTAAATGAAAGTGCATGTGAAGTGCTTAGAACCATCCCCAACTTGGCACATGATAAGTACTCAAAACTGTGTATTATTTTCTAAGAGAACAAAATACTTTGTACTGGAAAATTGCTTATGATCCAAGGGGTTGTAAATTTTTAACAGAAAACTAAACATTTAAATATGACTTCTCATGAATAAAACAGTTGGTGATAGTAATCTAAAATTTATTGAGCAACTATTTGCCTTGCACACTGCTAATGATCTAAATACGTTGACTCAGTTGATACTCATGCCCCTGCAAGGAAGATGGTATTTCGATGCTCATTGTATGGATGAGGATGCTGAGGTTTAGGAAGGCTGAGCAACTAGTCCAAACTCCTACATCTGCTAAGTGGCAGAGATGGGATCTGAACTCAGGCAATCTGACCCCCAAGCTCATACGTTTAACCAGTAGGCAGTTGTGCCCCTCTCTTCCCATGAACAGAAAACCTGTGTTGTCACTTCTGATTTCCTTTAAATATCTCAGCTTCAACAGAGAGCTCCCTTCATCCAAAACCAAATGTTGTTCTTAATAATCCAGCCCCCCCCTTTCCATATGTAAATGTCTACCTCTGAGTCGACGAGCAGCCGCACACTTTCCAGGCCTGTGAATGGAGCTAATGGCACCACTTCTTCCAGGGCTGAGATTTTAATTAGCTCATAAGTCTGTCACTGGCTGGTGAAATATTTATTTCTCAGGAATATACTTTAGTAATTTATGAATCAGAGTCATGCAGTAGAAATGGGATATGGACTGTTTCTACACTGGCCGTCGATTTTTATTGGAAAATGCAGCTTCCTCATTGGCAACATTTGCACCAAAGCCAGCTGCTACCTCTTCTCTATGCAGCAGGGAGTTTGTTTCTTTTGGGGGGTTTTGGATCATTTTGATGTTAAGCTTTTGGGATGGGGTGCTGGGAAGGTCAGGGATATAATATTCTACCCTGTTGGAGAAGACATTATTAGAAGTCTTTAAAAAACACACAAGTTATTATTATCACAAGAAAAAAAATGAAAGAAGCAATACAGAAGTATACTGTCCATACTTCAAATTATAGATATTGTATCAACATATATTGTATCTAGAAGTCTAATAAAAAATCTCCCGATGCTTGGGAAAAGTATAAAACACTATAGCCATTTTGAAGGGTCATGTGGTGGTATGTATAATGTTTCTAAATATGCTTTTCCTTTGACCCAGTAATTCCATTTTTAGAATTAGATCAATAGATAGATACACAACATATGCACAAAGATATATGTAGAAGAATATTCACTGACGTAGCATTGATTAAAACATATAGCTTCCATTTCTGCCCCTCTCCTCTCCATTCTCCACTTCGGGCTGTGTGATCTTAAACAGAAACTGGATCAAGTGACCACCCCACCACCCCTGTGTAAAACCCATCCGTGGCCTTTTTATACTGCCATTTCTAAATATGAAACAGTACACCTTATTAACAATAAGTAATCTATTGCTGCAAAGTATTATTTAGTAAATATAAATATCCAAGTAGGCACTCTATTTCCCCTAGACTAGCTCCTAACACGTGCTTTTTAAAAATAATTCTTTAGTCTTTCATTTATTCAATCCATATATATTTTTAAGTGTGTGATTTTTGCCAGGAACTATATTAGGGGCTGGAGATACAACAGTAAAAAATATGTAAAGACTCTATTCTCATATAGTTTATTGATTAGGGGTTTATAATTATTTTATTGTTTAAATTAACATATGGTAAAGAACATTTTACAGTACAGTTCTATAAATTTTAACACAATGTATAGATTTTTGTAATGGCTACCACAGTTGGGAAAGAGAATACGGTCATGTGTCACTTAACGATGGGATACATTCTGAGAAATGCATTGTTAGGCAATTTTGTCGTGTGTGAAAATCCTAAGAGTGTACTTATACACATCTAGACGGTACAGCCTACTACACACCTAGGCTATATGGTACTAATCTTATGGGACACTGTTGTATATCAGCGTGTCTATCCTTTACCTGTTCCACACCACCCTGATTACTCTAAGATTCTATTAAATAAAATATATAAGATATGTTCACCTAACTTTATTCTTTATCCTTCTTTATTTTGGATATTCCAGCTCCTTTGTCTTTCCATATGAACTTTAGAATCCTTATGTTTATGCCCACAAAAACTCTGGGATTTTGATTTGTATTGTGTTGTTAGGTCAGTTTGTGGAGAATTAACATTCTTACTACATTGAGTCTTCTAATTCATGAACACAGTATGCCTCTCCATTAATTTAGATCTTCTTTAATTTCATGAACAGTTTATAGTTTTTGGCATAAAGATCCTCTACACGTTTGTTGATTTATATCTACGTATTTCATTTTTTTGAAGCTATTATAAATAGTTTGTTTTTAAGTTTTAGATTACAAATGCCCTTTGCTAACATATAGATATATGGTTGATGTTTGTGTTTTGACCTTGTATCCTGGGACCCTACTAAACTCACTTATTAGTTCTAGGAGGCTTTTAGAGCTTTCTTTGGATTTTCTAAATAGATAATCCTATTGTCTGTGAATAGGTGCACTTTGATTTCCTCCATTCTAATCAGTATATTCTTTATTTCTTTTTCTCACCTTATTGCACTGAATAAGATTTCCAGGACAGTGTTGCATAGGAGTGGTGAGGGAGGGCCTCATTTCCAAGTTCCTGCTCTAACGGACAAAACATTCAGTCTTTCACCATAAAGTATGATGTTAGCTGTAGGGTTTCTTGTAGATGACCTTTACCAGGTTGAGGAAGTTCCCTACTATTCCCAGTCAGTTGAGAGTTTTTGTCATCAGTGTATATTCACTTTCTTCAATTTGTTTTTCTGCGAAGAAGATTGGCCCTGAGCTAACATCTGTTGCCCATCTTCCTATTTTTGCTTGAGGAAGATTGTCTCTGAGCTAATATCTGTGCAAGTCTTCCTCTACTTTGTATATGAGATGCCACCTCAGCACGGCTTGATGAGCAGTGCATAGGTCCACGCCCGGGATCTGAACAAGCGAACTTAATCACTATGCCATGGGGCAAGCCCCACTTTATTCAAATATATTTTTAGCACTAGTTCACAGGGTCATGTGTTATTTTTCTTCTTTATTATGTTAATATGGTGAATTACATTGATTTTTCAAATATTAAACCAGCTTTGCATTCCTGGGATAAACCCCACTTGGTTGTGCTATATTATTCTTTTTATATATTGCTAGGCTTGATTTGTTAATATTTTGTTGGGGATTTTTTTGTCTGTCTTCATGAAGGATAGTTTATTTTTTTTATATGTCCTTTGCCTGCTTTGGTATCAGGTTAGTGCTGGCTTCATAAGATGAGTTGGGGTGTATTCTCTCATTTTCTATTTTTAGAAGAAATTGTGTGTAATTGGTGTTTTTTCAACATTAAGTGTTTGGTAGAATAACAAGCAATACCATCTGTGTTTACAAATTTTTGTTTTAGAAGGATATTTTAAGTAAATTAAATTCCTTTAAAAGCTTTTGGACAATTTAGGCTATCTAGTTCATCAAGAGTTAGTTTTGATAATGATTTTTAGTGAATTAGTCTATTCCATCTAAGTTGTTGGATAAGTGGACATAGATTATTTGTAATATTCCTTATTATCTTATCAATGTGTGTGATGTTTATAAATTTTGTCATCTTATATTTTTTGTCAATCTGACTAGAGATTTACCAATTTTTTATACTTTGAAAGAATCAGTTTTGGTTTGATTGATTTTCTTTACTGCTCTTCTATTTCAATATCATTGATTTCTGTTTTTATATCTAGTACTTCCTTCTTTCTGTTTGCTTTTTTTCATCTGCTTTGCTCTTCATTTTCTAGTATGCTTTTTACTAGAACATCCTCAGAGCCAGAGTATAATGATATATGAGCTCTCTTCCTCATTGAGTAAGTATATGGCTTACTCTTATAGACAGTGGGTTTTATTCATCCACAAAATGCCCCACCTGAGAAAGGTAATCTTGATCTCTCCATCATTAGTACTTGGCCAACAGCACTGACCAGTATAGTACATCCAATACCTCTCTGTCACCCAAACCACAGAAACAGTCTACCACATCACCCTCACATCATACGGTAACCATAACAACAACAGTTAACAGATTTGAGTCAGTTTTCCATGTGCCAGCCATCAGGCTAAACTCTTTCATTCTTTCTCTATGTACATGATTCTCTCCACTTCTGGCTTTGAAGAAGCAAGCTACCAAGAATCCTACAGCCACAAGGAAATGAGTTCTGCCAACCACCTAAAGGAGTGTGGAAGCAGACCCCAGGCAAACCTCTGATGAGAACCCAGTCCTGGCTGATATCCTGATTGCAGTCTCTGAGATCCTAAGCAGAGGACCCAGCTCAGCTAGGCCCAAATTCCTGGCCCACCGAAACCGTGGGATAATAAACATGTGTTGTTTTAAGCCTCTAAATTTGTGGTAATTTGTTATGTGGCATAGAAAATGAATACAATCCTTACAAAAGCTCTACAAAGTAAGTATTATTATTATCCCCGTTTTTCAGAAGGGATAATGGAGACTTGTAGAGGCTAAGCAAATTTCCCAAAGCCATACATTAAGCAAATGATTGAGCTAGAATTCCAACTTATATTTCTCTGGTTCCAGAAACTGATTTAGTAACCATGTCATACTGCCTCCCTCCATGTCCCCATGGCTTATAGAAACATAGAATATTAGGGTCGTTAACACATCACCATTGATTCATAATTACTCCCCAAACTTTCTTTTTTTTTTTTTTGTGAGGAAGACCAGCCCTGAGCTAACATCCATCGCCAATCCTCCTTTTTTTTGCTGAGGAAGACTGGCCCTGGGCTAACAACCGTGCCCGTCTTTCCTCTACTTTATATGGGACGCTTGGCAGCCCGGGGTTCACAGGTTCGGATCCCGGGCGCCCGCCGACGCACTGCCTGTCAGCCACGCCGTGGCGGCGTCCCAAACTTTCTAATTAAACAAAATGGGCTAGGCTATTGATTAAGAGGACGGCTTTTCCCCACTGATTTAAAATACATCAATGCACTTGCCACAAACCCAAAATACTTACTGAGGCTTAAAAGCCCCATTGTGATCTGATCCCTGGCTACTTTTTCAACCTGTCACCTCTCTGTCTTCTCTTTCCAGTCCTCACATTGTTCTCTTTCCTTCAATACACTGACCTCCTTGCAGTTGTGCAGATGCATCAGGATTTCCATTGACATCAGGTATTTTTACTTGCTGTTTGGCTAACTGTCCTCTCCTTTGCCCTCACTTGTCTAATACTTTCTTGGCCTACAGCTCTCAGCTTAGACAATCCGTCCTCCAGGAAGCCTTCCCTGCTTTCCTCCTCTTAAGACTATGCACTCCCATAGAATCCTAAACTTCCTCTGCCTAGCACATATCACACATTATTTAAATCATCTGTTGACTACTGCTAGCAGACAGTAAAACCTTGAGAAGACAGTCTATGTCCTGTGTGCCATCATATGTCAATGCCTAGCACAGTGCCTGGTACAGAGGAGGCGGTCATAACCATCAGTCAAATGCACCCTGGGCATCTGCAGAGCCCTCTCTGTCTCCATTTTCCTTAAAAGCAAGTAGAGTGCTGCTTAATGAATCCTCCAACGGCAGCTTCACTGGCATTCCACCAAGTCACATGAATTGCATTTTCTAATTCCCACAGCCCTTGACTGGTGTCATGGGTTTTCATTTTCTTTTCTGAAAGGTTGACTTTTAAGCTTTAATGGGCTCCTCGAATGGAACTATACAGTAGGCGAGAATAGCAACAAATCCAGGGCTTGACTACTTATTTGCTTGTGAAGTGAGGCTTCGTTCCCATAAACTGGTTCAAGAGAAGAGGTTGGGGCAAACAGAGATATTGGTGCATGTGACCTGTGTCCATGAAATGCAATACCTTTGCTTCAAAAGTACTTTGGATACTCACAACCTGTTCAGGGCAATTATCCCTTTCCCCTGGGCTTTCAGAGGCAGAGAGAGCAGTGGGGATAGTGAGGCCTTGACTGCTTGGCTGTCTGAGTTTTCTCTCTGTCCAGATATTCAAAGTGGTGAAAATGAATTTAGACCTAATATGTGGTTGGTGAATGGAACAAAAATGTGGACCTATGGTATATCACATGGAGAAGAGAATTTCAGACATCATTGCTTTCTGTGCCTCAGTATCCTCATCTGTCAAATGGGCTCATAATAGTACCCATGGACTGAGGTTTGTTGTGAGGATCGAATGAGAAGAGGCACATGAAGCACTTAGCACTGTGCATGGCACTCAGTGGTTGCTCAATAAATGTGTGTTTTTATTATCATTACCCTTAACACAAAGCTGTTATAATATCAAGTCCTCAATAAATGTCATTGGCCATTATTGCCATCATTATTTATTTATTTTTTTTATTTTTTTTTGTGGGGAAGACAAGCCCTGAGCTAACATCTGTTGCCAATCCTCCCCTTTTTGCTGAGGAAGACTGGCCCTGAGCTAACATCGTGCCCATCTTCCTCCACTTTATATGGGACGCCGCCACAGCATGGCTGACAGGCAGTGCGTCGGCGGGCGCCCAGGATCCGAACTCGCGAACCCCGGGCTGCCAAGCGCGGACTAAACCGCTGCGCCACCGGGCGGCCCCGCCATCATTATTTTTTATGTTTTTCTCAGCATTTCCTAGGGTACACATTTAATAAATGTGGTAGGAAGCCTGTAAGATGGTCCCCAGTGATCCTTGCCCTTGTGAGACTCCCTCCCATTGAGGGTGGGCTAGGTTAATTGACTCATTTCTAATGAATAGAATAAAGCAGGAGTGATGAGATGTCACTTCCAGGATGAAGTAACAAAATGACTGTGTTTTCCCTCTTGGTGTCCTCTCTCACTCTCCTTTGAATTGCTCAGTCTGGGAGAAGTGGGAACCTTGTCAAGAGGCAGCCTTCTAGAGAGGTCTATGTCAGTAAGCTAGGCAGCAGACTTTCTGAGGTCCATCAGCAGCCACCTGAGACAGCTCAGACATGGATCTTCCCCTAGTGGGGCTTTGATATGATTTCTGCCCCAGCTAACACCCACCAAAACCACGAAAGACACTCCCAGACTCCTGACCCACAGAAACTATGAGTGAATAAGTGTGTGCTGTTTCTAGCCACTAAGTTTAGGTGTAATTTGTTATGCAGCAATAGATAATTATACAATAGTATTAGCTTTTATTTTCTATTAGAATGAAAGTTCCATGAGTAGGACTTTTGTCTATTTTATTCACCGTCATATATCTAATATCTATCAATATTCCTGGCACATAGCAAGTTCTAAAAAATATTTTTCCAAGAAAGATTGGGGACCATTCTAAAGACTCATTAACATGGAAATGCCTGGCCCTCTCCTGGAGCCTTTCATCGGTAACGTAAAAGAAGAAAACCAGTTTTCTTTATGGAAGCCATGGCACCAAATGCTAAAAAGAAAATATCTTTTGGACCCCTTTTTGAGGAACATTATGTAACACACGGTTTTTAAGCAAATGCTCTGGTAAAGTCTTCAAACCCTTATCCTATTTGCAACCTCAAATCTCTTCTCCAGTTCCTAGCAGCATTAGCTTCATAGCCAAGTGACCTTTCTTGACCCAATTTGCCAAATTTTGGTTTGCTCAAAAGCAAACCAACCAACAAATTGGGTGTTTTCATCAGTCAGCTTTGTCTCTTTGCAAACCACAATATTTAACACACAAAAACACTAAAGACAACAGTAAAGAAAGACAGAAATGGACACATAGACAGAAAGGATGCACTTGCCAGACAAATATCAGAGCGTTACATTTAGCTAAACCCCAAATTGGGGTGGACAGTGGAAAGGAAAAATCTACAGGGGCTCTCATGTCCAGTCAGGCAGGGGAAGGAAGTGAGAGACACATCTCAGCCTTGAAGAGACTGTGCCCAGGAGGAGAAGGCGTTTCAGAACCATTCAAACGACAGACGAGAAGGATCTTGGGCTAGAGGAGATGAATATATGGTATTCAGTTTCTCATTAGGCTCATGGTGTCATTTTCATTTGGAACCATGTTCCGGTGCTAATTTTCACAGTGCTTGAGTGCTTCTTTAAATGAATAGCACTCACTCACGCTTTGATACAGGCTGCATGGTCCATTTCTATGCCTTTATTAAAGGGTACAGTGAGTATATACTTCCTTCCCAGGGGTAGAAATTTAGAGCTGTTAGATATATGACCTTGGACCTCAATAGCAAAATGGCAGCTCCCCGAAGCATTCATATTTTGTCATATTGACTTGGACATAAGATGTCAAAGATGTATGCATGCACACACACCACCTTCCTAATTGTATTTGTATTTTACAACTTTTTGAATGCCAAAAAAGGAATGCTTTGCCTCTAAAAATGAACTAGTTTCTTAAGTAGATTAAGAGTTGAAAACTCAAAGGGTTTTCCATTCTTTTTCTTAAAGTAGCCCAAGTATGAGGTCAGAGATCATTTTGCCAACTTGAGATGAGAGTTTTTTGCTCACAAAGCGGATTGCACATTCATTATTGGTCATATAATTACAAATTTATTAAGCTCTTACCATTCAAAAGGCATAATGAGTAATTTTTTTTAAAAGGCTCAAGGCTCTACTTCTAGGAATAGATTCTATAAAGAATTCACCTAGTCACACAGAGGTGCATGTCCTTAGATGGTCACGTAGCATTGCTGATAATAGTGAGCATTTGGGGGGGAGAAAAACTTAATAGTCATCAATAAGGGAATAAATATGCAAATAAATGAGGACACATCCATAACATAGAGGTCTATATAGCCTTAAAAAGAACAAAAATGATCTACACATTTTGAGATGCAAAGATCTCCAAAATGCATTCCTTGAGTGGAAGGATGTTGAGTCAGAAGAGATTGTACAGGATGTTCCTCTAGGCTAAGATAATACGAACTTATACATTCATAGAGTGGTTGTGTATTCAGTTGAAGCATAACACATTGCTGTTTTTATAGGTCTGAACGGTCAAATATCAGCAATGACATACAGTCACACCTAATATATATAGATAGAGATTGATAGACACCTACTATATATCTAGATAGTGTATTGGAGGTACACTGTCAACAGGAGGGGAATGGAATGGTGGCAAGGAAAGAAGAAGGACTTTTACCCTCTGCTTTGTCAGCATCTTTACTGTTTAGATATTTTACCATGGTCTTATCTACTTAACTATGTGATAAAATAAGCCATCAAAGCCCAAAAAGGTAGGGGCCTATGGAATGTTACTCTTATCCAAAAAGATTGGATGCTATGCTCTTGGATCTCCATTCAAATCAACCCCATAGACTATCAGGACTCGAGGTCTCCTCAGAGTTCAGTTTTACATTGACTGTGGCCCGGCATGTGCCACAAGCAGTAAAGACATTTACTTATCCATCCCACCAGGCTCTCCAAGCCTTCTCTGTATCAAGTTAGATGAGTTTGACTCACGTAATAACAACCAACAGCACTGGTGACCCCTTAGAGGGTGGAAGCACTTACAGATACGGTCTCTGATTAGATTCTTTACCAAAAACATCAGTTAAATCAATTAAGTGGTATTATAATTGCTATCTTCACTATTATTGCTATTATGACTATTATTCCTATTACAAAATTAATAAAATAGAGACCTAGAAAAGATGAGCAATCTTTGTCACACAGCTAACAAATTTGCAGAAATGGCGCTCAAACCTGGGTCTTCTGAATCAAAGTCTCAGGAGCTCATTTGACATCTGCATATACAGACACACAGAGTTTCCACATTGCGGCTAGATATAAGAGAACCTGAAATGATCAGACTCCAGCATTCTCTTTAATCCTATAACAATGTGTGCCGAGCTATTAAAGGTTCTGAACATGAGAGTGACTTGATGGACAAAATACGTTAAGAGGATTAATTTGTTGACTATGTCCATGATAAAAGGCACATAAAGACAAGGCAAAGTTTGGGTGATTCTGATTTCTTCTCATGAGAAACTTTAATAATTTAAGATTTGGTCTAAAGCATAAAATGATACTATATTTTTGTCTTTAATGAAATCTTTCTCTCTCTCTCTTTTTTTTTTTTTTTTTTTTTTTTTTTTTGCTTCTCTCTCCCTCCCTTTCTCTATTCTCTTATCTCATGCAATGTACTATTTGTACATGGCAAGCTGTATCTGTCCTTCAAGGGTTAAACCTCCAAGAATGCAGGGTGATAAGTCAGTTTGTCAATTGTGAATGAGACCACTTGCAGGACATGCTAAGGAAATCCATCAGCAGGTTTTTAATTCAGCTGATCAATTTCTACATGTGGATGTCAGCCCTGAAATTATAAAGTTTATTTCCCTCCTTCGCGGACCAAAAAAAAAAAATCAAATAAATTTGCCAGCACCTTTAATATAAAAAAAGGTACAAAATAACAACCAGAATAGTTTTCTAAAGACCAAGTCCTTTCAGATTCAAGTAATCTTCCCCGAAAGAAAAAGTTTTATACGAGGCATAGTTATGAACCATTTTTATGCGAGAAAATACTTAGTAATTTACTCCTAAAACTCCCAGGAGACCCAGACATTTCTCCACCTGGTTTAGAACACAGGGGATAAGCTGGCAAAGCTGATCCATTCAACAACTCTCCCATCCCTCACTACCCTCCCCCTGACAGCAGAATTGTATTACACACTGCACACATTTAAAAATGTAATATAATCAAAGGAAGCATTATTCTTACAAAGGCTATTAAAAGAGCTAAGTAAATTCATACAGCATAATAAAAATGATTTATTTACTATGAGGAAAAAAATGGTAGGGAAAATAGTGCGGCTCAGCTCCATCTGCAAAATCAGGTTCCCATAGAATATTAATCTTCATTGATTAGCTTGGAAAAAAAGCAAAGCTTTACACTTTCACTTTTACAGCGTAAGTTAATTCAAATACTTCAATTTGACAAAGCCCCGTCTGATCACATTGAATTCCTTAATACCGAGCATTGCAGAACATTCTATTTGCTTCTTGAAATCATCAATTTATGTCCAACAACATCTGTAGGAAAATGAGATTTGCCAAATGTCTCAAGATAGGGAACTATAGTTTCTTGGCTTTTTGAGAAGAGCAGTTTTTCTTAACCTTTTTTTTTTTTTTTGTACCATGCCCTTCTAGAAGAATAAGAAAGGAATGAAGACTTTCCCCCAGGAATATTGTTCACTATCCCATCTCAAGGGCACATCAATACCCTGATGTCCATCCACAATCAAGGTTAATAATCCTAGTTTTATATCGCCAGTGCCTGGGAAAAAACTCACATTCTTTACCAACTACCACTGCTTTGGAGGTTAGAATAAATCAGACAGACATTTCAGTCTTTAGTCACTAATTTTTCTCCTGTGACACTATCATTCTGTGCCATTATTATTATAATGACCAAAAAAAAATCATGATTCTTGTGTCTAGACTATTAATGCCAGTATTTATTTCATTGAGCATCTGCCTCATTTACCTATGGGGAGAAGATATGGTTTAGGGTCCTTGATGTCCCAAATAATACTCCAAATGTCACCAAAGCAACTAGACTAGTCTTTTTGCCTAGAGATCTCTGCTCACTACTAACCACTGAGCCCATGACGGTCTTGGATTTTATAGTTAAAATAGCCAAGTGGGCATGCTCAGTCTCTCTTTAAGCCTGAGCCCTGGGTAACTTTTTCAAACCTTAACTCCACCCACACTTGCTGTGACAGGCAAGCAGCTTCATCTCCCTGTCCCTCAATGTCCTCAGCTGGAAAGTTAGTATGATGTCATTAATGTTAATATTAGCAGGCTTCTAAATAAACAGGTGAATGAGAATTCCTCTGCTCTTGTGACATTATCAGGGCCATCTGTTTTGCTTTGCAAGTTTCCTCAATAGTCCCTATCACAATTCATAATTAGGTATTTGTCTGTGACATTATTTGACATATGGCTCTCTCCCTAGCATGAAATGAAAGGTTCAATAAAGGTTTGACTTGGTCTCGATGTTCCCCCATCACATGCCCAGCATGTAGCCAAGAAAGTGCTTTTCTAAAGAAGGTGTGCATTCATATTTGTTAAGTGAATGAATGAATGAAATTGCCCAAGGGGTTCACCTCAACTTTTTCTGTTTGGAATCATCCCCTCTTCTTTTCTCCATTTAGAGACCTTTCATTCCTTGAACCTACTGACATTATTAAATAGAGGAGGAAGTTCTGTCCCTATATGGCCTTCTCTATTCTTAAGGTCCTTTCTCCTAAGTCTGGGCTTGGGATCTCTGAGTTCTGCAACGATCTACCATCCACCTTTTCAGCCTCCAACCACAGAGACCCTCCTCTTCTGCGTTGAGTCACCCTGTCCTGCACCTGGTGCACAGACGCCAACCCTCAGTGGCCCACAGGAGCATCACCTTCCAGGTGGGGTGTGTGGATGTGGGGGCATCTCCTTCCTTCAGGGTTCCACATTACTTTAGGGTTCTGAGAAGCAGTTAATGCATCACTAATTTCATTGGAAGCAGAGAAACCCGATGAGAGGGTTTGTTTCAGGGCCTGGTGAAGAGGGAAAGGAGACAGAATAGCAACCCGAGGAGACTTTTGCATAAAATAATTATAAGATGCCCCAAGCTAAATATTAGAAAACCTTTGTTCATCCTTTACTTATTTTATCTATTTATCTACTTTCAAAAAACTGAAAATCTGGGGCCGACCCAGCGGCATAGCGGTTAAGTGCGCGTGCTCGCTTCAGCGGCCCGGGGTTTGCAGGTTCGGATCCCGGCATGGACTGATGCACCACTTGGCAAGCCACGCTTTTGCAGCATCCCATATAAAGTAGAGGAAGACGGGCATGGATGTTAGCCCAGGGCCAATCTTCCTCAGCAAAAAGAGGAGGATTGGCAATGGATGTTAGCTCAGGGCTGGTCTTCCTCACACACACACAAAACCCTGAAAATCCAAAGCATGCACGTTTTTTAAATTATTTTAAAAAATTCAGAGAGGTCACCCTTTGCCCATCCTAGCTCCCTGATCAGCAGCAACTTTTCAAAAGTTAACAGTGACTTGTGTTTCTTTACACAGCACTTATACTGCCCCTTTTCCACCCTATTGACAAATGGAAGCCTACTGCACATGCTATTGTGCTTCTTGCTTTTTTCCCCCATCCATATGTCTAAGAGGTTGTTCAATGTCAGCACAGATGAATCAACCTCATTCTTTTCATGAATGCATAGTATTCAATCATAAGCATGTATCACGACTTGCTTAACCAGTCTTACCTTGATGGGCATTTAGAAACAAGAAAGAAGGTGATATGAGCCTCATTATACATGCGTCTTTGTGCACATGGGTGAGTATATCTCTAAGATAAATTTCTACCAGTGCAATTAGAGGATCAAAGAGTACAGGCATTTGTAATTGCTGTTGCCAAACTGTTATATTAACGTAAACTCCTATCCTATGCACAGGGTTGGCTTTCATATTTTATACTTCATTAATAATATATTTAACAAATCCCAGTGGACCATGCTCAACACACAAACATACACAGGCAAATATATACCATGAAGTAATTATCTTATTTGTCACCATATACCCAATACCTAGAAAAACATATTGGAGATTGTAGGTGCTTACTAAGTGTTTACTAGATAAACGGATGGATTCATAGATTTTATGCCCAGCCTCTGAATAGTTTAACATTGAAAAGTTATACATTATGTTGCTTTGCAACTTGCGAGCGCTTTCAAATTCTTTGGGAAGCAAGCGAAGAACAATTGTATATAAATAAGATATAAATGCAGAAGCTCTTTCCCATTACTGGAGGGGACTGTGAGCATATCTGTGTAAGCGCACACACACACACACACACACACACACACACACACACACACACGGTCCCTGAATGTGAGTTCTCTGTTGATCCCTCTTACCCACACTTCTGATTCCAGAGCTTATGTTCACGATGACCCCAAGGCCATTCTGAATCATCAGAGATTAAATTACGTCCAGGACAATTTTAGTGAAATGTAGTTTATTTCATTCTAATTAGCTAAGAATTGGTCATCCCCATATCTTATTTCTGGGATCAGAATGATTAAGCAACGACTTCCTTTGGTTCGTCTCTTCATCACTCTGTCCCCGCTTCCCCAATCTTTTGTCGTTTTCATCCCCCTTTATCTTTTCTAGGTCAACTGTATATTCCAAAATAATAATGGAGAGAAGAAAAGGGGAGGTAAACTCTGTGTCTTTAAGCCAGAAAATCCCTCCACTCTTCAGAGTCAAGCAAACGCATGTTCTGGACTTCAATTATAGAAAAAGAGGTTATTCTTAAATGACTCTTAAGATCCTTTTCAGACACAAAAGACATATGGAAAAAAGATTAGAAGACTTGAATTCTGTGTAGGCTTAATGGCTATAAAAAGTAACCCCACCTACTCTATGATTCCATTTATATAAGACTCTAGAAAAGACAAACTAATGTATAGGGACAGAAAGCAGATCAGCAGTTGCCTTGGGGAAGTCAAGAGGAGAAGAGCTGGAGGGAGAGATGACAAAGGGGCCAGAGGGAACTTTCGGGGGGTGGAGACCTTTGCTATCTGGATTGTAGTGATTGTTTCATGGGTGTGTCATATATCAAAACTTACCAAAGTGCACAACATTAAGTATGTGCAGTCTACGATATGTTAATTATTCCTTGATAAAACTTTAAAAAAATAAAAGCTCATCAGAACAAGGAGGATAAGGTACAAGAACCAAGAAGTTCCAAGGTGAGGCGTGGCTCTCACCCTGGAGTGACCACCTTCCCAACTCTTTCTGAGCTAATAATATCTCCAGAATGTACTCAGCTTTCATACATCCTATCTGTCTGCCCTTGGAAGGTCTCTCAATCGATGAAGGACGGCCCCCACCTTGCTCTCCAACCGCATCATGTGTTGCTAGATCCACAGCAAAGGAGTTCATGGAGTAAGGAGGAATTCAACAGGGGGATACTGAATAGTTCTAAATATTCTTGAACTTTCTCTCAGTCCCATGAATACCAGAGATTTGTGTAGTAAGAAATCCTACTAGACAGAGTCGTTTCAGAGAACTGTCACTAGCAAAGAGGAAGACCGGACATGGAGCAGTTGCTTTCCTTGTCTAGTGTCAATTGCCCACCTTCACTTATCTTGAGTGGAACCACATCTCCTCCATTCTCAGATCAAATGGTTGTAGAGAAGATGAAAGCTCTGGCCTCCATGGGTAGTCATGTGACTCAGACCTGTAGGATCACCATATACTACTCTCAGACCAGTTGGCTAATGGATGGGCATATACCATAAGCTGAACCAATGAGAGGCAGTCCTGGGGCTTTTGCTTAAACTTAAAGACACTGAGGGCAGGGATGTTCTCTTTCAGCTGGAAGTGCTTACCTAGAAGAACATTAGCTTGGAGCTGCTAGTGGCCACCAGGAAAAAGGGTGTGTCTGTGACTGAAGCCTACATCAGAGAAAACAGAGCTGAGAAAGAGAGAGATTTCTGAGAATATTTTCTGAATTTCTGGGTGCAGGTGTGTCTGAGATCAACCTCTTGGACTTTTCCATTTTGTATGCCAGTAAATTCTCCATTTATGTGTGATTTTGCCTAAGCCTATTTGAGTTGGTTATTCTTGCCACCCACAACTGAAAGAAGGCAGAGAAGTACTCAGTAAAAGAGCAAGTGGGTTGGAAGAAGTGAATACTAGATTTCCTTGGTTTATTGTCCTTATCTCCATCAACCATAAACATGTAACCAATATGAAAAATACTTGTCTTTGGTGTCCTAGTTTAAATACCCACACTAAGGAGTGAGCAATCTAGTAGAAAGAGGTCCTGACTTGACTATAGAAGCCCAACATTCTCATTCCACTTTTACCATTAATTTTAAATCCAGGAAACCCAGATCTTAGACAAGTTATTTTACTTTTCTAAAGCTCACTTTCCTCATCTATGACTTAGGTACATTTTCCCTCCATCTCAGGATTAGAACAGTCTATCATAGTCAGAGAGGCATAATCTCTGGATGGGGATGAGGGGACCTGCCAGATTTATTTAGAAGCTTTTTCAAACTACACTGGTTCTCTCCAATGAGAAGCCATGGTAATTACTGGTACTGTGTTAAACCCTTGATTCTGTTGGAGGATGTGGGAGGGGAGATGGGGACAGAGTTTAGAGGTTAATAATGCAAAGTCTTCAATATAGCACCTGACATTCAATATATGAATGATGTTTTTATTATTTAACTTGGCATATATACATATCTCCTAAATATATACATATATATACATTTCCTAAAATTGCTATTCTGTCAACATGTGGGATTGCTTTGTTTAACAAATGATTTTAGATTTTTATATGTGAAAAACACAAAAGGAAAGGTTAAATTCTGTTTTTCCTCTTGTTGTTATTATATAATAGGGGGCAGAGTTGTCTTAACCAGCAGATGGTTGGCAGATTCTAAGCATCCATGCATGTTCGAAAGAGAGACTCAGGTCAGCAAACAGAAACAGCTGTCTGAGTGTTCTCCCCTTGTGAAGAGCTTTTGCAAGTGGCATCATTAGACACTGGTAGTTTCTCATGGCTTAGAGTTAAACGCACTCCAGGTCACAGGACCGGAGATTCCTGAAGTATCGTTCAACACCTTGCAGGTCTTTTTATACAAATTCTGATTTCATCATGCTTGCCGGTTAGTGTGTCCTGTATGAGGCATATTCATTTACTTATTTATATTTCTTTAAACTACTTTTATTATGCAACTACCACAAATCCACAATAGATAAAAGTAGAAACTGCAGAGAGGCAAAAAGAAGAAAGGAGCAATCAGCCATACCAACCACTGTTACCATCTTGGTATTTATACACACTTTAGAAATGAATTGTTGCAAAGCATAGCCTCTGAAGACTGACTTTCTGGGTTCAAACCCTGGCTCTCTGCCACTTAGTAACTCATAAATTTTAGGAACTTTAACCTCTCTAGTCCTCAGCGTCATAACATGCATAGTGGGGAAAATAATCACACCTTCCTTCACACCATTATTTTTAATATATTTCAAATGGGACTTTATTGTACATATTTTTTCATCCACTATTTCTGAACTTACCAATGTGTTGTGAATCTCTTTCACACTAATCATTATACTGCATTTCTAAATTCAATAGGACAGAAGACGAGCTACTGCTTCCTTGTTAGAATGTAAGTGCCATGTGGAAAAGGGCCACGTCAGCTTCATTTGCTGTTTTATCTCCAGCATCAGGTCCCATGCCTGGCCCTTAACAAGCAACTCTATAAATGATTATTCACTGCTAAACTGACTTGTCACTGGGCGTGTCATAAACTCAGGACAGTTCAAGCTCTGAAAACCAAAGTTGATACAAATGAACGAGAATGAGGTCGTTGGTTTTCCACCCTCTCTTTAGAAATCACAACTTAGAAAGAAATGGGTGAATCCTCAAATTGTATAACATGCAGTAATATCTCATGCAGAAGGCTTGGAAGGCACCCACACTTTTCAAAAACAGTTTGGCATCAGTTTTTTAGGTGCAGAGAGAATTAAAGAATTAGACTTGAAGGTAAATAAGTAAATAGTAGATAGATAGATGGTAGAAAGATAGATGTGTGTGTGTGTGTGTGTGTATATGTGTGTGTATGTATGCAGACAAGCAGAGTTGCAATTGTATCATCTGTGCTCCCTGGGAAGTCTCAGTCAACTCCAATACTCACTGTATACTTGCAGCACTCAGTTGAAGTACACGCATTTCTGGTTTGAAAAGTTCTTTTGAAATTAGACTGTATTTTCTAACCTCAAAAAAATTGCTGGTTGGATGATTTTCATTTCTTTGTAAAATGACAAGTGATACTTCATTTTTTAGCAAAAGGTTAATGTTAAGTCTCCAAACTTTATAAATTGTACTTTCTCCATAAAATAAACTATTGCATGCTCGTGTGCAAGATTAGCAAGAAATGTTCACACTGTTGAAAATAGATGGATTTTGCATTTCAAGGTGACAAGTGCAATGTCAGACCCAATCAATCGATCACTGCATAATTATTATTGCAAATGATCCATATCCATGCCGCAAACCTTAAGGGGAATTTAATGAAGCAGTAAGCACATCAATAATAAGATCTACTTTGGTCTCTATTAAATCTCATGATTCATAAATATCCTGGCATGTTTTATTCTTCCTTTAAATCACCTAAAAAAGTGCTTGAAGATTACTATTTAACACTTCACTAAAGACAATTCTAAGGCTTTCAGTAAGATTTAGGTTCAATATTGGATCCCTCTTCACACTTAGGCTAAAGGAATCCAATACTCTATGGAAATATACAGAATAGAATTCCTCTACAAAGTAAGAGTCAAGGTAGACATTTTCATCTCCCTTCTCAAATTTGAATTTCCATGGGGAAAGCCCCTGAAAATAGCAGCTAAACTGGGATCCAATGACCAGCAGCAAGAGGAGTGTTTCTTTTTGAAGAGGGAAAGAGTGGACTGTGGCAGGACTTTGCCTGCCTACACTGTCTTGTTGTGAGTTTAAAAAAGGCACCCCCTTTGGGAAGGCCCAGCCCAGAGTGCAAGAACTGGCAGCTTACATAGCCTTTGTGAAAGAAAATGGTACCTCTGCCTCTGAGTGGATGCAGCTTGCTGCTACGGCACACGGCTTGGTGAGCAGAGCAAAGGATTTCACCCGTGTCACAATGCCTTGGTGCAGTTCACCAAATGTACAATCCCTGGACCTGGGGTGCAGACACACTAGAGCCAGATAGTACTGGTCTAGAAGTCAGAGATTTCAACTCCTTGACTGCTGAGCATTAGCCAAGTTTTGACATCAAGAGGGGCTGAGGATAGGGACAGGCTTGGGAGCAAAATCCACATTTGTTTTTGGTGGGAAGCAAACTAGTTTTTAAAAATATGTCATACATTGAATACCTACTTGACACGTCTTAAAGTCTTGTTCTCACAAAATGCATCTTCTAATAACCTTATAATCAATTTTCATCTTAGTCTTAACAACTGTCATATGATTGTTCCAAAAACTGTCACTTTTCAATATGTGATGTGCTTCCTTCCCACACCGGCTTTAGATTGTATAAACTTGGATATATCATTTCTCTCTCTGAGGCTCTTTCTTCCATTTAAAATTCCCTGATGTCACTCATATATGCACTGCTATATTCTATGATTACTATTATCAATACTCTGGAATGTAACTCAGAGATTTCTTGCCATTGCATACGAGTATTAATTTTTTCCTGAATTCCCTCCTACCTTCATGAATAGTACATTCTTCATGCACAATGGTACATCATAAATTTCTCCAGGCTAAAGAAGAGCTGGCACAGCACTGGCTTAGTTTCTATCTATCTGTGTCATGCTGGTGCAGAAAGAATAAATTCCTAGCTATGGGAATGGGTCCTATGCAGGTCAAGGAATGTCTGCATACACAGCTCTGACTATTTTAATACTGGGCACACAAATGAAGTCATCATTTGTTCTCTAAAAAATACTGTATCATGAGATTACTGGCTTTTATTCTCTCCCAAATGAAAATTTGAGAAAATATTTAGTATATTTAAATAACTTAATATCAGATACCCTTGTCCATAATATTTTTTCCTCTGTCAATGATTATTTCTTTGGGAAATAATCCTTCCTCAGGTTGTAAAGGACAGCCTCTTTCTTTTTAAAAAAAAACCTTTATACTTGTAAACTAACCTCAAAAAATGTTTAGCAGTTTAGATTCCCACCCAAATTGCATGAAAATGAGCATTCTCAAACTCCAGCAAACACTCAGTATATTACCCTTTAAAAAATTTCTCTCAACTTGACAAAACATTTGTTTTAGTTTGCATTTATTTGACATTGGGTAGGATGAACATAATGTCCTGTATTTATGTCCATTTTATTTTTTCTGTCTGAATGATCTATTCACTCTGCTCTGCCCACTTTGTACATTTTAAGTTGTTACTGTTCATTTCATTAATATTTATCATGAGCTATGTTAAAATTAAAAAAAAACCCTAACGTTCAACAATAAGGAAATGGGTAAGAAAACAATGGTACACCTAAGTGCTAAAATATAATACAAACTTTAAAAACTCATATTTTTAAAAAAAATGTAGTAACAGAAAATATTTCTGAAGTAATTTGTATGAAAATATACTTCCATTATGATTCCAATTTTGGAGAAAAAGGATATCCAAATAAATTCAGGGACATTGATATTTTAAAAGATGGAGAAATATATCAAAATATTAACAATGGTGAGTGATTGGTTGGAGAGATTAATGTTCTTATTCATATTTTCAATTTTCATTGGAAATATTATGTCCAATATTACGTCCAAAAATAATATATCCAAATATCATTTTTATTTTCATGAAGAAAGTAATCATTATTCTATTTAATAGAACACTTTTCATGGGCATTTTCTTCTACCCATTTTTCAGAACACTGATACCAGGACTCTATTAATTTATTCCTCTAGAGTCCAAATTTAAAAACTGCTTTCATTTTCTATTTTCTTTTCTTTTCATCCCTCTCTGAAGCTTTTTTTTCCTCCACTTGAGAGTTTTATTTACTAATAGGGAAAAAAAGAGCATGGAATCTCACCTAAAAATGGCTAAAAATGGTCCTGTCATTTCATCCTTATCCCTCTTCAGGTCTCACCCACATTTTAAAGAGAGGTTAATAAAATGCCCAAGGCCCCACAGTAAGAACCTGTTGCAAAGTGAGTTTGAATCTATGCCTGGCTGGCTTCAAACCCCTTGCTCTTTGAACCATTTCCCACTGCGGCTAGAGGGGTCACCCCTGCACTGTGCATACCCTCCCTCATTCTTCACCTACACACATGCAGAAGATGCTTGCTATAATAATAATGGTAATGGTGGTTATAATTAACTTTTACCAAACACCTACTACCTGCCATGTCTGATTCTATGTACCTTTCCTGTAATACATCATTTGATCTTCACCACAACTTTTTGAGAAAAGTACTAAGCAAGGGTGATGTGCAAAATATTAAACAAGAGATATAGTTTGGGCAATGACCCACCAGAAGGAAGCAGCAATTAATCAAAAAGGCTGCTGGCTGTAAGCAATTGGTGTGGCACTCACCAATCCCAGCTGAACACCAACCTCATGCACTAGTATTAGCCCCATTTTAAAGATGGAGAAACTGAGGGTTACATGCAGATAATTGTGGAAGGGCTTGATTTTGAATACATTTCTGCCTCACTGCCAAGTCCATGATCTTAACCACTATAATGTCCTATATCCTCATAAGAAAAAAGTTAATACATTGTATATATTTAAGAGTGCCTATGTGAGTCTCTGTGTGTGTGCACAAAATTCCTTTTCTTTCATAAAGTATTCTACTTTTTTTTAAAATTGAAGTGTTATTGACATACCACATTACATTAGTTTTAGGTGTACAACATAGTGATTCTATATTTATAAACATTACGAAATGATCATCACAGTAAGTCTGGTTACCATCTGTCCCCCCATGAAGTTGTTACAATATTATTGACTATGTCCCCTATGCTGTATATTATATTCCCATGTCTTATTTGTTTTATAATGGGAAGTTTGTATCTCTTAACATAGTTTCTACTTTTGGCTTAATTTTACAAATGAAAGAATGGTGTTAGAGTTTTTGCCCCTTTCATTGGTCTAAAACATTGAGGACTTCAGGGAAAATGTGAAGCCTATGGGGAAAAAAAAATCCTCCCTCCCATTTTACTCTCAATACCCCATTAACTAATTGTTTTCCTGTTCTCATTTGTAGCACTTGCCTCTTTGATTAGCCTTTTAATTTAGCACATTAACAACACCCTCTTTACTTGAATACTCCATCACTGAGCTCATTTAAGTCAAATGCCCTTGAAGACACTTGAAATTACTAACAACTCTCACTATTATTAAACTGTTTTGTATTTCTGATGGTCAACCAAAAGTGCTCAGAGACTGGACAGAGCAGGCCATTGTGAAAGCACTGGGATTTATTCAAGGATTTCCCATCCCTTTCCCCCCAGCTCTGCAGGAGACGTCGGAATTTCAATACATTTCAATTTCTCTTTTCTTCAGTTTATCCTTTATTCCCCTCCTCTCTCATCGGAGTTTTTTGGTGAATAAGCACAAGAAGCCTGCTGATTCAGCACACGTAAAGGAGTCATTGTAGAGGTCTCAGCATCAGGTTTCTTTGAAAATATGGATCAGAGCTGGGTGCAGAGAGGCAGTGGGGTTAGTACATATGGGTACTTGCCTTTTATGAGTGATAGCAAAGCCAAATTTGTTGGAATTTGGTTATTTGTAGCAGATGGAGAGGTATTTAAAATCCTAGGAAAAAAATGACTACTTGGTTCTCTAACACATCTTAATCAAAATAGAAAAGAAAGAAGCTCACTCCCTTAGTCTTCTCTGCCACTCTCAGCAGAGTCCCCCTCCCCTGCTTTACTTCTAGGATGTGGAATGATGGAGTGGATCTCTGATAGTAGGCGAAGTGCAATTCAGCTCTCACCCAACACGACCTAGTTCCTGCCCACCTCAGAACACTCTCTGGCCACGCTCCCTCACACTCTGAGCTTTTGCCAACCTGGCCTCCTGGAACTTCCTTGCACACAATTTCCTCCTTACCACTACCTCTACCTAGTAGCTTCCGCCCTGATAGCAGCCTCTTAGCCCTCAGGTCCCAGCTGAGAAGACCCCTTCTTGGAAAAGTCTTGCCTGATGTCACATTCCTAATACCCCTCCCACTATTCTATTAAACAAACACACTTTCTGTTTCTGTCTTAGACCTCATTGCAAGCTCTAATCATAATATGTATTTATTTGCATAGTGGGCATCTGTTGTTTTTACCTAACCAGTGTTCATTTCCCCTTTTGGTAACAGGTCTCTAATATTTCCTGGGAAACCACCTCTCCTCTCCTCTCAGTTCACGTTTTTTTGGAGCTGAGCCTACTCTCAGGTTCCAAACAGTGAGTATTTTATCCAGGTGTGGACACTCAGTCTCAGGAATTGGTTCGGGGATGGGTAGGTGACCCAATACAGGTGCAACGGAATTGGCCTCAGAACTTTTCTCAGAACCTGCTACTTCTTGGATGAGTGTGGTCCATCCAGTTGGCTGCTATCATAGTGGATGTCAGCTTGGAGCCCTGAGTGGCCACCACAGCCACCTTGTGGGGAGAACACAAGGAAAGTGGATCTGAGAAACTGAGTCAGAGTCCCAAAGACCTGTCTTGATGACCTGCATCCACCGGCCTTGAAAGTCTATCTTTGACTTCTCAGATATGTGAGCCCATATATTCCCCCTCTGAACTCGACTTAGTTCTGCAACCATGAGCCTTAGCTAAAACCCTTTATCTACCAGTTTTGCTCCTCCATTACCACTTTTGCTGTGTTTTGTTTTATCTGTCTTCTCAACTACATACAGATTACAGGAGGACTGGGACCATATCATGCTCCCTGTGCCCCCAACACTCAGCACATGCAATGTCCGACACATTTGGAAACTCTTAGCAATTATTTTTGAACAAAGAAATGAACTTAAAAACAAATTTCCACTTGTCTAGTGATGCACCAAGATTGTGTAAACATGACCATCATTGATAACATACTTTGAGCACCCACCTAGCACCCACCTGGTGTGTATCAAGACGTCTATGGATGGAGAGGGCTCAGGCACTTGCTCACGTGAAAGGACTCACAGTGTAATTCAGAGACACAGAAGAGAAACAACCACATACAACAGAGCAAGCAAGTCCACATCGCTGATAAAAATGTAGCCAAATTTTCATTTTGTCATGGGTTCTATGAAGACAGAATATTCTAGCCAGAACAAATTATGAACTTCGTCAATAAAGTAAAAACAGATTTGCAAATAACAGGATTGCAGGCCACTCTTTAATAGTAAAAAGACTATTCGGCAATGAACTGGAAAAGCAAAGTCTGTTCTTTAGGTATTAAGAGATAGGGGCAAAACTTTTGGGTAATCAAAGAGAGCAGATAAACCAAATGTTATCTGTGGCAAGTTATTTCAATGAAAACAGAGAGCTCTCTTTGTCTTTCTTTCTGTCTCAATCTCTCTGTCAACATACACACACACACACACACACACACACACACACTCTTTTATATTCTGCACTTATCTAAGGCCATCTCCCATCTCAGCCGTATCACCTAATGCACTGGCAAGACATTGGAGTGGGATGAACAATATATCAATAATAAAAACTGCAAAAGCAATACAGAAATCCCCACATCAGGGTACCTAGGAGTGTCAATCCAATATATAAAATTTGAAAGTCTGACTCTAAGCAATAAAACCATGGTGAATAAGAGATTCAGAAGGCAAAGACTGCCATGGTGTATTCTATCCAATCCCACCTGAAACAGCATTGAATTTCTCCCAGTCATCTCCAAATCTTCCTCATCCTACACCTTCCACTCCTTCCTAGTTGTTTTCTTGAATTTCCACCTAAGATGTCTTCAGATAATAAATGGAAAGCACAAAGTGCATTTCCCTCTCTACTTGTCTTAAAAGCCTTATGCTCCTTAGCTGTCAAAACAATGCTCTATTGCTTCCCAAAATTATCTTGTTGGTATTGAATATCAATTTTTCAATTTGTTCTTCTCTGAACGGGGACACAGGTTTGTACAGAAACTAATTTGCTTATGTCTTTCAAACCTGCATCGTTTGATCAAGTATTTGTCTGAGGTTTGTAAAATTTTCTAAAGCTATACAAAACACCACTCAAAATGTAAAATGAAGAACAGAAGGAATGCTTCCCATTAAGTCAGCTTTTTACAATTCTCCAGAGCTAAAGAACCTGCAGAGTTGGCCAATGACTACATTTAAAACTTAAACATAAAGCCTCCATAACACTTTTATATTAATACTCGTCAGGTTTTGCCTTAAAAAATATATCAGGAAGGAATACAAACCTAGTGCCTAGAATTTCCTACTGAGAGAAAACATTGGCCCATTTTTTATTTTGTTTCCCTTGATGCAATGCTATGTATTTGCTGCCATATATAGTTGAACCATTATTTTTGCAAGAATCTTTAGACACAAGAATTCAATGAGTTTAGTGTCATGATTAGATTGGAAAGAAAAATGGATGGAGCTTTATGATACAAATCACTTTACAGACAAAGAGGAATGTGCATGTAAACAGAATTTCAGAAAAATACAAAAAAAGTACCGATCAATTTACATCAATGGCTTCTGGGTGCTCAAGCGGAAAATAACGTATTACTCCCTCTGCCAAAGAGAGTCTGCAGTGAGTAGAGGCCATGAACTGGTAAGCCAGAGGGGGAGAAGATGTAACTCATAAATGAGCTCCCATTCATTAAATTTCAGTCCATCCATTTTCCCTCTCATCAACCAGAAGGTTGGGTTGTTCATGAAGGCCAATCACCCTTCTTCTCCTGAAGAGTAACTGAACAAATGGGTACTTCTGACTTAAAGATGCTGGGAAACTACTCCTGTCCAAATGTTTAAAAATATCTTTAAGCAATATTACAGATGTTCCCTTGCTGGAATGCAGAAGAGGAGGTGCACTGGGTTTGGAGGAAGAGAACGTTGGTTGGAGTGTTTGAGAGAACAAAGTGCGTTTGGGGCTCTGAGCTGCCCCTGGTGATGTAGAGACAATAGAGGGGATTTCAATATAAATTACCATCAAGAAAGGTAAGAGATGAGTAAGGATGAGCATCTACATCACAATAACTAGAACCACTGGGTCCATTTTCTCAGCCTCTAACCAAGATATACCGTGAGCAGTATGGGTGCTAAATGAACTTGTCAGGTCAATAGAAATGAATTTCTGAATCAGAATTCCTTGGGGGAAAGGAGTCATCTTTGTATTCCTGAGGCACTTCTACAAAGCCATCCAGTCGTGGAAAACATAGAACTTCTCAGCTTCAGGATAAAGCACTGAAATCTTTCTCCCCACAACAAAATAAACGTTTTCTTTGGTTGCCACCTGCAATCTCTGGCACAAGTTTCCAGAAAACATACCATTCAATCAATGGGTCAACTAACTTGGAGAAAATAGACCATGCTCGGGCCTCTGATGCACCCAAGTGGAAGTAGAAATCACAATGGAAAGGAGAATGTCCTATGGTTGGATTTGGCAAAGCAGAGCAAATGTCTGAAGCAGGAACAAATAAGAAACAAATTTGTGATTTGCAGTCAACAGGTGATTAATATTAACAATCAAACTTCCAATTTCAGCTCTTCCTAAGTCTCAGCATGTCTTTTACTTAACTGTGTATTCCCCAGGGCCCAGTATAATGAGCCCAGTTTGTGCTCAATAAAGGCTTAATAAATAATCACCAAACTGAATGCATGTATGCTTAATGAATATATTCACATCATGCTAGGTACTAGGAAAGAATTTTAGAAGCAGAAACAACCGACAATCTAAGAATTGGTTAAATTACAGACTAGCCACACACCCGAACACCATCTATGCAGGCCTTGAAGACGCTGTTGTGGAAAATACTTCATGGCACAAAACGTTAAGCGATAAAAGCAGGTTACAAAATAGTAAGTTGTAAAACTGTATGATCTCATTTTTTCAAACAGAATATTCCCTCTCCGGGGCTTTCTTCTTTTCCTTCTTCACATTTTAATGTTTCTGAACTTGAGATTTGTTTTACAATTGATATGGCCTTTAATGTGATAGCATTTCAGCGGCTACACACACACACACACACACACACACACTCACACACACACAAAGCAGGAACAAACAACAAACCCTCTAATAAGGCCTCGTAATCCTTATAATGTTGCTCCCAAATTAAGAAAATAAGTGTGAGTTAGAAAAATATAAGAAATTAACTACTATTAATATTTAGGTACATATCTTTGGTGCTAGAAGAGCTAGTGCTATTTGTTTTCTTCTTCTTGACTTATTTTATTACAAAGGGCACATATATTGTTTGTTTGAAATAAAGGAGGAAGGCAAATGTTAAAATAAATGAAGGGATGTTGTTTCTGCCCTAAACAAGAATACATTAAATTGGCATGATGACCCTAGAACATAAAACAACTATAGTCTCTATCTATAATTTATGCACCATCTCTGATCTATACAGCATCTATAAATCAGGTGATCTATAATTAGTTTATGACCAAGTGATAGAATGTGGAGCATAGAACAGAAAAAGCTTTAGGCATTCAGGAAAGAAAATGGAGAATTCAGAGAAGGTTCCCCAAATACCCAGGATGGGATAAAAATGCAGGAGATTGGCTGCTGGTAAGTTCAGCTACTTCATAAGTCTGCTAGGAGCAGGCTGAGAATAGAATATTCTGGTTGGTGGAGTTTCTGCAAAGGGTAATGCACAATGGGAGATACAGGAGTCCCAGGATCCTGTGGAAGGAATGATGGGTTTTTATTCCTTTTCTTAAAGTGATCGAAGTGCATTGGCAAAAGCAGCAATGCTGTCTACCGGGGTAAGTCTCTCCCCCCACCGTCCTTACAATATCACTCAGAAATTCTCTACTTGTTGCTCTTCTCCACCCATTTTAAGCCTATATATGTATGCATAAAACTCTGTTTGTAAAAAGGGGAAAATTATAAATGATAAGAAAGTTAAAATAAAAATTACCATGTTTTAACTATAAGTAAAAAGAACAGAGGAAGAGCTCCTGGTACATAAATGAAGAAATTTGAGTAGAAATAATAAAATAGAAATGGTTCTCTATTATAGGAGAGAAAAGAAGTAAAGAGAAATGAAAATGTTCCAAAGTCAAAAAAGAACACCCATCGCAGTGCAGGTTAAGTTGGGGACCATCGGGTTCAGGACCTGAGGGATTAGGGATGATGGTATCTTATCTCTGAATTAGATGAGCAAGTGTCAATCGCCAGCTTGTTCTGCCCAGCCCTGGGAAGATGATGCTTAAACGTATTCCAAGACAGACTAATGCTGGTGGAATTAAATAACCACAGTTGAGTTGGAGGCTGTGCTGCCAAAAGGGCTCTTTAGGGCACGTAAAAGTAAAAATGACTTCCCTGCTTTTTCTGGAAGTCCCCAGGAAAAGTTGTTTCTCTCTTCCACTGTACCTGAGTTTGGTGAATCAAAACTGCCCAGAAGTTAACAAACAGTGCTAGAGAGCTCAACTGTCTTTTCCCTGTACACCGACCTGTCCTCACTCAGGGGAAATGAACCACAATAAAAACTACCAATTTTATTTTTTTAATAGGAAAAACTTCATCAAGAAATTTAAGGAAAGAATTACAAATGTTAGATGGGGCTTAAAGATTTCAATGTTGCACACCTGCAATTATATTATCAGACTGGCTTACAGGAGCTACACTGTGTTTTTAATTAGTCCTATTCCAAAGCATTCCATTGCCTTTCTCATCCTGAGAAGACAATCTCGATACACTAAAATGACTGAGTGGGCACAGAGGGAAAGAAAGACTCTACCCCACCTGCTCTCACACATCCTCCCAACGAAAAGTTTTCAATCTTAATAAAAATATACTCCTCTGAAAGCATGTGCCATTAACGCAGGTAGGTGCATATAAAGAGCCTGCTTAACAAATTTAAGAAACAATGACGGGAATAAAGTGAATATGGAATCTGTTTTACTGTATCTCCATGTCTCTTCATTTTCATTTTTATATCCATGAGAGAGCAGCAAACACTATTTTCATACATGGATGTAACTGAGACTCATTTTCCTAAAGCTAGACAAGCTCTTAAAAGAGATATCAGCCACATTTAGAGTATCTTTATTTACAGACTAGAAGGCAACAGCAGAGCCTCTGCATTAAAATAGAAAAAAAAAAAAAGGATGGAAAAACCCACCAACCTCACAGCGTTAATGCTAGCTTGCTAATTCATATCTCCTCAAACAGCATGGATCCAGCTGTTCCTATTTAAAGTCTTGCCATATCTTGAATGCAGAACAAAAAATCTGAATTAAAGACGTAAATAGAATACTTGAGCATGGGGCGGAAAGGCAGTTACCATTTTTCAATCTGATAAATGCAGTTAATAAAAACATGTAGCTCCGAAAAGCATTGGTGAGAAAGAGGAAAATAGGAATGGAGGGACGCAGCTTTTAAAAGTCGAGGACTAATTACTAGGGGTCAAGTTAGCAAGCTATTAGGACGGGGAGAGGGCCTGGGCCATGCAATGCTTTCCTGCCTGCTTTGAGCTGCAAATATGTATGTGTGTAAAGCCAGCAAGCTTCATAAATAAAATCGACACCACTTAGCAACTCAGAGAAAAAGTGTGACCAGTAAACTGTTACTCACCACAGCCTAAAGGAATGGAAATTTGTTTACAATGAACCAGAATCCACTCACAAAATAAAAACCAGAATAGATTCCTTTCTTATCTCCTTAATAACTGATACCGTGGTCCCATGGGACAAATTTTCTTAGTGCTTAAAGATCAACATCTGTAAACATTCAAAATTTTAATGGTTTCAAACTCCTCCGTCAAAAATAAATGGTATGAAAATTCAGTGTTTTTAGGTAAAACTATCTCTGTTAAGTTTTGCTAAGTTTATGCTATATAGTGATTTTTTTATTTCCAAACACCTCTTTAATGATAAGCAAGTTTAAAGAGGAAACTTGCCGTAAGATGAAAACAAAATAATCAGAGACTGTCCCCAACTGGCAGAATTCACTGTATTGAATTGTGCAAAAATAAGCCAGGTGGAAATGGAGCTAAAGTCACTACAAAGGAAAATGTCCAAAAGAAAAGAGGGGGAAAAAAGAAAAAAAAAAAGTCTAAATTGCAAAGCTCACTGAGGGGTAAGGCATGCTGAGACAGCTGCAGAGGTCAAAGAACCGATGTGACTAACAAAGAATTCAACAAAGAGGCTTTCTTCCTTACAGCAAAGACAAGTTCATGGATCTGAGTTGAACTAGAAGAGTGATCGGGGGAGGAGAATAAAGAGAGGTTTTTCTAAGTCTGCAGAACAACAAAAAACAACAATGATGATGATGATGATGAAAAAGACAGAGTCTACCTTGCAAATGCCTCCCTCCCTTGGAAAAGCAGAGAACGCCCCATCTTTAACACGAAATCACAGAGCTAGGTCTATGGTTACTGGGGTGATAAATGTACAGAGGTTCTTCAGTGACCAAACTAAACTAGAACACATATTTGCCGCCCCTCCCCAACAAACATGATTAAGGAATTTTTCTAAGCCTTTCATGCTAGATTACTATTTTTTAAATTGCCTCAACAGCTAAATATTATAATTCATAACTACAGGTTATGAATACATAACTACACTTCAATGCTTTTATTTTAATGCCATCTCCTGAAAAAAAAAAAACAGCCAATAACTATACAATATTTATCAGTAAGCCAGAACAAGTACACGGAAATCCACCTTTTGCAAGAGCAATCTTGTAAAATACACACACACAACACACACCTTGTTAAAGCAAATAAACTACGCTACTGCCATCGACCACACTCAGCCCCAAAATGACAAATAAGTAGTCACTTGTGAGAGAAAACAAAATAAAACAAAGCCAACACACACAAAAAAGCCACCACAACTCCAAACAGTTCATTCTTGGTAATTAAATAAAATCCCGCACAGCTACAAGTGAGGCAGAATTTGCTTCATGCCTGCACCGGCTTTTCCAGACCTTTTATTTATTTATTTTTCTGAATTCACCATCACAGTGTTTCAAGAAAAAAGAAATCCATGCATTCCCTCACGCATTTTTTTGTTTCATTTTTGCAACTGAAAATAAAATTGCAGCTTAATGCTAATGAACCAGGTCTTGCCTAAACTCCCACTGGAAATGCAAGCACATGTACTGGAGCAGTGCAAGATTATTCTGCCACAAGCATAATCACCTTACACAAAATGCGATTACTCTTGGCTGCAATCTTTATCCCCGAAGTCAATTTATTAATCAGAGAGAAAGAGAGAGAGAGAGAAGAGAGACTACCTACCCACAAATACATCATCATCTTGAAAGAGAAACCAAGGGCTCTCTGTCAGCCAACAGAAGTCTCCTTACTTCACCAAGAGTATCTGGAAGAAAAACTGAAAGCAGTAGGGTAGAAAATCTTGCCTTTTCCTGTCAAGTCCTTAGAGTCCCTCTTCTCTCCTTACAACAAGGTTTGGTGTGCTTGTTTATGAGTTTATGAGGACAGCATTCCTTCAGTGGCACTGTGTGTGATGTGACTTGCTTCAGGCTGCCTCTCTCTCTCTCTCTTCTTTCCTTCCTAACTCTTGCCTTTCCTCTCTTTCCTGTCAAGGCTGCTTAGGTAACAAATTCTTGGTGTGGCCGCTTAATGAGCAAATCCAGACACTTTAGGCAGCCAACAGTGGCAGACACAAACACTGTGGACACTGTAGTAGTAATAATAATAGCGACGGTGTAATCATAAGCAGGCGCGCTACACCGTTTCCTGACGGCCGGTGGGCGGTTCACGGAAGTCCCCACTGGTGGAATGTACAGGAAGGCGGCCGATCCTCTTGAGGCAAGCACATGTAACTCTGGGAGGCCAGCATCTGAGAATTTTTTTTTTTTAACTCAGAGTAAAGCTCCAGCTGCAGAGAAAGGAACATGTGCAGCAACTCGGCTCCCCCTTTCTCTCTTTAAATGTACTTCAGATAAAAGCAGCATCCAGTCGGTCAAGGCCTCCAGACTCATTGCTCTTTATACCACGCGGCTCAGCACACTTGTCTACAGCCATCTACCGACTCCGCCGTGTCACTGCGGGCTGAGGCTGCCTGCCGCCCGCGCTGCTGCCGCCGCCTGCCCATCGCTGAGCAGGGGCGGCCGTTTCCCCGCGCAGGGCTCATGGCCAGGGTGTGTACCGGGAAGTAAGAGGGGAAGGGGGATGGGCCGTGGAGGCTTCTGTGCCAATTCAGCAAATCAAAAGCAAATCCAAACCCCACCAACTAAACCCAGCAAATGGAAAGCCTCAAAAGGATTCGATGGCACAAATGTTTCTCCTTCCTAACCTGCGGATGGAGACTAAACATATGCCCTCATCAGGAGACCAGATGTGTTTATGTGTGTGTGAGTGTGCATGGGTTTCTTCTTCCTTCTCCCTCATCCTTTGCAATTGCAGACCTGGGCAATTTTGCAGTGTGCGTAAAACTTGATCATTTCGACAGGCTCTCCTTACAAAAATCCACAGGCTTGGATGCACAGCTAAGATTTCCTGAAAGTATCCAAATTTTTCTTCTTCCCTGAATCAATTCTCCTTTATTAGTTGTTCTTTTTAATCCATTTTAAATTGTACACTTTATCTTGAAAATTATCTCCATTACTGAAATACATCGTGAACAAGAGGATGGGGAAGGCAATTTGCTCGGCATATTAATTGATGCAGTGCTCAATTATTAATATATGGATAAAGGAGGAATTAATATTAAAATGCATCTTGTACATTAGGGGAGAAGAAGTAAAAAAATGGTCTCTTGCTCGGGTCTGAGTTTTGACCATTAGTTATATGTTTACACATCACACAGAGAAATTACCTAACTGAGCCCCTAGGTGATTTACATTTCTACCTAAAACTGCACAAGGTAAAATGTCACCTAAATAATGAAAGTGCATTAGCTAAATTGTAGAATCACCTGCAGCCCTGAGCAAGTGACAAGGTACTTGTTAAAACAGCCCATAGACAGTCCCATCAAGATGCATAATGGCCAAGCAGTGTGGGGAGAACCGATGCCAAGCCATGCCATTAAACAAACAGTGATGGAGAGAGATCCTCAGAGCCGGCCACCTCCAAGTGGCAAGAAATTAACCATACAGCCACCAACTGGTAAAATGTCAGTTATGCAGGCACAATGACCCATCTACTTACAGCATTTTAGAGGCCCCTGAGTCATAGAAAATAGGATGGGGAGTAGGGTGGCCAACTGTTCTAGTTTGACAGAGGCCAGGCGGTTTCCTGAGATACAGGATTTTAATGCTAACACCAGGACAGCCCCAAGCAAACCAGAAGCTTGATCCTACTTGGGAGAAGTCCTGGACACACTTTGTCATTACAGTTAAGAAAACTAGGGAATCCATCTTCCTTATTATTCTTGATGATGGAGACCACCTCTATGCATGATCCCCACTAATTCTAGTTTTGCACAGAGGACAAAATATGCCCTTCCTTACAGCAAAACCTGGGGGGGGGGGGTTCTTTAAATATTTAGATGCATGTGTTCATTCATTGATTCCACAGATATTCTCCTGAACAGCTGCTCCGTATCAATCTCCGTGTAGGTACTTGGAATGCAGGGGTGGTGAATGCGTGATGCAGATGTTTTAAATTGGTGGGCAGCAAATAGCATGAAGATGCATTTCGTTGGCCCCAAATATTTTTAATGTAATTTATTTGCCAATATTCAAAACCCAGGAGATTTCTAATGAAAACCTACAACAAGGTTTTTGGAAATACTGAATGATCCAGCAGTGTAAGAGTGAGTGACATTTCCACAAGGATAACAATGGGCTAATGATGTATTTTCCAGTCTTCACCACTCCCCATCATCCCTGAGATCAGACGTTGCTTGGCAAGAGGATGCGTGAATTTGCCTTATGGGCCTGGCCCTTATAGGCATTTAAGTGTGTAAATGTCTCTTGATCTGATCTGGGATGTGAGAACACACACACACACACACACACACACACACACACACACTACATGTCAGATATACAGTTCATATAGAACATTAACAATTAAATCTAATTCTTATTTTATCTTCAAAATTTCCTAATCCGAATTAAGATATTAGTACATTAGTGGAAAACTAAATAGATAGATGGATGATAGATAGATACATACATACATAGATAAATACATAGATACACAGATACATAGAAAAATATGTAGATACATAGAGAGATACATAGATGCACAGAGAGATACATAGATACATAGAGAGATACATAGATACATAGGTAAATACATAGATACACAGAGAGGTACAAAGATACATAGAGAGATA
The DNA here is from genome assembly GCA_031878705.1 of Tapirus indicus. Classification (NCBI taxonomy): domain Eukaryota; kingdom Metazoa; phylum Chordata; class Mammalia; order Perissodactyla; family Tapiridae; genus Tapirus; species Tapirus indicus. The sequence continues at coordinate 103,631,981 of CM062922.1, read as the reverse complement.
CATAGATACATAGAGAGATACATAGATACATAGATAGGTACACAGATTAGACAGACAGACAGACAGATAGATTTGATAGAATATATCATGGTGTATGTATATTTTATATTCACTTAATGCTCATTTTCCACAATGAGAGTTACAGGGCACCTATCTACCTTACATTGGGGAGAAACCTCATTTCACTTAGGACAAGTGAGCTCTGGAGACCAGTCGGGCTCTGGTCTTGGAACCTCAATTTGTGGCACTGTATCATCACCTCCAAAGTCCCCTGGCTTCTCACTTGGTCATTGAAGTCAGGTAATCATCGCATGGAGCTCTATTTCATACAAGTGGTTCTGCCGCAACCAACTAAAGGAAAAATTGGGTCTCTTTAAGTTAGAGGTTACTAGATTCATGCAAATTCACACTTCCTTATTCCTCTTCAAGGTGTGCATAGCAAGATAAGTTGTTCAATATGAATATCTTTTTCTCTCCATGTTTTCCCTTTCTTCCATCCCCCTTGGGTATCCCCCAACTCCCTTTCATAGCAACACAAATATATAATCTGCAATTAATGTGTTTTTTTTTTCTTTCCTTGGCTAAAGCCTAAGTTAAGTAACATGTATTGGTGGTCTATTTGACCAGTAGAGTGTTGTGTTTTATTTAATTTTACCTGAATATATTTATATTTGAATTATGTTCTCCTGCTCACTATAGTCCTCACACGTCTTGATTGTATTATACCAGGTGGACCTCATTCATTCACTTGCTTAAGTATTGTAGGTATCTGAGTTAAAATCCTTTGGATCAGAAGCCCACAGGAGAGATTAGAACAGGTGACCTGAAAGTGACTGGGAGAGTGTGAGTGCCTTTGAGAGGTAACAGGATGGGGAGAAGGAGCTCTGAAGACTGCACATGGGGCAGACATCTCTGGGTCCTAAGAAGAAGATGGTTGCACAGTGCCCCTAGGCAGGCTGGACTCTAAGTGTTGGATTTCCCAGCTTCACTATTCAGCCATCATTCCTAAGGATGAGAAGCAACTGAGCCACCAAGCCAAGAGAAACCATGGGTATCAGAGAGCAGATGTAACCACTCTCAACTGATGGTCCATGACCCATCCCCAATGCATTCTTGGTATTGCAATTTGTACCTCCAGGACCTTTGCACATGCCTACAAAAAGGGAGGGCTGAGAGACAGCTGGAAGTGAATGTTTTGCCTGATGGGTGGGATAGGAGACTGGATTAAAAATTAAGTTGATTCGAAATAAGTTATTTATTGCACATCTGAGTTAATGAACTGATTTATCATACAAGCTCTAAAAAAGCTAACAAAGAGTGGTTGGCCCAGTGGTGTAGTGGTTAAGTTCACACACTCCACTTCGGCTGCCTGGGGTTCGCAGGTTTGGATCCCCGGTGCGGACGTATGCACCACTTATCAAGCCATGCTGTGGCAGGCGTCCCACATATAAAGTGGAGGAAGATGGCACAGATGTTATCCCAGGGCCAATCTTCCTCAGCAAAAAGAGGAGGATTGGCAATGGATGTGAGCTCAGGGCTAGTCTTCCTCACACACAAAAAAAAGCTAACAAGGAAAGACATCTGATCCATGGAGAGGTAGATACACAGTCTAGACTTGATAGCCTATGACAGATCAAGGAATTGGTATCTATTATTTCTCTCTTTTTCTTTTACATTTAATCTTCAGCTTCTGTTAGCATAAAAGACTCCCCTGATTGTGCTTTCTTTGTCTTTTCTCAGCTTGCACCCATTCATTCTCCCCCCTGCCTGAACATGTGGCCCCTCTGCAAGGAATGAGATTCACCCAAGCTGGTGAAACATTTTATCACTGTAACACAAGCAGGAGACAGCTGTTTCCCATAAATCAAGTTTGGGAGGTGCTACAATTCTTCTACTCTAAAGTCCAGAGGTTAAACAGACGGAACAGAACATTCAGTGGGCTGCCCCCTTAGGGGGTGTCAGCAAATTATTTCTATGTTTGAAATTCTGCTCATAACCAAATTGATTATTCAATCAATTTCTCAAACCTTATTCCTTTAAATGAGCAGACTGACATTTTGTATTTACTGCCACCCCAAAAAGTTCCATTTTAAATCATGTTAATAACAAAGTAAACATACTCAAATATTCAATTCAAAACCAATTTTCCCCCCATTTGCAACCTGGCTGGTAGGCCAGAAGCTGCTTTCACAGTGGATATATTTAAAGCTTCTTGTTCTCATTCTCAAGTAGAAATTATTTTTTAACAATCAATCCAGTTATCAATAATCAGCTCAACACCAAAATCAATCAATTGCAAAGCAATAGCTTAAAAGCAACACTTATTAAGCTACCAGTGGCCTATCTGTTTAAGTGTCTTCAATCTGCTACAGAAATCGAATACTACTGTGAAATATTAGATGATATAGGACAATCAGTATTGGACTTTCAACTTTATGAAAGAAAGCCTTCATTAAAAAGCCGAGTTACTAAACAGTAAACTGAATGTGAAAAATGATTTGAGAAACCCAACTTAATCAGTGCTGGAATCTTTATTTAATACGATTTTACAGTACCCTTGTTTGACACTATTTTCTGCAAGAATGGAAGTCCTGAGTAGGTAGATCCATTCTGAGCAGAAGTGTTCAACTATGTAGTAGTTACAATATCCTACCATAAGGCCAATATTTCACTAAGATAGTCTACAGAGCATTAGGACACCAATGGATGACCCCAAAGTAGCTCTTCAGCATCCTGTAGAGACACGTAACCACCATCACTATTAACCAGATAGGGTAAGAAGAATCTGACCACTTCTTCTTCCCCTTAAAACCACATGATTGTTTATGTCCAATACTGATCTCTCCAGCCACATGGACAATAGCAGATTTTCCCCTTCAACAGAAGTTCCAGCAATTCCTACTACATTATCCCAAAGTCTAGGGCCTTCAAGGAATGTTTAGGCCACCAAAAAGATTGACCTTGACAAGGAGATGGTTAGACATATCTTAGTTCATCAATAAAGACAGTCCTATTCCTGGATTCTCCAGGTAGGTATTGCTCAAATCATCCATGTTAACGAGGCCAAGGTCGTCAGTATGACTTTTTAGAATTATTTATTATGAAATAGGTAAAATACATAATTATTATGAAATGTGAACAATAATAAAACCATCACTTAATTACCCATCTCCTCGCTTGAGATATAGAACCTGGGTGTAGTAAAGTGTTCAATATGTATTGAATCAATTAACAAATTAATTAATAAGCTCATAAATATTGCCCTCTGTATAAAAACTGCCACTACTTCTATTCCCATATTAGTGAAAAATGAGTGCTTTTATTTTTCCAGCCTTGGAGATGAATTTCTCTAAAGCCAGGAACATCCTCCCTTTGGTTTCCCCAGGAGGAGCAGCCAGTGTTATACTGGCCAAGGTTTAGGACACAAACTATAGTAACAGAATGGAAATTATACCTGTGTTCTGTATCTTAATAAGGCCAGTGTGGCTGGAGCCAGCAACTGGCAAGAACCGAGGTTGGAGAGGGAGGCGAGGATTGGTTTAATGCAGAGCCTTCATCATCACAGGGTGGGGTTTAGGTTCTGCTCCAAGAGCAAAGAGAAGCCACCTAGGGAATTCAACTAGGGGATGACTTATTTCCAAAGTCCCTCTGGCCACTGATAAGGGACTGTGGCCTTGAGGCCAAGTGAGAGTGAGAAGGCCAGTTAGAAGTTTGTTGCAGTTCTCTGGGCAATAAACAATGGTGGCCTGGGCCAGGTGGTGATGGAGAGAGCTGAGCTATGCAGTGTAACCAGTGATGCGAAACATACCCTAACACCAGTGGCTCGCATGCAGCCAATTCCAAAATGTTGACATGCAGCTGGACAAAATGAAGTTGTGAGTGCACCCCAAGAGAACATGGACCAGGATGAGAGGACATCGAGACAGCAAATCACCGAAGAATCTCTGAATTGGCTGGAGAGCTTAAGTAACCAGAGGGATAGTGATCTGCAAACTGTATAACAAACATGAAGGAGAAAAATACACATTTCCTGGGGACTAAAGCTCTGTTAAATTTGTTCAACACAAACAGTCATTTCTTTGGCATTGAAGTCATAGTGAAGGCAGCTTTGCCGGGATAAACACAGGTTACTCATTACGAGGACTTGGGTGGCAGAAGAAACTACAGGAAGATGGGAAAGGCATTGGAGGGAAATAATCTATTTATACCAGTGTTCAACAGTCTGCTGAGATGCTGCCATCAGGATCTCTGCTATTGCTTGTCCACTCTCCATGAAATTATCAGAGATCAATGCAACCCTTCTGGCGGCTCCCGAAATTAAATAGAAATGGAACAGTTTATTTTCTTTACTTCACTTTTACTTTTTCATTGAGGTATAACATTGATACAGCAAAGTGCACTATATTTTTAATTGTAGTAAAATATACATAACATAAAATTTACCATTTTAACCATTTTTAAGTGTACAGTTCAGGTGCATTAGGTATATTCGTGTTGTTGTACAAACATCACCATTGATCCACAGAATTTTTTAATCTTGCAAACCTGAAACTCTGTACCCATTAAACAATAACTCCCCATTTCCCTTCTCCCTCCAGCCTGTGCCAACCACCATTTCATAAGGTTCACTAATCTTAAGTGTACAGTTTCACACACACCACACACCTATGTAACCACCACCCAGATCAAGAGTTTGAACGTGTCAAGCAGCCCAGAAGTCTCCCTCCTAAACTTGGCAATGTTTATTTTTCTCGCTCATCTTCCTGGTTCTCCCTCCATCATAATGCAAAAGCCTTTATGAGGTACTTATTCACTATGGCATTTTACTTCTCTTTATACAGAGGGAGAGAAACAGATGTGACACCACCTCTATATTCTCCAAGAATTTACACCCTGACTTTGACAAGGAAGGACTTTGAGTTGCTGAATGTCTCCTTCCAGGCCTGGCATTCGTGCTGCGTGAGGAAATGCAGGGGTACAAAGTATAAAATATGGTTCTGCTCATGCAGAACTTTGCATATGAAGTGGGTGCGTGTTGTTTTAAGTGTGCCTACCCAGCATCCACCCCCACTCTGCTTCGAGGAACACATGCTGGTCTTCCCTTAGGATCCCTCCTCTGACCAACCCTCAGGGTGCATGACCCAGTCAGCGTTGAGCCAGAAGCAGGAGTGGACGAATGAAACTGGGCTTGGCCAATGAACACAGGCAGCCTCCGGCCATAGGGGTTGCTATAGAGATGGGAAGAGGTGTCAGCGAAGTTGATTTTGATCCTACATCTGACCTCCAACAGCTGTGCAATCTTAGGTGTGTTAGGGAAACTCGCTGGACATCAGAGATACAATGGGAGAGATAATTCCCACATTCTTGAACTGTGGTGAGACTTAATGAGATAACAGAAGTAAAACCATGAACGTGTCACATAGCATACTGTACATACTCAATAAATTGTACACATTAGTATTAACGCTAGCATAAAAAATCATTATTTTTTTATATTAAAGTGGACTAAAATGATACCTCTCTAGCCTGTGAGCTCCTTGAAGATAAGAACGCTGTCTTACTCATTTCTATGTTTCTAGTGTCTGACACATTATGGATCCTTAGTAAACATATGTTGGGCAGATAAAAAAATAATGTAATTCCTGTTTCTAAATTTTGATCCTGCTCCCATCTCTTCCCCCTATTTCTTCTTATTCTTTTTTCAATAGATATATTTGTTTGCTATAAACAAAGTAAACAATGTTATGATTTAGAATTCTGATCACCCCTTGTTTCCGCCATGATGCTGCCCAAGAAGTGGTCTGAAGCTGTCCGGAAATCAGAGGGCTGGTTTTTCTAACAAATGTTCATGTTCCCTAGGGACCAACGATAACTAAGCATCCCAGGTGGCAGCAACTTACATCGCAGGGCCCCTGCTGCTGTCACTGAGGCACTATATGGCACAGATGTACAAGAATAGAGAACTCTGGCTGTGATGGGTTGAATTGTATCCCCCTCAAAAGATACATTGGAATCCTAATGCCCAGTATCTCAGAATGTGACCTTATTTCTAAACAGGATCTTTACAGAGGTAATCAAGGTAAAATGAAGTCAGTAGGGTGGGCCCTAATCCAATATGACTGGTGTCCTTATAAAAAGAGGAGATTTGGACACAGAAACAGACATGCACAGAACGAAAACCATGCAAAGACACCCAGCGAGAAGATGGCCATCTGACCAAAGTGACGCATCTACAAGCCAAGGAACACCAAAGATGGGGGGCATACATCAGAAGCTAGGAGAGGCAAGGAAGGATTCTCCTCCAGAACCTTCAGAGGGAGGATGTCCCTGCTGACACCCTGATTTCAGACTTCTAGCTCCAGAGCTGTGAGACAACAAATATCTGTCATTTTAAGCCACCCAGTTTTGGTACTTTGTACAGGCAGCCCTAGGAAACTAACACAATGGCTCTCAAGCTCCATAACAAGAGTGTCCACGTGGATGGTTATAAACAAGAGGAAAAGCCATTTCACAAAGTCAAACCATACCTGGATTAGGTTGTTTCCTAAGGTGATTGCTCAACTGGCTTCAGGGATACCATAAAACTTTGTGTAGAGGACATGAAGTACTTTGACAATTGAGTGCTCCTTCTCCCTTTTTCTGCAAGGAAACTGTAACTGCTAAAACGCAAAGAGCATGAAGATGTGAAAGCAAGAGCAGCAGAGTTACCAACCTCCTGCATGAGTCAAAGGGAAGGGGTAAAGTGACACAGAAAATACGGGCAGGAAAATCTCAAGAGATTCTTGCCTAATTTAGTGGTGGTGGTGGCAGTGCTGCAAGCATGGGACACAGAGCAACTCAGGAAACACCCCAGCCCTTGTGTTCCCTTCCTCACGACTCGACTTGATGAGTTGAGCAATCACTTTGGCTCCTCAATAAAAGCACAATCTCAAGTTTCTTAAAAGGGATGCAAAGTTGCTAATGGACAGGGAGAAATTGGTTGTAGCTGGAAGCACATTTCAAAAGTACATTTTGTTTATATTAAAACCTCATTTAAGTATCAGTTCAAGGGAAAGCTGCTAACAGGGCAAGTTTAATATGACTAATACTCGCACAACCTCAGAACATTCCATTTCCATCCACCCAAGAGATATCATTTTAAAAATATTTTAATGTCACTAACATGGTAAGATGCTACTAATACGGTACAAATTATAACAAGAAGACACAAACATGATACTGAATATTTGCTGAGGAACTCAGTAGCAAATTTGATCCTTGTACTAACACGATGACAGGTTGCAAATACTTGCATTCCACTGCACCTTCTCCCCATTAGTCCGTGTTTATGATGTTACAAATGGCACCGTTACTCACAGATTAGTTAATGTCTGAGACTTTGCACCCTTGATGCTAATAAATGCACTGGGTTTGCCGCCTACATGAACTTAAAGTTCTCATTTTGGCTTTCTTAAGGAAATTCATCATGTAAAACTCATTACAGTTTGCACAACAGCATTTACTTTGGTCAGTTAAACATGGGGATCACTAGTATACTTTGAAGCTATTGAGCTGACAGTACTTTGCCATCCAACACCAAGACGTCCCCTCACGGATTGTCTAAACAAGGCCTAGCCTAATTGGAGTGCCATGTGTGCCACTGGGAAGCTGCTTGCTCAGAGAAATAATCCCCCAGAGCTAAAACTCCGCAGGCATTGAAGAGACTTCTGGGCAGAAAATTATAGGTGCATCAGGAGAAGTCAGCACAAGGAAAACCGCTGGGGTGTTACCCACCTAACAGCCCTGCTCCAAGAAATCAGACTGTCCTGGCCACCCCTCCCACCCACACCCACTAACAGCACACACTTCCAAGCTGTTCTAGAAATGCAATGTTAGAAAATTGTTAAAAGTAAGTGTTTAACTAAGACAAAAACCAGCAGTCTGTTCTCTGGTCTCAAGAGAGGTGACACTACTTAAGCTGTACAAGAAACTGTCATTATCCCCAGGGTTCACAAGAGGTATATGAGTGGGCATATCAACCATGACATTGGAATGGGAATTTAAAGTGGTGAATCCATAATATGTACATAAACTGTTACAAATGAGTATCTCCGTTGGCAATGAGAAAGTGGCATTTAAAGTGTTTACACTTTCTCTGTGTTGTTACTTCTACTATGAGCATTGAAGAAAGTCAAATATTTGCAGGGGGTCATATATTTGATGCATTTGAGTGAAGCTGGAAGGGTATACGACATAGTTTTTGCACATTAAACATTTGAAAATATTCTCCATTTCCACAAGGAAATTTTGTGTATTCTATTTTATTTATTTTTTTATGGACCATGTGACTCTTCTTGGTCTATCTTTTATTTTTCTAGTTTTAGCAAAGACTTGGGTAAAAGTGATTTTTTTCCTTTCCACTTAACTCTCTACAAAGGCAAAAAACCCAACATGAGTGTGAAGATAAATAGCAACTACTAAACTATAGTACATACGCCATCTAAATAAAGAAATAGTTACTCAGGCTCAAGAAATTGTTTTTAGGTAGGAATGCAAGCCCAAAACTTCCCAGACTTTTAATTAATTAATTGATTGATTGATTGACTGATTAATCTTCTCCCCAAATCCCCAGTACATGGTTGTATATCATAGTTGTAAGCCCGTCTAGTTCTCTAAGTGAGCCGCCACCACAGCATGGCAACTGACAGACGGGTGGTGTGGTTTTGTGACCAGGAAATGAGCCTGGCCTCGGGGGTGAGAACGCAGAACTTTAACCACTAGATCATCAAGGCTGGCTTAATTTTTATTTGTCTTTAAAATAATATTTTGGTCTTTTAAAGAGAAGCCAGAAATCTGGATATGTGTGTGAAATATCCAGATTTTTAAATATTGGCAAATATTTTATTTTTTTCAATCATTATGTGTGCTAAAAAATTGTCCCAAAGCAACAATACAGCCAAAAGTTTTTCACTTCACAATCCTCTTCTAGAATCCTCTTCGGCAACCTTCAGCGCTCTATAAAAAACTGTTAACTAAAAGTAATAACTGCTAGCATTTGATGACTGTGGTCATCACCAAGCAATGAAGCACTTTTGCTGTTGGTGTATCCAGGAGAGGGGTTACATTACAACTGTTGCCACTATTTAGCCAATCCCATCTACTCCCTATATATGCAAGATCATTGCAGTCTGCACTTATAAGATGTGACAAGACTATCTGTAGTGAGATCAACCCAAAGCACCAGCCCCATTAGTGATCTGCTTCCAACAACGTTGGAACTACATCTGGACTACCAGAGTGTGTGCCACAAGCTCCCTCTTCTCTTTAGTGAGTTTCTCTGCCTCTTTTCTCTCTTTTTCTTTAATTCTCCCTCTTTGACTTCCCTTTGATGCTGTTATCAAGGAGTCCTCCTTCGACCTCTCCCTGCTCTCAGCATTTCCAATCCCAGAAGTTTGCACAGCGTTTCACTGGGGGATGGCTTTATGGGTCTTAGTCATCTATACTTAGACTGCAAAGAGGAGACGCTGCACAACAGACAAATATCAATCTTCTTTCCAAAAGCAGATGGACTTGTGTATCTTTGACTTTGAGCTATTTCCTTATAATGTCCTTAGGTATACTTTTTCTTTGTATTTAGACTGTTTTTTCCTGTACTCTCAGGATGTGTAGGTTGATATTTCCATCAAATCTGGAAAATTTGAGGCCATTATTTCTTCAAATATTTTCTACCCCATTTTCTGCCTCATCTTAATTTTAAAGTCCAATTACATGTATTTATTTATTTTTGCTTTTCTACTGGGGATTTTCCCCAAATCCCCAGTAGATAGTTGTATGTCATAGTTGTGCATTCTCCTAGTTGTTCTATGTGGGATGCCACCTCAGCATGGCTTGATGAGTGGTGCTGTCCATGCCCAGGATCCGAACTGGTGAGCCCTGGGCCGCCGAAGCGGAGCACGGGAACTTAACCACTACTCCACCAGGCCAGCCCCTCCAATTACATATATTTAAATGATTGACATTTCCCACAGATCAGTGAGGCCTTGTTCAATTATTTTGCAATATTTTTTCTTCTCTCTGTTCCTCAGTCCAAGTGTTCTAGTCTATCTTCAAGTTTAAGGATTTCTTTCATAGAGTTTTCTAATCTGCCATTTACATTTAAGATACAACACATCTCAGTTCTAGAATCTCAATTTGTTCTTGTTTATAGTTTTCATTTCACTCCTGAGATTTCCCATCTATAAAATCATTGTGTGCCTCTTTTCCTTTAAATCTTTCAATGTTTATAATAGTTATTTTTAAAAATAACTTATCTACTAATTCCAACATTTGAGACACCTTGTACTCTCCTTTTATTGACTACTTTTTTCTCCTAATCAGTAACCATCAAACATTTTCTTAAAGGGCCAGAAAATAAATATTTTAGGCTTTGTGGGCCATTTGGTCTCTGTTGAAACTACACAACTCTGTCATTGCAGCATAAAAGTAGCCATAGGCAATATGTAAACAGATGGGAATGGCTGTATTTGAATGAAACTTTATGTACAAAAGCAAGTGGCTGTCCCACAGGATGCAGTTTGCCAATCCCTGCCCTAGATTATCATCAATTTTTTCTCTTCTACACATATCTAGTGTTTTTTTATTGTTATGCTGGACATTTTAATTGACACTTTATAGGAGGTTTTAATTATATTTTCTTTCTTTAAATGATAGTTGAGTCTTGTTCTGGAAGTACTTAAATAATTTGCATTGTCTCTTGACCCCAGCAGGCTCATTTTTATGCTTGGTTAGGGTAAGTCTACTTTGTATTTGTCCATAGTCATAAGGCATGGCCCTTAATATAGGGCAGGAACTGGCTAACGTTTTCAAAAAAGGGCCAGATAGTGAAAATTCAGGCTTTGAAGTTGACGTATGATCTCAGTCACATATTCTTACTTTTTTAATCCTTTAAAAACATTTAAACCTATTCTTAGATCCCAGGCTATGCAAAAATAGTCTACACACTAGATTTGGTCTGTGAGGCATAGTTTGCTAACCCCTGCTCTAAGACATGCTCCTTACCCCTAAAGTATGATCTTTCTGGAGTCTTGAATGAATGCCCACAACATCCACTGTCTCCATACAGACTTGGTAGCACAGCTATTTCTCTCTGTTAGGACTCATGGAGTCTGGCCCTGCATGTACATGGCCTGGCCCTTGCCAAGAAACCAGAGCATGGAGACTTCTGCCTCCTACACAGCTCTGGCCTCCCCAGTACCCTGCTCCACAAATTCTAGCCACCTTGTCATCCCCAACTCCTGCTCTCTGCCTCTTTAGCGCAGTGAACCGTCTGCTCTCTACTTGGGCTCCACTTCCCTGCACCTATGGCTGAGACATTTCCCCAAGATGTAGAGCTGGGTTAAGTGTGAGTTTCATCTCACATGTCTCTATGCTCTCAAGGATCATGACTCTATGCTGCTCGGTGCCCAATGCATGAAAACTGGTGTCTCATATATTTCACCCAGTTTCAAAGTTGTTTATAGAAGAAATCACTGTTCCATGGCCAAAAACAGAGGCTCCCCTGATACATTCTGATATCTAGTCCTAGGACAGCTCTCTGGGATATAGGTTACCATTTGGGTCAAATTATGCTGTTGGTGTACATACTGCTTTCTTTCACTGAATTAACAATAAATAGTACTATTTTCAAACATTTATTTAGTTCCTACTATGATATCGGCACTAGAGAGCAGAGCAATGAACAAGATAAGCATTGTCCCAGCCCTAGGGGGATTACATATAAAGGGAGCAGGAAGGTAGGAGAGAAAGACCACGAACAAGTAAACAGGTAAATAACCGAGATAATTATAGATTGTGGGTAAGTATAATGAAGGTGATACGCATGGTGACAAAATAAAGAGTAAGAATAGAATTAATTAAGCTTTTGGAAGGTCCTTCTGAATCAAAAGAGTGAATGGAATGTTGAGTGATCATAACTGATTGTCCAAACCAAAATTTTATTGGGAGGGATGGAAGTGCTATTCATGATTACACCAGGACGACAGTTGAACTGGGACTGTTCCAGGCAACCCAGGATATATGTTTACCCTAAAAGGGAACAAGAACTGGAAAACAGGTCAAATTGTTTGAAAGCTGTGGGAGCAATCTAGATGAGAAATGGTGGCTTCAACTATGTTTGTGAGAGTTGGTTTGGAGAGGAATTGACAGATTTGAGAGGTATTATGGATCTCAATTCTAAAGGAGGGTGTAGAGGAGAGAAAGCTGTAGAAGTTAAGAGTGACACCTTGGTTTCTGGCCTCAGGAAATGAATTAGGAACTCTTACAAGGTGATAGAAAAAGGGAAAGAAACCAGTTTAATGAGTGTGTGTGGAAGGGAGAGGCGATGACTATGGATTTGGGTATATTGAGTTTAAAATGTTTAAATAATATTTAAGTTGAAATAAACAATAGCCTTTGGGTACAAAGATCTAGAGCTCAGGGAAGATTTCAGAGTTGAGGGGAAAAATCTCCTTTAAAAGATCTGTTCCAGTTCCTGCAGCTAGGCGGAGTAATAATGTCCTCCTCTGCGCTCTCGTAATATTTTATTTAATACTCACCAAATGGCATTTTCTTCTGCCTTGCATTATCATCACTTATGTCTACATTTCACATCTTCTGGCAGACTGCATAGCCCTCTAAGGCAAAATATCTACTTACTTTGCCTTAAAGGTAGGGTACCTACTTTCCTGGTGGTGTATACAGTAGATGCTCAACATAAGCTTTTAGAATAACATAATTACTCTATGAGGCCAAAGAACCAACACTTCTCAGGATGGAAGCTTTAGCTTAGCTTGTGAAGACCTATGATGTGTTAAACCAAATGGGCTTCCCATTTTCCATGCTCATGGTAAAGATGTGCTTATGAAGGGCTATCCTGCTCATTAGGAGTTCATTTATCTTAATGGAAAATGTAGCCAGAGGAAAACTTGACAACATGCCACTCTGGACAAAACAGCGTGCACTAAGGATTTTCCAAATTCTGAGTTGAGTCCTGCTCACTGGTTCCTAAACCACCCCCTAACCAAAGTCTTGGTCTGGACAGTTAGGTTCCAATTTCCCAATCTGCAACACCTGAGTATCTGAGGGGGAAAAATGGCTAAACCTCAAATCTTTAGTGGGAGGCAACTTTTGGGAAATATTCTGGGCATGATGCTCTTAGCTATTTAAAAAATTATGTTTCCTAAGGCTGTGCTCCCAAATCATTTTATGCAAAGGGAAATGGCTCTGCTTTCGAATATTTAGGACCAAATAAGCAAAAACAGGTTAATCAAAACCACTTAAATGTTAACTCAGCTATCTGGCAAAGCATTCTGTGTTTAATTCAGACATCTATAAAAACATGCCTTCGGCTTAAATATGTCAAAGGATATATGCAGTCAAGATCAAGGGTATATAACCATTGAAAATAGCACTATAAAATTGCCGAAAAGATTTAAATTTCTAAGTCGTTGTCAGCAAAATACTATGTGAGTGTGTGTATCCATGTATGTATGTGCTGCCTCTCAGGCAGACAAGCTTTCAGAAATCATGACCCCAAACTTTCTATCCAGGAAGGCTTCTATATTCCTAAAAGCAACCCGTAAATTAGAAATCACATCGGAACAAATATAAATGTGCATGCTGTAGCAGCAGAGGCATTGGTCTCCTCCCACATGAGCAGGACACTGTCCTGTCAGAATCGAGTGCCCCAGTTACCCTGTCAGCTCAACACAAGTCACCCGACTGTTGGGAAATGTTGTTGCATCATTCAAAAGTTGCAGGTGTTTTTGAATCTGTCCAATACTCCAAGACTTCCCTCAAGAATAGCAGTGATGTATTATAAAACAGAAGAAAAAGAGGGGGGTGGGCAAAAGAATAAGCACATGAAGGCCAGCATGATGCAAAATCTACCACTCAGAAAACCTTGCTTGTGGAACTGTTAAGCTATGGCGTCTCTCATTGTGGTGATGTTACTCTGGGGTATGGATTCCCCCAGAAGCAGAGCTGGAGTGAAACTCAAGTGCAAATAGTACATTTGGGAGATGATCTAAGGAAGCATCAGGAGAGGAATGGAAAAGTGAGACATGGAGTGGGAGGGAGCCAAAAGGCTATGTTCACATGCAAGTGAGCACTGTGGGAAACCGGCATTTAATCCCACTGAGACTTAATCCCTGGGAGATGCTGTGGAACACACCTCAGAGTTACCCCACCCAAAGGCTGAGGAAGCTAGAGCACTGACCCATCAAACTCCTGTCCATCCTTAGTCCAGGGCTTCTTCCAGGTGTATTAAATGCCAAAAACTTCTGGATTGTTCTGTGCATGAGTGAAATGCAACCCATAGCCAGAAAAGCAGCCCCTGTGAAGAGGTCCATCAGTGTTTTCCGTAAGCCGTCTTTGGGACACAGTGATGCGTGATGAGAGGAAATGTCAGGGCTCTGAAAGCTTCTGCAATAAGCATTCCCAGGAGCCTTTATAATCATTCATTCACTCATTCATTCATGTGTTTTATTCAACACTTAGGTGACATATATAAATGATGATTGTTTAAATAATTTTTACATTTTCATTATCTACTTCATATACTTTGTGAGTAGAAATCAACAGAACAATTTGATAACAAAACAATATCAAAGGGTCAGTGCTATGAAAGACAGACATTCCCATAACACTCCATTTGACTTAAACACTTAAACACTCCATTTGACTGCTGGACTTAAATGAGGAAGAACCAAACGCCAATGAGAACTATGAAAGAAGAGGTTCAAAAGGCAGACATAGGTGTGCCCTGTGCCATTGACTACCTTGGATGACAGTTTTGGATGCTCTGTCCTCTGACTTTGGAAATTCTGTGTGAAAATGAGGGTGGCTAATCCCGGATTACAAAGCAAAAGTGTGCAGTGTGTGAATGCACAAGTAGAATCAGTGCACTTGGAATAGCAGCTAATACATAAATAGTGTGACAGAACTTTGGACCACATGACCCTTGTCCACTGGAGTTAGACGCATGTGTGTTATGTTACGTAGCAAATGGGATTTTTCAGATGGAATTAAGATCATGAGCCACAAATAGGGAGATTATCCCGGATAATGCGGGTAGACACAAAGTAATCACAGGAACCCTTAAAAGCAAAAGAGTAATCAGTCAGTGAGATGCAATGAAAGGAGAGGCAGGAGAGAGTCAACCCGTGAAAGAGTCTCGGTCTGCCATAGCTGGCTTTGAATACGAAGGAAGGGGACCAAGAGCTAAGGAACATGTGGCCTCTAGACACTGGAATGGCCCTCAGCTCTCAGCCAGCGAGGAAACAGAGACCTCAGTTCTACAACTGCAGGGAACTGAATTCTGCCAACGGTTGGAATGAGCAAGGAAATAGATTCTCCAGAAGGATCACAGCCTTGCCAATGCCCTGATTTTAGCCTAGTGAGACCCATGTTGGACTTCTGATGTAAAGAACTGCAAGATAATAAACTTGGGTTGTATATACTACTATTTTTTTGATAGTTTGTTAGGACAACAATAGAAAACTAATACAAATAGATTTCTACATGACTACCGGCTCCGATCTACAGTAGTCCCCCTTTATCCACGGGGGATACATTCCAAGACCCCCAGTGGATGCCTGAAACCGTGGATAGTACCAAACCCTATATATAAAGTACAATGTTTTTTCCTGTACATACATTCCTATGATAAACTTTAATACATGAATTAGGCACGGTAAGAGATTAACAACAACAACTACTAATAAAATAGAACAATTATAACAATATACTGTGTAAAAGTTACCGTAGATCTTAGCGACCTCAGTATATATGATTTTTTTTTCCTTATTAAGTCAAGAACTTACACTTTCTCACTTAAAGGAAGCACTTTGGCATATCCAAATTGCCAGCATCACTATTCTTATGCTGTGGGGCCATTATTAAGTAAAATAAGGGTTACCAGAAAACAAGCACTCTCATACTGTGACAGTGGATCTGATAACTGAGACGGCTACTAAGTGGCTAAGTGTACACGGGGAGCTTGTAGAGTGTGGATCCGCGGGTCAAAGAGATGATTACATCCTGGGTGGGACAGAGCAGAACAGTGAGAGATTTCATCACACTACTCAGAATGGCACAAAATTTAAAACTTATGAATTGTTTGTTTCTAGAATTTTCCATTTAATATTCTTAGATGGCAGTTGACCATGGGTAACTGAAACCACGGAAAGTGAAACCACAGATAAGAGGGGAATACTGATCTCATTTTGGAAGGGTTCTGTTTAAATTAAGCTTCCAAGGTCACCTTCTGAGTGTGGGAGAAAAGAGCCCTTGATCAGTTGGCAGAGCCAGTCTCGGAGACACAGAAGGCTGCAAGATGACACAGGAGGTCCACTGTCACCATGCCTGGTATAGAGTCTCTGCTTGTTCCTTCAGCTCAACTTATTAACTTACAATAGATGCTCTGTGTGCTTAATCTGTCATTGTTTGTTGGAGGCACGAAGGAGCATTTCCATAGCTCTTTGGAAAGGGAAATTTTACAGCTTTAGTACAGAAAGCATCACGTGACTTGTTCACTTTTGGAAAATCAATGGTCTGAGTTCAAAATCAGCAGGCAACTAGAGACAAAGGGTTTCTGTAACTCTAACTAGCACAGAAGACAGGTTTGATCACAAATTTTCCTCTTGTTGAACTAAGCTTCTGCATTTTATTTCCTTTTCTTCATGGACAACACAAAGAAAAACGATTTCAACCACCAGTTCACTCAATGAACGCAGTTCTGACTGAAACCAGAACACGTGGATTCCTAAGATTGCAGCTACTGTTTTGGAAAATGTCTCCGCTTTTTACAAAAACATTCCCCTCTTTATAAGTCAGGGTCAGGAAGGTAGCTGTTAAAGCAATTTACCTAAAGTGGCACCCAAAATTTTGCACTTAAAATACTCTTGTGCATAAAATACGGGGTTCCTTTGGTGGCATCTTTAATATCTAGCTAACCAGGAGACATTTTCCAGTTCTCATAGATGGAATCTGCAAAGACTTGGCCTCAATTCTAAGACTAACCCTTTTAACTCCAAAAAGATAAAATACCACAACCTTCTCATATCTTAACCTGACAGTGGGACTGAGCATTTTTGCTCATTTCCAAAAAGCGGAGGCATGTGTACTTTGAGTTCAGATGATCCAGGTGGCCAAAGCGGCATATGATGCTGGCTAAAGATGTAAATTTTGAAATGAGAAAATAGTCCTGGGTTCAACTCCTAGCTCCACCACTAGCTGTAATTCTTGGGAATAGCATTTAACTTCTCACTGTTCCTCTGGAGATTAAAGGAGAATCTTCCCATGAGTTAATGTGACGTGGCCAATGACTACTGGCTTTAAAGTTCTCAAGAAAGTGCCACCAAGTATTCTGAAGTGTTTTAGATGCTCAGGAAACCTTTTTTTTAATTTTCCCTGAGAAAGAACACTAGCCACTTCAATTGGTCAACAATCCTTATCTATTATTCTCTGGGTTGCACAGGCTACTGTGGGAGAAAACACAAGGGTCAGGGTCTCAGAACAGATGACAGTCATGCTGCAGAGGAGGGTGCGCGGAACACAAACAAGAAAGATGAGAATGCAAACAGTCTTCCAAATGCTTCTTGCTTGCTCATTTAGATAAGGTTCCAAGTGGGTTTCCATACACACGTGGCTTCCCAGGAGCCTGTAAAATCTGGAGATGGAACCATGTAGCAATGCCATGACTCACAGGGTCATCTGTTGATCTCTCTGTCTGCATCAGCCAGTCAAGGATTTGCTAAGTCCACCTGACACACTTGTGCACTGAGTTCACACAGAAGAAGACTGGGAGTCTAGGAAATAATTCCTGCCCCCAGGAGAGTACTTTTTTAAGTAAATAAGACAGATACACACACGTGCACAAGGAATATTACACCATATCTGATTTTAAATTGCTTATCAATAGGATACAAAATATGTAATCAAATCAAAGGTACCAAAACACATCAGAATCAACTACAAAGTTTGGGGTTTGTTTAGTAGTAATGTCTTGGACACTCACAAGACATGGATGTTAATTTGCTGGGCTACCATAACCAAGTGCCACAGACTGGGTGACTTAAACAACAGAAATTGATTTTCTCACAGTTCTGGAGGCCAAAAGTCTGAGATCAAGGTGTCGGCAGGGTTGGTTTCTTCTGACGCCTCTTCTCTTGACTTGAAGATAGCTGTCTTCTTGCTGTGTCTTTACATGGTCTTTCCACTGTGTATGTCTGTGTCCCAACCTCCCCTTCTTATAGGGAAACCAGTGATATTGGATTAGGGCCCACCCATATGACCTCATTTTGCTTTAATTACCTCTTTAAAGGCCCTACGTCCAAACACTGTCACATTCTGAGTACTGGGAGTTAGGACTTTAACATGAATTTTGAGGGACACAAGTCAGCCCATAACAACATGATAATTCAGTATCTCTCTGGTGAGGCTAGGACGTCAAAATGTTTTACCAGCTGGGTTTGAGAAAATGGCTCTTTTTATAAATACTCTAGGTGGCCTTTGGAGGATACTCTGAGAACCATTAACTGAGTGATGTGTCATGATCTCATATTACCCCTCATTTATCTACAGGGATCTGGATGACTCCTTGTGACTGAAAGGAAGAATACCTTACTTGTGCAGAGAAGGAAAGGGCTCCGATTACCATGAAACATAGACCTCTTTCCCCAGGCCTCCTGGGCTCATGATGACTCAAGGAAATGAGAAAATGTAGATAAAACATCTAGCCCTGTGTGTCATAAACCAATAGTTTCTTTCCCTTGGCCTGCTAATACTAAAAGGCAGTGCCAATCCACTGAGGCATCAGGGAAGCATTTTGAGAAATGATTCAAGAGTTGGTTTTAGCAAACCTTTAACCAAACTCTTGGCTCTGCAATTCTCCCAAGTTTAGCATATTTCCCCAGCGTATCAGTAAGGATTCTTTGATCACAGGAAAAAGGCATGGGCTTTGACTAACTTCAGCAGAAAAAGAAATCACTGGAAGGATACGAGATAGCCCCAGGGAGGGATAGAGAACCAGACTTAAATATAAAAAGAGGAATCAGATGGATCTGGAGGTCTAGCCCCAGGAACCATCTCCTCACTCAGCTTTACCATATCACCACTGAAATGAGTCAACTCCAGCTTTTTATCATATTTGTTTCCCTATTGTATATCACTTAACATCTGCTATGGTTTCAATGTTCGTGTCCCCCCTAAATGCATATAGTGAGATCCTAATGCCCAATGTGTTGCTATTGGGAGGTGGGAACTTTGGGGGGTGATTAGATCATAAGGATGGAGCCCTCATGAATAGGATGAGTGCCCTTATAAGAGAGACCCCATAGAGCTCCCTCACCCCTTCCGCTATGTATGGACGCAACAAGACATCTGACTGGAAGAGGCCCCTCACCAACCATGCTGGCACCCTGATCACAGACTTTCAGTCTCCAGAACTGTGAGAAATAAATTTCCATTGTTTATAGGCTACCCAGTCTGTGGTATTTTGTTATGTCAGCCCAAACGGACTAAGACGACATCCAAAGTCTTGGGAGAGAGGGTCCAGTTGCCCTCCTTGTCCATATCTACAGCCCTTGGCTTGATTTATTGTCTCTCCAAGACTGAACACATGAGGGAAGAAGGACAATGTCCAAAAGGACAATGGAGTGCTGGTTACCTCAGGGTAGGAATGTTTGCTGGCTGCTGACAGTAAGCAAACATGTGTCCACTACACCCACTATTTACCTGCATACATACACATCCTGAATAAATGTTCTTTCAGGCCATGAAGGAGGTGGCAGGCCTGCTGTCTCAATGAAATGTGCCTCCTTCTGCCCCCAAGTAAGGGAAACTACAGATGCCTTATTTCTATGCTTCTTGCCCCACTCCCCTTATTTATCAAGTTTTATTTTTTCCTCTTGGAATAGTATTTAGATCTCGGAAGAACAGAGCGGGAAGACAAGTCTTCACTGAGGCATCAGTCATAGAAATGAGGAGCGGCTATGACAAATTGAAACGTCAGCATTATTAGTGGTTTTGCTTGAAGCTGTTTGATACTGATTTAATGATAAAACAAGAAATGGGATGGATTTGCCCTGGAAAGGGGGATGACGACTAGGGATAATGGGCAAAAACAAAGCAAGGGAAAGGGAGAACGAATATTAGGCCAAGTGTCTTAAATAGGATAACTTTGGAGTCTTCCCCAGAGAAAGTGTTGAAATAAATAACTAGGGAGACTCAAAGGAGGACAGATAATTAACATGCATGTGAATTACAGGATTCAGCATCAAAGATGTAGGAAAGTGGCTACCTGTACATTTCTTTCTTTAACCAGGTCTCACAATGAAGTTGGGGAAATTAAAATCTGTAACTAGTTGGCTGGTTTTCTTGATCCATTCTCCTCCATGCTCATCAATGAATAGCCTTGCAAATATTGGGGAGCACATGAGATCTGTAAGGAAGAGTGACGAATGCAAGGTCTTGTGAAGACAACATTCTTTTTAAACATTTTGATGACTATCATATTTTAGTAGAGAAGCTGCCTGTGGAGATTTTTCTGATGGTTTGAGTTTCTGAAGTTTCTATAAGTAGAGAGCTAATTACTTTGGGACAAACTCCCCTTGGTTGGGGAAAATCATTAAGATTGGACCATTAGTCATATAAGATTAAAGCAAGCATCCAGCAGTTTTTTTCTTGCATGCATGCACTCACACAAACATACACAGCACCTGCGTAGAGTTAGGCAAGGTTGTTGACAGTGGGGATCTGAGGCCTGCACCTTGAGGGTCCTCTCTGTAAGTCACCAGGCACACTGGATTTCTGTTACCTCCTGCGCATCCAGCAAGGCTTTGCTAATCACTAAAATCTGAATTTGGTTGAGAATTTGGAACATTAATATGGAGGATAGCGTTCATGCTTCCAAAGAACTGGTTCTGAAGACAGATCACTCTAGACAAGGAAGTTACTAGACATTGCCTAAGAAAAGAGAGTATTCTGGAGCAGCTGAACAACAGTTTGCAGAGGGTGAGCACCAGGATGTGCACATAGAAAAATGTCACCTTTGTTGGGGAGTTCCAGAAATTACTTGTTGGGGATCCTGAGAAAAAGGATAAACTGGATCTTCCATTCTAGACTGATGGTGTTCTGAGTCATTAGGGTAGGCACATAAAAATAAGCATGATTTTATTTTCCAAGTCTTTGTATCAGCTGTCTATACATTAGAAGCCATCTCATGGGGAATAAGAGAAGGTAGTTAATTGGGAGTCTTTTAAAGCAAGGAATCATTTTTAAAGTGATACAGAGATATCTTAAATTTTTAGTTTTAATGTGACATATATTAACATTCACTAATTTGTTGATCATTGATGTGAGTCCAAGCCTTTCCTTTGAGTGATTTCTCTGTTGATCAAAATCCCTCATCATCCTTCCCACACAAACCTCATCCACACTTCATAGTTTCCAGTAGAGGTCAGCCAACTATGTTGGCCCAGGAGCCAAATTTGACCTACCCCTGGTCTTATAAATAAAGTTTTATTGAAACTCAGCCTTGCTCATCTGTTTTGTCTATGGCTACTTTAGTGCTGTAATAGTAGTGCTGAACAATTGCAATAGAGACCATTTGGCTCGTGAAGCCTAAAATAGTCATTATCAAGCCTTTTATAGAAAAAGTTTACCAACCTCTGATCTATCCTATCAGGTCTGGTTTTGTTTAAAGTGGAGTAAGAATTGCAAGATACATGTGAAAGATTCTGACTACAGAATCTTTCCAGATTTCTGAGGTTCTTTTTCCACTAACATTTCACAGTCTTCTCACTCACAGCTAATCAAAATAATTTTTGAGGCTTGCTTTCATAGAATGTTTCCAAAGCATTAACTTAGTTTTCATAGAAACAGCTCTTTTTCTTATTGTACTCATTTTTCACCAGTTTACATAATATTCCACTAAATAATGTAATTACAATAACAAGTGCAGCTGGCATAAGCAGGTCTGGGAATGAATACAACTGACTCTTGGCAAGCAGACACCTCAACAGGTGAAGAGAAAGGTAAGGTTGTACAAAAGTCACTTCAGTGAAATCCATGGGCATCTGTCAGTATGTTATAAAGAGACTGGACAGTATGTGTTAATTTGGTAGATTTGATAAGTGGAGGCCAATAAGGCAAACTTCTTCCCTCCATGTCCTTTTATATAGCATCTCTCATTTCAAGTGTTTATCAGTTTCACAAGCACAATTTTGTCACGGTAATTTGACAAATGCATATCTTCTCCACTAGTCTGTAAGGTATAGGAGAACAGAGAGTGTGTAGGATTGGGTATACCATTACATCTCTACTACCTAGCACAATGATTGGCATATGGTTCCTGCTCAAAAACTATGTCTTGAATAAATAACTGAATGGAAGCAGGCACTCCTACGATGAGCCATTCTAAAACTGTAGTCCAAGAAACATGGATCTTGGAAAGTCTCACCAACAAGTGGGGGTCTTACATTTCTTTTCCTGCTGTCCTAAGAGCCTCCAACTGAGGAAGGGTTGGACTTTAAAAGGGTAGGAGGGGCAGGGAAGCAGGGGAAAGGTATCTGATTCGGACAGCTCACTTCCAAGACAATTGGGAAGTTTCAATATCTGATGCCTGGATGAGGGCAATGGGTTTAAGCCAAGATGATCATTAGCAATTCGCATTCTGCAATCCATATCACTCTTGTATCTAGCAGAAATGAGAAACTTGCTTCTAACTGGAAAATTAAATATTGATAATGCAGATCTGCTCTACAACATCTTTGACAAGGCTGGCACCATAATTCCACTGCTTCTAAAACTTCAGTCATTTGCATTCCAGTCTCACAATTTTTGTCAGAACCGCAGGCAATCTGTAACATTATGTAGTTAATATTTATCTTTAAAGTGACTCATTTTTAACCTAAATAGATGTATTTGCCAAGGAAACTTTGTAATGCCACTGTAAACAGAAAACGAGTATCAGTAGTCATAAATAAAATTTAATGGAAAAAAACTCATTAATATCTAACAATTATTAAGAACATTTTCTAGACCAGACACTGTTGTGAGAACCTAATATGCATTAATTATCTTAATCTTTGTTTGCATGCACACACACACACAACTTATAAAATATGGGCAATTATTATCTCCATGATACAGAGGAGGAATTTGAGGCACAGGGATTTAAGTAACATGCACAAGTACTAAACTGCAGAGTCTAGATTTTATCTCAGTAGGCCTAGCTCCAGGCACCTAGTTCTTAACTACTATATTTTGCAAACAGTGTTTTTAAAGTCTAGATAGATGCTTTGGCTGCTGGAGGCTCTAAGCCTGAGGCACGCCCTCATTCTGTTAAAAAGAGAGCTTAGAAATTGTTAGAGACTTGTTAAAGATACTTTAGTTTAAACTGAGAGTTTCTCATTGACATAAAAAGAATTGAGAGAGAATTGAAAAGAGAATCACTTCCTAAGGGGTTCACCCTTTCTGACTGACTTGATGTTCACCACCTGAAAGCTGTGAGCACCTCAGGGTAGGTGTCTTACACTTCGGGAGATGCTGAGCTACAGGCTGGGCGTAGCGCACCTATTTCCCAGGATCCTTTGCTCAGCTCTGATCTTCCAGGTTTGCAGAGTATAGCGGACATCCTTGGGGATATTTTCTCAGCTGGCTATGGCTCTTTCCCTGATAATCGAATCCTCCCTCAGTAGTGGGCTCTGGATGTCTAAGTATTTACACTGCTTCCCTGGACACAGCTGAATGGACCAGCGTGAACAACTGACCCAGGTTAGGCCAATCAAATTCCTTTCTCAGGAATCTGTAATCAGGATGCATTCACAGTTAGTCCATCTACCTGTGGGATCTGATGCAGCATAAATCTTAGGGGCTGGAAGGTGTCATGTGCATAAAAAAGTAGAGAGCCCTTTACAAAAGAAAATCCAGAGTGGGCCCACAAGGAGAAACAGAGATGAGAGACAGCAGCCTGAGTTCTGACAGCTTTCTGATTCCAGCTCCTTGGGAGGCCAGGCTGCATGCCTTTTCTGCTTAGGAAGCCTGAATCAGTCACTGTTATTTGCTTAACTGAGAGGCAGTTTTCTCCTGAATACACCACCATGTCATCAACTGCAGAACCTGCCCCTTGAATTGCTTCTTAATGTGGGGAGTTGGGTGGGAACAGATGTGCTGTGAATGGTATTTTCCAGCCTGGTATTCCTAGCAGGAAGAAGAGAGGGAGAAGCATTGGGAATAGTACTATTTTAAAAAGAGCTAACGTTGCTGATTATGGGGTGCACATTTTTTTTGGAGTTCTTTATGTAAGTCATTTCGGCCAATCGACAATCCTATGAGGAAAGTATTCCCATTTTACACACAGAGAAACTGAAGCTTGAGAGGCTAATGAGGATTTAGAACTGAGATATGAACCTAAGTCCATAAGCAGAGCTCCTGACCACCCCTAACTACCCCTCATTCTTTGCTGACTCCTATGGTATCCATTTGCCATATTGCTGATAAGGATTTCAGTCCACAGATTCTGACACACTTAGGAGCCAAGCCTTTCCCTGCTTTGCAGTGTTCTGACCAAATTTATTAAACAGCCCCAGAACCAACATCTGATATTCACAGCACAAAAGTTCCCTTTGTAACCAAATATTTTATATGAATGCTAATAAAAGTGGTCATTGGATCCCTGACCCTATGACTGCATCATCCTTCCAGTTGGTAGAATGCTGAGGTAGGAAAAAGGCTACTGAGTCCATGTCATTTCTCTCTTGGTTGTTTATTTGTCCATTTGTTGGTTCCAGATGCCAGAGAGGTGAGTGTTGATGGTTGGGTTATGATGACTGCACAACTAGCACTGCCCCAACCTGTCAGCCATGATTCTGGGACAAGCTGGTAAATACAGCCCATGGAGTCAGGGGTACTTAATATACAGATTTCATGGTGAGCTCATGTGACCATCTCCTCAGTAGAATCCAGCAACAATTTGAAACGCAAGCTCAGAAGAAGGCTCAGTCTACTCTAGACCAAGAAAACTTGGGATGGAGGAATGAACAGGTTTTCTGTTCTGTAGTCTGCTCATTGGGAACAGGAGCAATCCCAATAGGCTTCTGAGAAGGTAAATCATCAGTTAGGAGTAGCTGGCTGATGTCCTTCTCTTGGGAAGCGGGGGGGGGGGGGGGGGGGGGTAGCTCAGAGACAGTATTTCTGGGGCTGAGCTGGGTACTGGGGTGAGGTGCCTCATATCTGCTGTCCATATCTGACGCTGAGAGGAAATTAGCAAAGACTGCATCCAGGACTGTTCCAAAGAACATAAGGCAAAATACAAAGAGAGTGCCAAGCTGGGTGGATAGGTCGGTTAGGATGGGAAGATGAGATCTGGCAGAGAAAGCATCTCTGTAGAATTCCACAAGCCAGAGTTCACGCACTTGCTGACGCTTCATGTGTGGTCCCCATCGTCATGTATGTGGGATGAAAGAGAGCGATTAAAGGAGTTGACAGGAAACCAACCACATGAGTGACGCAGATAGCACATGTGGATTCCTTTTGTGGCAAA
The DNA here is from genome assembly GCA_031878705.1 of Tapirus indicus. Lineage (NCBI taxonomy): Eukaryota > Metazoa > Chordata > Mammalia > Perissodactyla > Tapiridae > Tapirus > Tapirus indicus. The sequence goes on along the minus strand of CM062922.1, from coordinate 103,606,420 downwards.
CCCTACTGGGTAATTACACCAAATATATTCTCCTGTTTAAGCAAATCCTGTTTTTGTTCAGGTGACAATCTGCCTGTCCCTGGAGATGAATGATGGCTGCTGTAGCCAATCACTGAGATCCCAGGTCAGTAGGCGTGATTGGCATAGAGATTGGCCAATGAGATTTAAGAGAACATCCACAGAGACGCTTCTGGATATGATTTTCCTCCAATCAAATGCAGGAGCTGTGAGGAAAACACTCCTCTTCCTCTTCCCTCCCAGTGAGATTGTGTCACGTGAGCAAGTGATGCTGGGAGCAGGGCAGCCATCTTGAAAGATGGAAAGGAGCACCCAGAGAAGCCCAAAGATTCCAAATCACTGCCCTGACACCCAAAACCCACTGAATCAGCCCTGGGACTGGGAGGTGATGAAATGTTTTTATGTTTTAAATAATGCTTAGCTTTTCTATAACTTGCAGACAATAGCATCCTAACTGAAAAAATTGATATAATTTTCAAGAGTTTTTCTCAGAGTGTGTTCTGCATCCAAAAATGCTCTGTGATCAGATGTTTGCAAAAAAATGTGTATTATATCCAGCTCTCTATATTTTGCTTTTGTACATTAAAGGCTCTGAGAAGTCCTGCAGTTAAAAAAAAACAGTTTGATTTTAACTTTGTATTTCCTAAAATTAATTCATCAGAAAATCTTTTTTTTAGACTTTGTAATATCTTGTAAAACAAGAATCTCACAGAGACCATTTTGGAAAAATTAATTTAGAATTTGTGAGAAAAAGAAAGGAGAGCAGAAGGAGCAGGTCTTGGATATGCCAACTCCTGCACAGTGTCCACATGCACAAAACAGAAAGAGCAGCTGTGTCTGTTTGCATTATCTGCTGTTTCCAGAAGGCCAAGAAAAAGGAATACATTTCATAACTACCCACTTGTATGCCTGAATTCTGACAATGTAACAGAATATACTAATGAAGGAATATAAGCTTGACAACACGGCCACAGCCTGATCATCTCATACAGCAAACCTGGAAAAGCAGTTTGATTGCTGCATTTAAAACAAATTTTAAGAAGTGTGTCTGGCAGGCAGGCACCCTTAAATGATGTTGATAACTAAACAGGTATGTGTTTTTCTCCTACTGTCTCTTTAAGAAAAAAAATGAGATTAAGGAAAATGCATTCATTGAGATGCCCAGGTATTAGCATTTCAGATGAGAACCAAATTTTCTTCAGAAACCCTAGAAAAAGAATGTCTTCCAAATAAAAAAAAAGCAATCACCTTAACTGAGGAAGTTTCCTTTTCAAGTAGTAGAGAGGCTGACACACATTCAGGGGAGGAGGAAAAGGAGGGAGGGAAGACAGGAGGGAAATCAGGAAGAAAGAGAGACAGAGAACGGAAAAGGAAGAGACAGAAGAAATATCCAGAGATGAGACTTAGATGTCGAAGGTGAGATGGCACATAACAACACTGGGCATCTCGCAAAAGGGAACTGGGCACCTAAGAGTTGAATGGGAAGGGAAATCTTCACTGTATTCTGTTTGGTAGCATTTAAATTTGGAACCACATAAATGTGTATGCCATTGATTTAAATGTGTTGTCTATCGATTAGACACAGAGATTAGTTTGAAATGTAAAAGCAACAACTACAACAGCAACAATAAACGAGGCACCAGTTCCTGATGTTAGAGATGGTCTTATATGCAGCTACTGGAGCCACACTTTGGACTAAACCATATGACCCCTGATATCAAACTACTGCATGGATTTATTTAACGGAGTAGGGAGCGCTCCGTTCTTATTCCTAAACTACATCCCTGTTGACAGTGTCCTCATCAATGAGAAATAATAAACCTCTCAAACTGCACACAAGCACTTCATTACCCGCTGCGTCCTTAATTTGCTAGGCAAGTCTCATTTGCAATAGAGATTATTTGCAATAGATTTGCAATATCATTTTAATTCTGAGGAATTTATCAGGGAGTCCTGGAGACAAAAGCACACATTCCTCTTTATCCAGCTCTGACCTACTTCTGGCCATCATCCCCACCCAAACAGGAAGAGAAATCTGAAGTTGCAATACATTATTTACTAGGATGAACCAGTAATTCAGACTGCAGGGAAAAAGAAATAAGAGAGCTCTGGAAAGCTTAAAACATCTTGAAGGCTGTTTCATGAAGGAGTCACAACTAATGTAGACACAGGTACTTAGGAGTGAAGTGGGTAGAGATGAGAGGTTAATAGAGAGAGCCATGCTGGGATACCACATAAAATAAATATGCATAAAAGAAAAAGAAAACCTCAACTCACTCTCTTGGTTCCATGCAACTGGATTCTGTTGTTTGTTTTACACAAGGATTTAACAAACCTGATGCCAACAGCAACTGTAAAATGGAAATAACTCTACAAATCATTGTCATCTCGAGACCGGCATTAAGTAAATGCTCTGAAAAGTCACAAGGCAGTATATAAGTGGCATTAGACTGCTTTAATAAATTATTCTGATTTATTAGATCCCTTTGGGTTCAATGGTGTCCCAACCCTAAACCTCACTGCTGTGATTTTTAAAAGCAGCAGATTCCTCTAGATTTTATAATAAGGTGGAAACATGACGATAGGGCACATTGTCCAGTAAAAATTGCTGACTTTCTCAGTGACATTAAAGATAGGCCAATTGTTACTTCAAACTCATCCATCCGAACCATGAATGAACTTGTAAAAAATACAAATGGGGTGGAGGCAATCCTGGTATTTCTTAAAATACTATCCTCAAGCCAAGAAAGATATCAACCATGACACTATGGAAATAGAACAATGACGCCAAGCTCCATTGATGAGCAAACCATTCTCTCTTCACTCAGGGGATGCTTTTTACATCTAATGTACTTGAGCAATGAGAGAGTTTCATTTTTAAGAAAGTAAATAGCATATGAGGTTTAAAATTCTACCCCCTTCTCCTATGTGCACAAATGCCACTAAAACTAAAAGGTTTCCAGAGGACTTGAATTCTCCTAGAAAACACCCTTGACATATTGGTGGCCTACCCACCCCAGTTGACAGCAAGAGAGCATTTTAGGCACTGAGCAAACAAGCTGGTATTAGCATTAAGAAGGCAGCAAGATATCCTTTTGACCTTCGTTATTACTTAGACCTCGTGTTGTACATAAGAAGAGTACAATGATGTCAAACAGATTCCAGAGGAGAAGTATTTATTGCTGAATCTAAATCAAAAAATCCATATCTACTATAATGGCACTTCAAAAGAAGATATACTGTATTTACCAGCTCAATCAATACTAAATTAGCTGGGATAAATATTTTCAACTCTACCAGTCTTAAGATGAAGCCCGCTATTTAGAACCTTGTGTCTTGGGAGAGACAAGGAAATTTTTGCTTATCACACAGAAACGAGAACCAGGAAGTATTTTACAAGCAGGCGCACCTACCCTGAGCTGCTCTCTTTCACAATTCATCTGTTGTCTTGAAACCTAAGAAGAAAAGAAAAAGAGGGGGGAATCAGAAGTTTCTGCATAAAAATAACATGAAAGAAAATGGAAAGTTACTTCTAATCACTTGCTTCAAAGCAGACACAGAATTAATTAATTGCATTTATGTATTTAATTTTTATTTAGGTCTAAAGAGCCTAAGCTTCCCTTGGAGTTTCAGTTGTGTGTTGCAGGAATCACAACTAGGAGGAGACAGTCTTGAAGGGATGGAGAGAGAGGTGCATTAGAGGGTGTGGGAGGCAAGATCTTTGCAGGGTGAAGACTTCCCTCTTGGGGTGAAAATCCCTCTTGCCCTGCCTAGCAGGTGCAGGCATTCTTCCCCAAAGGCCCACTCAAGATGGTTGGGAATGGGCACTGGACATCACGCAGTGCCTTCTCTGATGTTCAAGGCTGGTAGTGTCACCTACACACCTTGGCAATGGTTTACATTTTTGCAGTCTGGGTCTAATCACAAGGGAGTAAGTCCCCATAGGACTGTGTTAGGGAGAATTCTGAGGTCAACACTTATATCAGAGAGAGAAACTCTGATCAATTTGGGATATCTGCCGTAAGCTCAATTATCCTTGCCCTAACAAAACGTGCTTCTTAAAATCAAGGATGCTTCTTTAGATTAACCATATAATTTATTTCCCAGGCAGGAAAGATATATGTGAGTTAAAGGAGTGGGTGGGGTGGTATTAATGATTATGGCAGGAACAGCAGATGTGAAGTGGGGCTGACAGGGCAAACTGGGACAGACACTCCACCTCCATGGGCACTGGCTGGCTCTACCTTCAACTCAAACAGCTAAGCTGAAATAAAATTTAGGTCTACGTTCACAGTTTATTCTGTGTATTGCTGGTATTTTTTTAACCAATGAAGCAATCCCTGACAGTATATTGCAAGTTTTTGAAACTTTTACTTAAGAACGTTTAGAAACTGACTTTTGACATATATTTTATGTATTTTGTATTGAAAGTTTCTTTTTACTTTCTCTAAAACAAAAACAAAACAGGAATCTTTATTTAGGATATGCCAGAGCCCAAAATCTATAAATTGCTGCTTTGCTATGCCCTTTAGCCCAGAAATATCACCCCTTAAGAAGAGCTCCTAAGAAAACAAGTGGAGATACACACAAATGTTTATTTACATGTCAACTGCAGCATCATATATGAAAGGAAAATATTGTAAACTTACAATGTGTAATAATAGGAAAATTAAAAATAAATTGCAGTACACTGATATGATGGCATAATGTGCAGCATTTAGAACCATGGTTTTGAAAAACAAAGATACGGGAAATGCCCAAAAGGTACTTTTTAGTCTTTAAGAAAAGAAGCTACAAAAGTGCACAAATGTTATGATTCCCATTTTGTGTTAAAAATAAAGTGAAACAGATCATTAAAGAAATGGAAGAAAGATAAAAGAAAAGAAAGAGGAACGGAGTGGGAGGAAATATTCCAAAACATTAAAAAGGAAATGGGTACGGTGCTGTAAAAATACCAAAAAAAAAAAAAAAAAACCCACAACATACACACACCATTATACACTTGAAATAGATGACTCTTTTATGATGTGTAAATTTTATCTCCATAAACCGTTACAAGATGAAGTGGGGCAAATTCATAGAGACAGAAAGCAGGTTGGTGGTTGCCAGGGTATTTGGGGAAGGGAACTGGAGAGCGACCGCTTGGTGGGTTTGGATTTTCCATTTGGGGTGATTAAAAAGTTCTCAAACTAGACAGCGATGGCTGCACAATATTGTGAATGTATTTCATGCCCCTAAATTGTACACTTTAAAGTGGCTAAAATGGAAAGTTTTATTTTATGTGTATTTTCCCACAAGGAAATAAATGAAGTGGGTGATGAGGTTCTGGTTCTGGGTAAGATGGAATAAGCACACTTCGCCCTGTCTCCCCTACTCAATGCAACTATAAAATCTGGATACAATGCATGGAGCAACTATTTGAGGTCTCTGAAAAGTAAACAGTAGCAGGTGGAGTGGGGAAGAAGACCAGAATTCAAAGTATCATCAGGTATGATGAGTTCCCCCCTTCCCTGCACCACTATCCCCTGGCATGGATTCAAGGCAGTCTAGAGCCCAGAATTACGCATCCGCAAACAGACAGAGAGAGATGCCCAACATTCTGAGGGAAGGAACCCTCTTCTGTGATCTGAGAAGCTGTGGTCCCAGAAGGTAGAGCCCCTGTTGATTCTTCTCTGTCTTCTTGCCACTTGGCCCCAAATGCGGGCTCAGTAGCAGAAGCACAGGGTAGAAAAGCACCAGCTTTCTGGCTGGAAGATGAAAATGTAGAGCCCTAGGAAACCAAAAATATATCCAAATATGGAAAGGAAAGACTGGGAAAATGACCCCAAGTGGTAATTTCATGAACTCGACACTCACCCTTGAGCCACCTGTGTGCATGTGACACTAAACGGATACCATAGACTTGGAGAACTGAACTGGGTAGGCCACTGCTCAGGTCTTTGACTGTCTACTGGGGTGCACACACATGGGACAGATCTAACTATTAATACAAAATCTTTGACAGCAGAACTGATGTTGGAAACAAAATCCACAGAAGGAAGATAAGAATTTTCAGCCTGAATCCAACTGGATTGATTGCCTACAGAGCAAAAATATCAACAACTTTCATAGGATTTAAACAAGAACCAGAGTCTGATAAGATAATATTCAACATGCCACAAAAAGTGATATACCCCAAAACAAATGATGTTAGAATAATTGGAGGTCTGTATGCAGAAAAAAAATTATATATATGTATACACACACACACACACACACCCCTTGACCTAAACATCACACTCTATACAAAAATTAACTCGAAATGGACCACATATCTAAATGTGAAACAAAACTAGATGAGAGATGCAATTAAGGAGTGACGGCAATTACTTTTTTCTTAATGTTCTTCTGTAGTTTCCAAATTATCCTTTATGTCATGTCGGGTATTTATAATCAGAAAATATTTTGATATTGGTGCCTTGCAAAAATATAGGAGGTATTTAAAACAAGTTATTGTAATAGGGATAGCTTTCATTTTTGTTAATTAAATAAAATGCTTTATCTAATAACAAGATTAATATTTTAATATCCATCTTCAAAATCACAAGGGTTTGTCGGACTCACAGAAGCACAATGATGGCATTAAAAGAAACAAGTAGCCTACTGACCTAAACAATGGAAGTGAAGCCATATTATAACATTCCTATTACAAAGCTTATCAGTTGCCACGGAAGTACCTATGTTGTCCTCCCAGTGAAGCTGATTAAGAAGAATGAGATTTGGAGATAATAAAAAAGGACATTTTGAGTAATCTGTATAGTGACTGCTTGTGGAGGTTTTGTTTGTTTGTTTGTTTTGCTTTTAATGTGTTGAAATTCTCCTGCACAGCATCCTGTAGTGTTCTGCCCATATTCTAAGAACAACATCCTGCTTCTCCTTTTGGGCCATGTCCCTGTCCAATCCCATAATTTTTTGTGTGAATTGGATGTCATCACCACCACACTCTACTTGCTGCCTGATAAGCCTACATCTGCCATTACCTCTTTGGTTGGACATCAACTCAGTAACATCCACATCTTCGGGGTAAGGTGGCTGGTGACTTCTCCTTCTTCAACTAGGGATCAAGTGCAAATAGCCAGTTATGCAAGATGTCCAAGTCCCATCAGGAGTTGGTGTTTCTGTTGCAATTATGCCTGTCACACACCACTCCAACCAGAGTGTCATGATGCTCTGAAGGCTCACTGAGTTATTGCTAGACCTAAGGAGGCTCTTAAAACTTTTCCCCACAACTGTATGGAGAGTTTCAGAGGGAAAAAGACACCTGTAACTCTTTATCATGTGTTCTGGAGAAAGACCCACCTGGTGCACTCTTCAAAAGCCAGCCTTGAAAAAATACCTTAAATGTACACTTTACTAAATGCTATTTCATTTGGAAACTAACATGTGATACACTTTTTTCTCCCATAGCAGTAATGCACAAAACTAATATATTGTATAGCCTAAATGAAAAAGGGAAGGTGGGAGGTCTGGTGCTGCTCCTTTAAGAGGCTTCCAGAGAATCAAATACCACTCTCAATAGGGCTGCCAAGTAAGCACTTATGAAAGGTTAGAAACTGAAGCAATAAACTTCAGCCTGAGACCCTTTGCTCTCCTGGTTGAACGGGATGTTTAATAGCGGGGCTTCATCTTCCCCCATCTCCTATCTTCTTCTGGCCAACAAGGGCCAAAGAATCTTTCTTAGACTCAGCCTTTTTCATCTTCTGACTTGGAGCTCTCTCTTATCAGTTCTTCCTGCTTTATCCTGACCCTATTGTCAGTCTGATTTCTCCTCCCACACATCAGACAGGATCTGCAAGGGAAAGGACTGAGTCTTATTCAGTTTTCTCTTATTTTTGAGACTAGGACAACATCTGGAATCCATTGATTTGTCCATCCATTCATTCATCCGTGTATTCAACAACAAATATATACACACATCAAGTACCTTCTGTTTATGTCAGACACTGTTCAAGGCACTGGGGATACAATAATAAAGAAGACTTCTGGAGCTCATTTTCTAAGTGGGGGAAAAGATGAGTAAATCGAGAGCTACAACACAAAGAACATTTGCTACCATGAAAATATAAGATGAGCCGACAGCACATAGGAGGGACATCAACCTTGTCTTAGAGAGTTGAAAAAAGTGATAGTGTTTTTTGTTCATTTGTTTTGCTTTTTAGAAAATGTATCCAGAGAAAGAATGAAAACAAAATTATTTCAAGGAGAGGGTGAATGCGTGAAAATTCCAGTGAGATTATGGAAATGCAAGTAATTCAGTGTGGCAGAGGAGTCAAGTGCAAGAGGAAACTGGTGAGAGATTAACTTGAATTGGGAAAAGTAGTCATCAAAAGAAATAAGAAGACACACAATAAATAAATGGATAAATAAATATGCATATTTTCTTGTTTGTAATAACATAATGTTGGAAACTCCAGTTTTCAGGACAATTGTTAATTACTCAAAAGAAAAGCACCAAAGAAGTCTAGTAGCATAGAACTCAATAAATCAAATCAATTGGTAGCTGTGTACAGGGCCCAACCTCTCTGTTTTCATAATCATTATAAATTCTTCTGAAACAAGATGGTATTTTACAATAAACCCATGCCACAAAGTTCCTAAGGTGAGTGCCATAGTTTGCCCTTTCCTTAATGCATTTCGGGATTATTATGTAATTTGACATGTGTACTCTGACTACCTACTCTCTGATTAGCTCTGTGCTAATGGGAGGGGATGCAAATATAAATGCTACATAGTGCATTTCCTAAAAAGTTTCAGAGAGGGGAAGAGAGATGAATAAGGTGAAGATTGTAATGCAGGGTCATGAGTGTGATAGAAAGGGAAAACATAAGATACCACAGGCACCCAAACAAGAGGCGCCAACCCAGTCTGTTGTGTGGGGAAAATAGTGGAAGGAGGTGTCAGCCAGGTGCTTCAGGAGATGGAGCCCTTGATCTGAGTCTTGCTGGGTGCATAAGAGTTGGGTGGGCTGACATACCCAAGGATTCGGGAAGATGATTTTGCATACAGCACAGTTGAAGGTAGGACAGAGTAAGGGAGAACACTGGATTTGGGTTGGGGGGCAAAGGAAAATAGGTTAGTATTGCAAAACCTTTGTGTTTCGCTAAATTTTAACTATGCTGCCAGGAAAATAATTATTTTAATCATTTAAGTAAATTTCATTAACAGCCGTTAAAATTTATCAGATGTTTACAATGTGCCGGAAAATGTGCTACACGCTTTTTAGGAAGACCTTGGTTAATGCGCACCACGTTGTGAGCAGACTGTATCCTTAGCTTCATTTTACAGAGGTTGAGTGACTTCCTGAAGTCGCAAAGCTAGGAAGTATTGGAAAGGGAACTGCCATCCAGACGGCTTGACTCAGGTCCCTGTCTGAATCACTGCAGTACACAGCTCCCAGTGCCAAGGAAACCAACCAAACTACAGGTACCCACATTTTTAACCCACCCCCAATCTGCACCTCATTTGTCCTTAGTAGGTGCTCTTTTGCTGCTCTGCCCTGACGTGGTACTGTTTCCGGTCCTGTGGCTCTCTCCAACAAAGCATGGGGTGACTTTGTTCTTTGGCTCCATAAATACATAGGTCTGCACACTTTGTTTCTTGTGGTTTAGACTGGAATAATTTCCACCGAATTAGATTTCTCTGATAACCACATACCAGCTCCTTTTGCAGGCCCAATTTTCTCCCCAGTGAAGACTGGAGGCTCAGGAATCAGACTGCCTGAGTCCAACCACGGCACATCATTTATGAAACATTAGCCACATTATATAATCTCTCTGCTCTCAGTTTCCCCATCTGTATAATGGTGATAACATGGTGACTACCTAGTGTCTAATTTTGTTGTGAGAAGAAAAGAAGCTAATTCACGTAAAGTAATACATAAGTCATGTGGCACCTTTAAATAATTCAACAAATACTAGAAATTGCTATAGAAATTAATGTGAGAGCCAGGGAGGTTTTCAGAAGGAGGAGTAGGCCAAGCAATTTGGGCTTCCTGGCTTTTCTCCCCATAGGCAATGTGAGTTTGGCGGAAGTTATGACACATTTTGAGTCTCAGATTCCTTTTCTTAAAAAAAATATGAAGGCAATAGCTGCCTTAAAATTTGGGAAGGTTTGATATGACCCTTTTCAGATGGATGGATAAATAGGCACCCTAAACCCCATGGATGAGAGTGCAAATTGGTACCACCAGTTGGAGGGCAGTTGGCAGCTGTCACAACACAGAATGCACATTTCCTTTCATTCAGCAGTTCCCCTGTTGGGGACCTCTTTTTTTGTTTGCTTCTTTTTAAATTATTTTATTGAGGTCATATAGACTTATAACATTGTATAAATTTCAGGTGTACATTATTATATTTCAGCCCTTATACACTGCTGGTGGGAATGCAAACTAGTGCAGTCACTATGAAAACAGTATGGAGATTTCTCAAAAAGTTGAAACTAGAAATACCATATGACCCAGCTATCCCACTACTGGGTATTTATCCAAAGAATATGAAAACACTAATTCAAAAAGATTCATGCACTCCTATGTTCATTGCAGCATTATTCACAATAGCCAAGACGTGGAAGCAACTCAAGTGCCCATCAACGGATGACTGGATAAAGATGTGGTATATATATACAATGGAATACTACTCAGCCATAAAAAGGCAAAATCATGCCATTTGCAACAACATGGATGGACCTTGAGGGTGTTATGCTAAGGAGCTTCTTTAACAGAATCCAAGGACAAATGGGGAAGGGAGGACAGTACTTCTCCTGGCACAGACCTGGAACTTGGAAAAATATCCATGTCTGTCAGTACTAAAATCGTTAAATAAACTGTGTTTCATCTATAACAAGGGTGGGAAAACATTTTCTATAAAGAGTCCAATAGAAAATGTGTTTGCCTTTGGGGGGCCACAGAGTCTCTGTCTCTGCTGCAGCTATTCAACCCTGCCATTGTGACGAGCAAGCAGCCATAAACAACGTGTGAACAAATGGCTGTGGCCATGTATCAATAAAACTTTATTTATAGATACACATGGTGGGCCCGGTTTGGCTCTTGGCTGTAATTTGCCAACGCTTGATCTATACGATGGAATACTATGGGTTCATTAGAAATGTACTGATATGGAAGGGTGACCATCATAGAATGAATAAAAGAAAGCAACTTGAACCATTTTTTAAAATATGACCCAATTTTTGTTTAAAAAGCTATAAGTATGCACACATACATATATCCATTTATACACAGAAAAAGTGTGGAATGATGAACACCACACTGCAAACAAAAACACAAAAACTGTCCTGCGAATGAGAATAACAGGGACGAGGGAGTCATGAGGCTCTTTCTCCTTTTTAATCTTGGGTTCTGTTACATGATTTCAACTTCTTGCAATGAGCATGCACTGCTTTTGTAAATTTGTAAATTATTATGACAGCAGTCATAATAATACAACTTAAAAAGCTGTGTTATTGGGTTATTGTAATGCTTAAATGAGAAACTGTATGTAGAGCATCAAACCCAGGTCCGGCCTGGCACATAGTAGGTGCTTAATTAATCCAGCTATAAATATGGTTGTAATAAAGCCCATTGCTTTTCCCAAATGTATCCTACAATGAAGTGTGACCTCTGATTCCAAGAAAACGGGATAGTTTATGTCAGATAAACAAATATAGATGCCATCGCTTGCTGTGGCTGATGTTTCTTTTTGGTATAAGAGAAAAAAAAAATGTGTGTGAAAGTAGTAAGTGCTTAGGGTTCAGAAAAGGAAGTGAGCCATAATCAATTGAAATAATGAAATCAAAAAGTCACAACAATGAGTCAAGTCAGCTCTGACTAATTAACTCGATTCTGGCTCATGGTGTATAAATGAAGAAAATGCATTTGAGAGAACTACTTGGGGAACCCATTCACCTCGCCCCCAACAATTTCATTTTAACCTTGAGGAGAACAAGAATCTGCTGGTTAAATCTTGTCTGATTCCGTAAAGATGCCAGCTTTGGAGGAGAGATGGCAGGGGCGGAGGATAGGAGGAAAGAGCTTGGCAAGATTAAGTACTAATTGGAAAAAAAAATGGGTTGGTTATTATATGTAAACTTGAATGGATAAACCCAAAGAATGAAAGCTCTAACATATTTAATTGATGGCTAACAATGCCTGGGATAAATTAGTGAGCACATCCTGAAATCTCAAAAATACTTTAGCACTTGGGGCCGGCCCGGTGGCGCAGCGGTTTAGTCCGCGCTTGGCAGCCCGGGGTTCGCTGGTTCGGATCCCGGGCGCCCGCCGACGCACTGCCTGTCAGGCATGCCGTGGCGGCGTCCCATATAAAGTGGAGGAAGATGGGCACGGATGTTAGCCCAGGGCCAGTCTTCCTCAGCAAAAAGAGGAGGATTAGCAACGGATGTTAGCTCAGGGCTGGTCTTCCTCACAAAAAATAAAAAAATAAAAAAATAAAATACTTTAGCACTTGAATGACCTACAGTTTGGTATATGCCGGGCACTACACAACATTCGGTGAACACTCCTGCTGGTCCTTGTAAAACTGCTTCATTTGATGATATTGGCACTCATATCAAGAGTCACTGATCTGGACGTAAGTCACTGGGGAGACTCTAGCGTTAGTTATCTGATTAAAGCGATGTCAGAGGTCAGGATGCCCGAAGAACTTGAACGAGCCTCAAATAACAGGTTTTAAAGAGCTGTTTTCTTTGGAGGAAATGCTTTTTGCACTTGCTCTGCCATGCACCCACTTGTTAAATACCCCATTAGAAACATAACAAGTCCCCCAGGTCTGGGACAAAGCTGTCCAGGCAGACGGATTAGATAGCCAAACACCAAAAGGGGTGGCAGCCACAAGCAGCACCTGGCAAGGATCCCCCTCAGCCTCCGGCATCCATCTGCTTCCTGGAAGGATGCAGTCTCTTGAAGTTGTTCATTTCAGGCCTGAGGCTGGTGAAAGGGCAGCCCCTGGCCACGAAGAGCCTGGCTGCTCTGACACATGGACGCACCTTTACAAGTGAAACCAGAAAACGTCTTTGCATCTGACAACTTGCAAGGTGGGGGAAAACATATTGCCTATTATTTATCCTGATAATAAACCATTACCGCAGGCACATTCTTATTCTCCAGACTTAATATGGTATTTTGTGAAGCAAGGCAGAGGAAGGAGGGAGAAAACAATTGTGGTTATTACGAAGATGATTTCTATTTGTTTCAGGAATGCAGAAGCCATCACCATTCCTTTCCTTCATAATCAAGGGTTATAGTTGCCCACCCAACCCCACCTCAATCCCTTGCTCAGTCCAAGAAAATTCAAACAACACCCTCCAAATGTCCTGAGGAACTAACAGGGCTCGGTGTGCTTCCCTGGACCCATCTCCTGGGACCATCATCACCCTATAGCCAGGGAACTCTGATTATATAGCATGGGGATCTCAATACAGATTTTCCCATCATCCCCCTCTCCACATCCAGAGGTGGGTGATTTACAGACCACTTGCATGTCTCTGCTTAGAGGGGATATATGTTCTCAAGGCATTTTCAAGTTAAGATGTTTTAACTGGACTTTTCTTTTCTTTCTTTGTGGTTAGACATTGCAAAGCTCTAATGATAATTTTATCAGAAGTTGATAATTTTATAATCTGCATCCCAATTAAATAGATTCAGCAGAGACACACAGGCCACAGCCTTCTCTGGGCAGTCACCCTGATCATGTTAATTCAGAGACATTCTAGAGGCATCTTTAAACCAGTGGTTAAGAGGACAAGTTCTAAAACCAGACTTCCAAGGTTCAAATCTCAATGCTGCTACTTATTAGCTTAGGGACCTGGGACAAATTCCTCACCTGGGTCTGCCTGTACACCCCAAAGGGTCATCACAAGGTTTGAATGGGTTAATATTTGCAAAGCAATTAGAACACCCAACATCCTGAAAGCACTATGTAAGTGCCTTTTCAATGCAAGGAAGTGATTTTAACCCAGAATCTATTTGTTGTTGTTATGTGTTCTTTTTATAAGTTGACAATGGACTGGATCTGCCCAGCTATGGGCTTAGATGTTGGGTGGACAATACCACAGTGGTTGAAAACCAAGGTTTTGAAAAGTGGCCGATGCTCCTGGAACTTGTGTGCTGCAACATTAAAAGTTCATGTCTACAGATCATAGAGTATGTCAACAGAAATAAATCATGTAATAACCACTGTACTATCAGAAAAGAAAAAAAAAATAGTGAGGTGAACTAAGTCCCATTGGACCAATTTTCCAGACAAGGAAATAGGGACAGAAGTGCCTTCGCAGTCGAAGGCAGCCCAGGTGAACATCTCCAGGTTGACTTTCTAAGCCATGCTGCCTTCTGCATCTAAAGAAATCTTCACATCGCTGTAAGAGGTCTTTTCCATTCCTGATTTCTGTGACTTTACAAAATGTCATCGTTTAAGAAATGGGAACAATCCTGTAGCTGGGGAAGCTTGAGGAGTATTCATTTTCTAATTTTCCAGTTCAGTTGTCTGAAAGGGTTGCCTGGGTGGTGGTAGTTATTGTTGCTCTGTGTGTGTGTGCATGTATGTGTGTATTCACACTCTTCCTGGAAAACTTAATGGAAGGAGCACTGGAAGACATATACTTCATGAAAAATGAGCTCTTAAAACCCTCAACTTAAAGAATCTTTACTGGAAGAACCAGGCTCACAAAAGTTCTGAAACAATGAGGAGGCATTCATGTAAATTGCAGGCAATTTAAAAGGAAAATCTAGGTCATCTGGCTGTTTGCTTTGTCATCATCAGTATTAATTAGACACTGGAAGTAATGACTGAGCTCAGAGAGCTCTTCAGATTTAAAATAATAATAATAATAAACCAACAGAGCAGAGCTTTACCTTCAGAAAGAAAATATTTTCACAAGTAGCATTCTGAAAGAAACTGAGTGCGAAAACCTTGCAATTAAATTCTGCAAACGTGCTCTGAAATAATCCCAGGGGAAGTCTTATCTGTACTTAATATTCAAATAAATATTCTTTTTGTGTGCCGTGCATTCGATAGGGTGCATTTTATTTAATTTAAGTGTATAATGTAATCAGCATCGTGAGGGATAATCACAAAGAGTGGTGGAAGCCTTTAACCAGGATAAATGGGCCAGCTGCACAGTTGAATGGGCAATCGTGGCGAGGAAGGAAAGGGGAAGTGCAGAATCCCAAGTACAGTCTTCCCTGGGAGTGTCCTGTGGAACCTTGGTACTCAAAGCAAGGTCACGTTGGCATCAGCTGGAAGCTCCTTAGAAACGCAGAATCTCAGACCCCATCCCAGACCAATGGAATCAGAATCTGTGTTTCCCAGGACCCCAAGTGATTCATATTCACGCTAAATCTAGAGAAGTACTGAGGTCAGATATCCTCACCTCCAGTTAGAGGCATCTCTGCTCTTTTGTCCCCAAATAAGGAGGTTCCTCTGATCACTGTGCTCTCGTGTCTTCGCATGTGATGGGGACCAAAAGGCTACCAGGGGGCTTCCCCAGATGTTTCATGGAAGTTAAGGGCACAGGGCTCCCCAGGCAGCCTCATCTCCTCCTCCCTCTTTTGGTCCATATTTCTGAAGTGCCCTGGAGGTGGTCACATTCTTAAGATCAGCTGGAACCCAGCAAGAAGGTGAATTTAGTCTAGAATCTATTTGTTGTTGTTATGTGTTCTCTTTATAAGTTGACAATGGACTGGGCCTGCCCAGCTATGTGCCCAGCAAGGAAGTAGAGGAGGGGTTCAGCATCTTTCCTCCACACCCCTAGACCCCTAGAGGATTATTTTCAACCTCATATCCCTCTCCTCCAGCACCAACTGGTCCTTCCCAGGCACAACCCAGCTTTCTGCCGCCTCATCCCATATTTACTGCCTTGTGTGTCAGGTATTCTCATTATTATTACCCCATTTAATAGATGAGACAACTGAGGTTTAGAGAGGCTAAATTACATACCCAAGTTAGGAGAAAGCAGATCCAGGACTCCAACCCAGACCCACCTGAATCCAGAGCTTCCTCACCCATGTGTGTCTCCCCCCGACCTCCCGGCCATCCCATCTCATCTGTACGATGGAGAGAAATCAATGTTTTCATTCAGTGTCTAACACAGTGCCTTCCTACTGTTCAGTACTGACCCAAGCCCCATCCCAACCTCCCTTCTTTGCCTGCATTTTTCCCCCTATAATTATGTAACGTGCTTCCATATGGAGCCATTCTGTGTCTTTACAGTGGACCTTAGCACATCACCTACCATGATCCCCTGTGTCCTCATGCTGACTTAAAGAAAGCTCACCTTTCCCATTGTTTTCCGCTTCCCAGGGAAGAGTCAGGGTGAGAGTGGCCTCGCTGCAACCCTTCAGGTCAACACAGTCGCCATGTTATCAGAACCGGCTAACGCCACTTCCCCTAGGATGCTTCTCACCAAGAGCAGGCTCACTCCCCGCTCTTCCCACCCGGAGGACAGGTGGAGAGGCAGGGTCCTTTCCTCACCTTCTGAAGACAGGGCCAGTGCTAATCTGTGCACAGTAGGTGCTCTGGCTCGTTCTGCTGAACTGGATTCCCGCCATTACAGGTTATTCCTGCTGACTCACATTATCTCCCCCACTGGAGCAGCTCTCCCACTAGCTGCAAGAGCCTCCTTCCCCACAGGCAGGGGCAGGCTCTCAGCCACAGCAACTGGGGACTTTGGAAGTCGGAGAAGTTTTAGTGCAGGCGTGACGCTGGGTGCCTGAAGACATCAAACGCATTTTCAGTTCAAGTGGACCTGAGTTCGGGTCCCTCAGAGAGGGTGAAAGGAAAATCCACCACCACCACCAAAATGGCGGGTGGAATTCGAGGATAGACCTACTTAACAATGAACAATTTGAGAATTAGGACTTGGAGAGGTTGAGGGGGATGTGAGAAATAATGCTTCTCTAGCAGATCTAATATTTTTTAAAATCCTGTAGATGGGTAGATGTTCCCAAACAGGAGCTGGCCAATTTGTAATTTACTCATGACTGTGGGTTTTAATCTTTTCTTTAAAAAAAATGGGATTGATTTTTAAAAAGTAGTAAAATCATCCAATTCTAAGGGGAACAAGAGGAGGAGGCACTGTGGTCATCCAGAACTCGCTGGCAGCCACCAGAGGACAGAAGTACATGCAAAGGAGAGTCTGTTTCCTTCCCCAGACTTGAGCAAAGCTAGGAAGCCATGCTAACCTCAATAATGAGCGCTTAAATAATGAGGAAGCCCCGTCCACTCAACTTGGCTGAAGCCTTCCTTAGCAGCCACTGGCAGGGCTGCTGGAAGAGAGGAAAGCCTCTCTAATTACACTAATGAAGAAGAGGTGAGTCACGGGTCACCACGGATGAGGTGGTGGGGTTCCATGGGTGTCAGGCAGGCACAAAGGGACCACCACGGCCACACAGGACACAAGCCTCTGGGCAGCGGGTAAAACATGAGATGCTGTTTGGGAGCACAGAGAAGTAGAGTATTTAAGTTCATGATAGCCAGCATTTATTAAGTACTGACTTTGTGAGATGTATTGAACTAAAGAC